>RYFJ01002232.1:0-314316 GCA_003991445.1 Oryza meyeriana var. granulata
GTGACAAAAGAGATAATCATAAGGATAGCTGCCAGTCCTCCCCGTCATACGCCCTCAAACACTCGATGGTGGCGACCAAACACGATACGACCCCAGAATGACTCGCCACAATAGCTAATCCCCCAACCATCTCAATCTTACACGAACTCATACTCCTGTTCAGCTTTGTCCCCAGGGAAAGCGATAGCCTCACACTTTCATCGAACAATTGATAAACATCACAAGTACTCTAAAAATGATAGACGAGCAGCAGAAGATTACAACTTTACATAGAGGGTTCACACCCTAATTCATCACAGGCATGCAATTAGCAGCGAAAAATATAAACACAAAAGATAAGACCAGTTGACCAAAACCAACCACAGGTCGGCAACCAACTGGGGCAGAGCTTAACTTCAACTACACATTACCTCGCCACCACTCGGCGTGATAACAGTTAGATCACCCATCTTCGTCGTTATCCTCAACCTAAAAAAGAATGCAACGTGAGTACGATTATGGTACTCCGCAAGATCTTTACACAAATTAATAGTACAAGGAGTAATGCTAGTGTCTACATCAAGGATATGGCTATGTGACTCTGATTTGCATAAAGCTATTTATTAGCAAGTAATAACTTGAAACTATAAGCTTTTGAGAAATAACACAATCTGAATTTTTAAGACAGCAAGCTTATAGTTCTGAAAATGAATATAATGAGCATAAACCCATGCTCTAACTTCAAACAATGGGCCACCATTGCCCAAACCAATTATGCTACACAAGCATTTTATCTTTTTATGCTAAAACAATCATATATAATAATAAAACTTTCATTAACATCCATTTCCCTCATTAATCATCAAAAAATTCCCTTGCATAGACCCATTCCATCCATGACTATCCTAAGTTCATGGTAACTACATAATCCCAAGTGGATGATAACATGACGTAACTAACACATCAAGCGTCGCCCGTAACCTGACACGGCTATTCGGAATAGTGCGTACTCTTATGCAGAGGTGTACATCTTTAACCCACCGATGTGATAAGAAGCCAAAACGGCTACACTCTGATTTGATCCGTACCCGTCGGTACCCACACTCTAACATGAGTTGCGGATAGAGGTCACAACAGAACTTTTGCACGCTTAGCCCCAACCACCTTAAACCACGTCTGGGCCCCCGACGACTTAGTCGGCGTGTGTGATGACTAAGCGGGCTCACCGTCGTGGAGGACTCCGCCACGGCTAGGCGCGCCGAGGTCCTCCAACCGGAAATCCTCGTTCACGACTGACGACGGGCGTAGATGGCTACAAGCCTCCGTGCTAGAGTTAAAGCCGTCCCAACTCCCGGCGTGGGAGAAGTACGTAGGTGCTTGAATAGATGTCAAACATGTTTGGTTCTTTACGACCTCCCCATAGACGCGGAGCTACGTGCATCGGGAAACACCATCCCTTCATCGCCCTATCATCGTCCAAGTCAAACATATCTCAAATATTAATTAGAAGTTTATTCTGTCAAGATTTAACCCATCTATTCGCATTTCAACTAGTTTTGACCGATGCTCCCATTCTATCGGATTTTGCTAAGTCTAGATAAGCATCTAAGCTTCGGTAAATAAAAAGTATCCCAAAAGTCCTTAACCAGTGGTGACAAGTATTAGACATGAGATCAATAACCAAGGAATGTAAATGCTTAAATTGCGTAATTTAACTCTACCCATTTTCCCCATCTAAACAGATGAAGCATGCATATAATATTGTTTTACAACAAAATCAATTTATTTGAAAACATAGGTTCAATATGCTTAGACGCTTTGCCTTTGCTGCAGCGGAATAAGTCACACGCAGGCTTGGGAATCTCCCACGTACTCAGTATCCCTCAGAACTATCGATAAGACGCAAATGGCAAAAAAGAGAAGCAATTAAACATGTCTATGCAACATGATCAATTAATTATGAGATTAAATACAGTAGGTAGGGCTATGACCTAACAAGAGTTTAGGGAGAAAAGAACCAAGTCATTTGCATCTACCAGATTGGGGGGAGATACAAAAAAATAACAAGGTAGGAAGGCTGAAAATGGCTGTTTCGTAATTATTTATATTTGTAACCTTAAGTTATTATATAGTTAAAAACTGACATTTCTATTAAGATTTTCATAAAGGCATGTATTTTTATATAAAAGAACATAACTATTGGTTTAACAAATTGTGTTTACTCAATTTGGATTTATAGAACATTTTATTATGAATTTTGGAGTCCCTATATTATTAATGGTTATAGAAATACATTTTTGTGTACAAGACATGTACAAAAGTTTTATAAGATACTTTACAAAAGTGACAAATATGATAAGAGGAGCTTACTGATTCTAAGTCCAAGTTTATTTTTGTGAAAAAGGAATGAAACTTTTATGCACCTTTGGAAATCTAGGAATATTATTAATCTTTTCCTCTTTATATCATTTAAATCCTAGTATATGATTTATATAGACAAAGTATATTTATGTAAGTATAACTAAATGTCAGTTTACTGCATGAAAGGTCAACCATTTCTGTTTTACCAACCTTAATTTAAAGTAAACAGAAAATGGTTAAATTCATATAAAGTTCATATACTTCATGATAATTATTATTTTGAGAATTTAGGCTTTGTTTCTCCAGATTTTATTCCGCAGAATTAAATTGCATAATTTGGTGATCCCACAAATTTTGTTTCATCAAATTTGGAGTTAAATGAATTAGATATTGATTTTCAAAGTTTAGCTATCTTCTGTTGGAGAAATAAATTCAGTTTAACATTTCTCTTTCTTTTCTTTTCCTCTCTTTCTCTCTTACAGGTGGGGTCAGCGCGGCATAGAGACAAACATAGCAGGCGCACACCGGGACAAAGGAACGGACCGTCCGGTCCGAGAGGGGATGGTCCGGCGTGGCGAAAACAGAGGAGGCAAAAGCCGAGCGGAGGCGGCGAGCTTGTCGACGGCGGCGACGGCGAACGGCGGCTCGTCTCAAGTAGTGACCAAAAGAGAAAACGTAGAGGGGACCAAGGCGAAGCTATGGGTAGTGGTCTCGTGGCCGACGGTGGCCGGATGCTCTCGGGACGTTGTGGCAAACCGAGCTACGGGCAGGTTTCAGTCCAGCCAGTGCATGCAGGTGTTCCTAAAAGACTCCAGGAGGCTCACCAGAGGTTTCGCGGGGTCTGGCAGGGTCGGCGCAACAGCATCGACGTCGAGGACGGCTCGGCGGCGGTGAAAACCTTCGGCTCCACGACGGTAGCTCACTTCAGTCGGCCTGCGGCTAGGACACGGTGTCTACCAGGTTACAAACTTCCTGAGGATGGCTACGGTGCAAAGAATCGAAGCGGGGCTCACCACAGAGGACGAATCGGCGGTGGCGGCAGATTGACCGGAGGGGAAGAAGACGACGTCGACCTCCCGGTACATTGCACTATATCCTGCTTCCTTCGGCTCGGGGTCTTCTTGGGACAGGGCGACGGTGTTGGCGCGAAGGCTCGGCCGGCGATGCACTAGATCGGCCGGAACAGCGACGTGATGCCGACGGCGGTTCTGCAGAGCCGGGACAAAGCACGGCGACGACACGGAGACTTCGGCCAGCAATCCTAGGGTTTTGCAAAACGAAAATGGAACGATTAGGATGTGCTCATCGTGTTCCTGTAGTCGGGGAAGGATGGAGCTCACCGGCGTTGGCTCGGGACCGATCGAACACCTTCGGTAGAAAATAAGATAGGGTTGCCGCCGGGGATCCTTGGGGTCTCCGTGGGTTTCTCTGGTGAGAACGTGGAGAGGAAGGGTGAGAGGTTCTACTGGCGGAGTTTGAGTCGAAATGGTCGATGCTCCATGGTTTGTGCTCACCTCTATGCTTCTGTGTACTGTGAAAGAAAGGGGAAACAAGGTGCTGACACGTTGGTTCATGCAATGCTGAGTTGCTCCATCTCCACAGTGCCTCTGGTGGGTCCCACATGTCAGGCAACAATGTTCTACTCATATTTAGCTAGATTTACTCTATGGCTTGTGGGTCCAAGTAGTGATGGTCTAGGAGGAGTGGAGGAGTATGTGTGAATTTCCTGGTGAAACACACTGTCACATGCTGCTATGAGGCTGACAAGTGGGCCAGGTCTTGTGGGGTCCACCTGGAAGTGAGAAATGAGAGAAGAAAGCTCTAGAGACTAAGTGTTGTGAGCTGTAGGGACAGCTGTCTTGCATCTGTGATTTCAGCAGGTTAATAAGGGATATAAATTATGGGAAAATTACTGGAGATAGAGGAAGATGTGTTTAACATGCTGACCAAATTTCGTCGCTAGAAGTGGTTTGGTTCATCTCTGGTGAAAAAGCAAAGTAGGCACACTGATCCAGTTTTGCTGCAGTTTCACTTGTTTCTCCAGTGCCTTGATCTTATCATTTTATGTGTTTTCTTTGGGAGATAAATTAAACCAAAATTCCTGGTGGTGGGGTTCATGTTGGCTCCCACTTTGGCAAAAGGGCTCTGTCTAATTAGTCTTCATTTTCATTTGGTGAATTTCAGAAGTGAACCAATTTATTTCAGCTAGCTTGCCAGCTTTGCTGATTTGAGGGACTTGGTTGAAGTATTTATTGAAGGGATAAAATTATGTAAAATTTACAGGGGCTTACTCACATCACCTGACATGTTTAGGAATTTTTGTAGGATTTTTAGATATATAGAACTTGGGAAGTGACAACTAGCACAAAGCAAAGGATTAGCTAGGGCTTAACACTAATTACCTTAATTTAGATTTAGGGCTGTGACAGCTCTCCCCCCCTAAAAAGAATCTCGTCCCCGAGATTCCGACGGGTTGGAGACTTTGAGGCTTCTAGGTGAGGTTTTAGGTACGATATTCTTTATAGGAGTTTGAGCGTGACAGGGACAGAGTTGGAGTCCATTCTCAGTCTTTGTTTGGTCATGTTGTTGTGGTTACTACTGATCTATGGAAAGCTACCTACGGTTACATAATTGAGATTCCCTTTTTCCCTCCTTATTATCAACACAACTTCACCGGTAATGAAGAGAGCAGTTGATTTGCTAGAGAGCTTTCTATATTTTGCACTAAGTTGGTCGCTGTGGTCGGAACATCTGGTAAAAGTGGACTTTATGGCATCCTTTTGAAAGTTTTATCTAACTGGGACAAGGATCGTCGGGGATCAACCTAAACAACGTAGGTAAGGTAGGATCCAAGGTTGGCATACTAAGATCACGTTGGATGGTGCTACCAACAGCTTCAGCACAAAGGATGGGAGTGATTGGAGATCTAACTGGCTTTCGTGTGCTTAGTTCCATGCGGTGTTATTCTCTGGACAGCAAGCATTTAGGAGCGAAGATCCTAAATAACGGTTACGCGATTAGGATCACGGTCCCTACGTAGGGTTAGACAAAAAGGGGTTGGATTGCTTACAGGGACTTAATTTAAACCTATCTCCCTTTCAAACAAATTAGGTTCAATATTTCTATCCGACTTTACGTAGAGTTGTCGAGGATGTACCTAGGTGCTCTCGATTCATTGATCTACAGACCTGGGCAACATGGCTTAGGAACTTCGAAGCTAGACTTTTAGGCGTAAAGTGATGGCGAGGCTAGGCACTAATAAGAGCTAAAAGATAGTCCGTCATCACAAGGTAGTACTCGATATAGAATCCGTCCAGTATGTCGGGTGAGCTTTGTTGGCGGAAGCAGGGGATGCCATGGGTATGCTAAAGCTTTGGATTTATACATGGTACAGGCTGACCTGGTATGCTAACCCCCCTTAAAAATTTTAGGATGTGAACTGGTGAGTGGAGGACAGCTAATCTAATAGGTTATGTCTGCCATAAATTTTTCTTAGCAAAACTATTTTCATTAATCTGATGATACCATGATAACCAAATGGCTGGCTACACGATGCTATCATGGAAGGTACACGGGCGTCTAGTTGAAGCAATTGTAGAACCATGCACTTGGTGTCTCATGTTAGATATCTTAAGATGAGAGCTATCTTAGGATAAGGGTTAGAGAACTGGATGTTTATAGGATCAAGGTGCTAGATCTTGGTAGTGTGATGAGGAAGGTGGTGAAGTCTCTCGGTTCGGCTTGCTCTCTATCGCCCGAAACGGCAACGGCTCTGGTAGCCGCACTCCCAGTCTCGGCGACGAGATCAGCGAACCTTCAACTACTCCGACCTATACGGTGAAAGATGGAACAGGCTAGAATGATCTTAGGTTTTCGATATCTCAACCATAGGTTGACTAACTAACAGAAAGGTTGTAACTAAATGGGGAGATGGAATAGTGGTGCTAGGAATCCTCTAACTTGAGTTGGGTAACCTAGAATAGGGTCAAACTGAGTTGAAGTGTTCTAGGTTGACATGTATGGTTCCGTGATGCATCTATAAATGATGAGGTGTCGTGAATAATCATGATGCAATTATTGATGATATAATGAATAGTGAAATGTGATTATGAATGACAAGATGGCATGTATAATGCGGGGCAACCAGAATTTAGTGCAATGATGAGTTACATAGTGCAATGCTGCGGATGGTGCGTTAATGCGATGCACCAGATGACGTGATGCATAGATGAAATGATATTGTGCAGATGCTCCATCGTATGATGCGAGTTATGACATGGTGCAGTGCAAATGCTTGCTGCAATGGTGTAATTCATGTTATGGTGCAATTGCATATGGTATGATGCAGTTCATGGTGTGATGCAATTGCACATGCTTGCCATGATGAAAAATTGCTTGAATGTATTGCGCATTAAATGGCATGATGTAGTGCAGGATCATGAAAGCATGGTGCAATGCATGGTTGCAATATGATGATGCCCCCATGTCATGGTGCAATGCTCTATGGTGGTGCACATGTATTATGGTGCGATATATGGATACAATTGTGCAACACACACATGACGCGATGAGATGTTCATGCCTATGATGTAAGGTTTCACTAATCCAGGGTTGGATCTCTGGCTAATAGGATTTTGGTGCGAGATGCTACGGAAGTTCGAAGGTCAAAAGTTTATTATCTAACTCTGTTTTGGCTTCTAAAGTTTTCATTCCCCTACCAAAGACTCCTAGCTTACTCATGGGACTTCCTTGATAAGTGTAAACATATCTACTAGAAATTTTCTACTGCACTATTGGTGGTCGGCTACATGGTACTATCGGGAATGCATCCTATTGGTTTTGGTTTGCAGCTAGGTGCAACGTTTGAATTTTCCTACTATGATAGACTCATCCTAAGGTTGGAAATGGTAAACACACACGAGGTTTGTATTTAGGAACTAACGAGAGACCTTAGGTGATGTTCCAAGATATAAACGTGGCGTAATGTGTGGATGGGTTAGTTCTGTCCTACGTATGTAGATGACGAAACTGGGCCTTAAAGTCATCCTAGAGATATGATAAAATTACGAAATCTTATATTCAAGTTTCAGGTAGAGTTCTATTGGCTCCGGAAAAGAATTGGAATTTTTGTATAGGTAGATTTTTGTAAAGAAAATAAACAAGGTGGGCAGTGCAGTGCTGCGGTAGTTTATCAGGTGCAATTGTTTGAACTTTATCCCCTTAGGTCACTGGTCCAAAAATTCTCAGAAAATTCCCAAGGCTTCCTCACTAAGTTACTAAGTTACTAAGTTGCTGACCAAAAATGATTATTTTATCACTCATGGTTTGGGCTGTACAAAAGTATGAAGTAGGTAACCTACAGATTTCCAGATTCTGAACATATCTAATGTGTGGATTATTTGATCATGATATGGTCATCTAAAAATTCCGAAGAAATTCATGAAGCTTACTGGAGGAGTCTACGAGCTACTGGTAAAAAAAATCAGGATTTTATTACTTATGGTTTAACTTACACAAAAATATGAAGTATGTCATTTACGGATTTCAGGACATGACCATGTATTCTATTCGAATTTTTATTCAATGATGTATTGGTCTAAAAATTCCAGGTTAAGTCATGGTGCTACCCATGTGAGTCTACAATCTATTGTCAAAATTACAGAACTACTATTGCAAATGAAATCACCAAATACACCGAAATAGCGATACGGTTAGCCTAGCATGTCATGATGCATGTCAATAAGATCCAAAGAAGAATCAAGTGAACACATACTACTCCTACAATCTGAACAAGAACCTCAAAAATTAACAAGAACCAAATACGTTTCTGCGAGGGGACAATTAGGACCGTGAACTACCCGTTGAAATAAAAGAAAGATCGAAGATCCAAATAAACCAACAATCATATGGCCATGATAGATATCTAAGTACTTTTATAGCGAGCGTCTCTCAGCTGTGAGTACCCTTTAACAATTTATTTGGTGTATTCTTTCTGGTTACATATTTTATTTTTCAGAAGACTAGAATCTGAAATTTTTAGGACTGCCAGACAGCAGCCAATTCATGAATTTTTAGAGGGAGTTAAAGAAGAGATAAAATTTCGAAAATTTCTGGATTGCTTCCTGATGTAGTTAAGAGTCTCCAGAAAAATTGGCAAGGTAAGATAAGAAGTAGAACTCTCTGTAGAAAATCTTGAACAGCTGCTGGTCCAGAATTCCAGAACACGGGTCTTCACATGATTGAGCTTGAAACTTGAGTGGTAAGCTTCCAAAATTTGTAGAAATTTTAGGATAGGTTCAGAGGACAGTAAAACACTATTCAGTTCACTGGTTTACAAGATTTTACATTGTTTTTAATAAAATGAGAGTAATCTGCTTACACTCGACGTACCGGCTTCTTTTATTGAACTAACCTTTGAATGAGACAAGTATAGAGTTGCTTTTACAAATAAAATCACAGCAAGGTGAGGAGATAAAATGAGACTAAGGTGAGGATGAATTCTAGAAAGGGATGAGAAGCAAAAAGAATCACACATCCTAATCATTTTCACAAATAGTTCTATTTGAATCTTTCGCAAGCATTTTTGCAATCACCAAGCTAAGCTCTAGCCTACACTGAGTCCACCGTGCGCTGACGCCTTGAGTCTCTGACGGGTGGGGCCCGCTGGTCGGCGCCGCCTCCCCCCCGAGTGATGCCATAAATCGGTTTAATGCGCATTAAATCGCTTGTTAATTATATTTGCACTGAAAATAACAGTAAAACTTTAATAAATCATAACTAATTCATACGAAATCTGATTAAGTCCATTCAAATTTCATTAAATCCAGAAAAATGCCAAGAATTCATTAAAAATACTTTCAGCCCATGTTTGTTTGCCCACATGTACTGTTTTAATTGTTTGTGCATTGTTTGTTGTAGAAACCGACGCCGGTAATTCTCCTGTGTATTACGAGGTAGTTGCGGAGTACCTTGAGCCAGAGCAAGGCAAGTCGCACTGTTCCATTGATCACTTTGTACCCGTTTTTCACTAAAATTGCCTTGTTTACTTAAATAAACTACATTGTTTCTATATTTCATGTGGGTGGGTTATAACCTATGCAATGTTAGGACTTTGCCTTAGCTTTGAAACCTGAACCATTGTCACCTTGGTAATAATATGATTAGGTTACTATTCTTAGGAATGCTTAGCCATGCTTAGCAACAAAGCTCACATGGGAATTAAATATTATCTTTTCATATGATTCGACTCAATGTCGCAAAAATTGGAATTTTGGATAGGCTGATGTTAAAGTATTAAAATTTGAACTAAATGGGTGGGCTGTGGGTGTGTGGTTCTGCTTGTCACACCCATAGCAATTAAGAACCGGTTCGTGGGAACCACTTGGGCAACTATCGTACTTTCCACAAGCCAGCGTGGGCAATGGCTGGTCTTGAAGCGTTTCTTCTCTCTCTCCTAGGCACCGAAGAAGAGGGTGAGCGGGATGGAGTTGGGTCGGCCCGGGGTAGGGTTGATCGGCTGCCAAATTCACCATAGCGTAAGGGGGGTAGCCTGGCCAATATGGTGTGCCCTGTCGGCAGATGAAACCTCAGCGTGGTGTGGACGGTTAGGGAGGGGTCTCGTGGACGGTCCTGTCACAGCCTCTCACGGTACTGGCACACAGGAACGTGTGTGGGGCTATGTCTTGTAGGTATAGTTGTACACCTCTGATCAGAGTAAATCTATTCGAATAGCCGCGTCTGCGGTTATTGGCACATTGGCCAAGACTCACCGTGTTTAATCTCACCCTAGATAATGAATCTGGCTTTGTAAAACTGGTATGGTGGAAGGTGTGAGTCTGGTTGACGTGGTGGAGATGACCGGGGATGACTGGTTAGCGTGGTGTAACGCTAGCCGATGGAGACTGGTGAGCGTGGTGTAACGCTCATCAGTGACGCTTGGTGGACGTGGTGTAACGTTCATCCGCGTGGCCTGGTCAACATGGTGTAGCGTTGATTAGGAAAAACTGATCAGCGTGGTGTAACATTGTCCGGTGGTGACTGGTTAACGTGGTGTAACATTAATCAGTGGAATCCGGGTAACATGGTGTAACGGTACCCGGAGGAGTCTGGTGAACGTGGTGTAGCGTTCACCAGTGGAGACTGGTTGACGTGGTGTAGCGTCAATCAGTTGGGAATGGATGGGCCTGGTCAATGTGGTATAACGTTAATCAGTGGTGAATTAATATTGCTAATAAAACAACTTATTACAGTTTGCAAACTATTACTGTTTACAACCGCTTTTACGCAAAATAAACCCTAGCTCATCTTTGTACCCTGTGCATATGCATAATTATGGGTATGTCTTGTTGAGTATTGTAGGTGGTACTCAGCCTTGCTCATTTTTTTCACCCTAGTGTTGGAGCACGCGTCTGACGAGGATCGTCCCGAGGAATAGGCTAGCTCCGCCGTCAAGGTACTTGTGGGATGGATGCTGCTGATGGACCCGCTATCTATACTCTACGTTTTACTTTTTCACTGTATTTTTGTAATATGATTTTACTCTATTTGTAAGGCACTCTGTATGGTAACTTGGTTTGTACCTTGGCTTTACTAGGCAGGGATTCTATACATATTAATGTTCAGATTTTCGGTAGCGAATTTCTGGGTGTTACATCAGGTTCTCCAGCAGCACTGTATACATGCATGCATCTGGTAAACACAAACTACGCGATTGTAGATTTGTTACGACCTGTTCTAAGACCCGATAAAAATGATGAATAAAAAAGGTTAATTAGGTGGATAAAATCAGCATGGGTGTTTACCTGACAGGTTGAAGTAGAAATTTACGTTGAAATTGAAGGGCCGCTGATGAAGTCCCATCTGTCACGTTTTGCATGTGATCAAGTCCAAATCGTGAATCATCCATGAAGGTCGACTGGAGTTTCTTCCATCATGCAAGCGAAGCCGGATCGATCTACTCGTGTTCTTCATGTACGTGTCGCTCGGATGACTGGAGATCGGAATGGCAGGGCGACGATCGGATACGGTGCATAGTAAATGGGCTTTAGAGCAGCGTAGAGTAGACAGACTTTAAAGTAGGCCATAACATTAAGCTTAGATTTAATGATCAACGGTTGGGATAATACGATCCATCCGATCAGTGGTTAGATCTTTCTGCTTAACTTAAAAATCCTAGTTAGAAAGTGCTCAATTAGTATAAGTGTACATAGATATTGATAGATACATAGATACTACTTGCTAACCCGTGTGTTGCACGAGCTATTATTATTTCTATTGTAAATAAAAATAATTATATATCGAGTGTGAAAAGAATATGGTGGCTTACAATAAAAGAAGAGCACATGATAGTTATATCTTGCTAATGATTAATTTATGCTAAAATAATAAATTGAGAGTCCAATTCTGAGTAACTTTATATCGGGACTAAATTTTTTGTATAATAATTGGACAAGATTAGAATCACTACTACAGAATTGGTCATCTGTGTTGATTAGGAAGACTTATCTATGCCGGGTCCCCAACCGGCACAACAATTCCTACAGTGATGAGGTGCCCGCAGCAGTGCCGGTTACACGCTCGGCACTGATGGCCCCCTTGGAGCAGTCCGAGGGACTCCAGGTGGGCCTCATCAATACTGGTTCATAGAGTGAACCGGTACTAATGATATTTCCGGGGATAAAAAACAATTAGTTTATAAATCCTTTTTTTATCAAAGCAATTTGTTTTCTGCTGAACAATCTATAATAGCGTCCAATTTGTTTCAATAATTATTAATTATTATACAATCGTTAATTAAACGCTAAATGCAGTCATAGTGCAAATATCTAATATAGGAACTCACTGCTTCGAGTACACGTTTAGAAAAATAATACTAAGTTACAATTGGAGAGTTACTTTGTCGTCGTCGAACGACCTGACAAATCAACGTCTTGGGAAGCTTTTTTTTAATACTTGTACGGTGGTCCCTTGACAAATGGTGCACGCCATTCGGATCGATGATTTCTCTAATGACGAAGCCGGCGAATTCATCTTGAAGTGCCCATATTGTATGATCTAGTCAGCTAGTTGTGTCCATTCCCTGCATTCGATGCACTATCATGGAAAATATCGAACTAAATACAGTTCAAATATCTATGCATCGCAAGGAGATTTATACCTCATCATCGTCGATATGCAAGTAATCATCTATAAAGTACATCATGTAGCGTATGACATAAATGCCACATCGATTTTTTCCTGCTAGTTGTTTGAGGCATTGAAAGCCAACCCTCACACTGAATTCAGATTTTGTCATTGACTTTTTGTAGTGCCCTAACGCCTTGTTGAAGGCGTCAAGGACTTCTTGGAATTCAGACCAGTCTTTTCGACGAGAATTCATTGCAACAATGTGGTCCCTACTAGCTTCGAGGACAAGGAGGATCCAATGATCCCTGTGTAGGTGTGAATGATGAGATGTATTAGGATAGTAGAGATTGAATAATACATGCAGTGGAAGAAGAGAAGGAGAGATATGACACTAGAATTGTGTCCTTATCTTTATGCCTATTGAATGCACAGGATATATGTAGCCCACCACATCATCCGGCCTGCTTAACACCATGGTTCTGTTCATGATCTGTGGGTCGAGAAATCAAACTACCAATTTGTTACTTCGGGATCTCACTGCGCATCTTCTACAAAAGAATAGAGGTTAGATAGCTGGTACGTTTTGCATTTAATCGTGTTACTCTAGAATATACGTAGGTACTTACAAAATCCAGATTTGCATAATATAGATGTTGAGGGAGTCCAGTTGGTAGAGATGGAACAGTTGTTCAAATTCCAGCCAAATTGTGCCATTGCCATGGCAAAAATCATCATCAGTGTAGCTCACACGACATGGTACGTGCCCTTTTTTGACTCCGCCATGTACCAATTATACAATCTCGTCATTTGGTACTGTAGACAATCGATCTGTTCTAGCCTCACCAAAGGTGATCCCAATTTATATTTAAGAGCTAATCCGTCATCGGGCTGAGGTGCATGTTCGTTTTCTAACCCATAACCTGTCAGGTAATTGTGACGGGCTTCTTTCTGCAAGTGCGACTTGGACACTATTCGTTCGAAATCTGACTTCAACGATTCTGGAGCGCCCTGTCTTTTTGCCATAGCAATAAAGAATTTCTAGATCTTAGGATCCACTGGTGCCTACTTTTTCTCTTTTGTCTTGAGGAGTGAGGTGATGCTACTGCTCATCTCCATATGGCTGTTAGGAGTTGCCTAACACTTGTGCAATTGCGTTGATTTCTTTGATCTATCTGACTTATCAACAATACTACCACACGACCCTTTTTGTTGGTCGGTGGTAGAGGTGGAGGTGGGGTTGGACTCTTCTGGCACGGTTCAGGCGGTTCATCCTCTGGCACCATGATGCTAGTAGATGTGATGGAAATGATACCTCCTCAACATCTATGACAATGTACCGCTTTGACCACACCACCAGATAATGTAGCGCCTGTCTTAGAGTTGTGACATTATTCTCAGGTGGGATATATAGCTTCTCGCTTAGGTACTTGGGCTTCACAAACTCTACGTCCACCATCGTGTAATGTCAAACCCAAAATTTCATCCAAAATTTGGGTGATTTATTGTGCGTAAATCGTCGTCCAGAAATCAACCGAGGCACACAAATAACATAGTTGATATCAAAGTAAATGCCTTACATAAATCGGTTGTATTTATTATAGAGGCGAATGGCACCTCTCAAAAGATAACGTCTAAGCATTGGAAATAAGCTAAGGATAACATGATGGCTCCAAGTCCATAGGCAATTGACCAGGCTCCCACTCAGTCCTCCAAGAATCCTTTGTTGCTGAAGTACTCCTCTGATGATAATTGTTGATTGCAAGGTGAGTACATGTAATACTCCGCAAGCCACACAACAGGAATGCAAGTGCACAGGTACACAAAGGAAAGCATAATAGGGCTCATTTGCATAAACAACATTTAATCATTAAGAGAGTAGTAAAAGAAGTAATCATTAAAAAAATTAATCAACATTTATAGCCTTCCAAAGAAGTACAGGCCCAACTACTCCCATCCAGGAGCTATCAAAATTCCACCCTTTGTTATTATTAATGAGTAGTGTGGGACTAATCACAAAAAACATTGCTAGGTCACCCATTAATCACGGGCACGGCTATTCGAACAATTTTACTCTGGCCAGAGGTGTACCAATTTACCCACAAGACACAATCCCACAGCATGTTACCGTGTGCCTCAATACCACCATGGTACCTCAGAAAGGGGTTATGATAGGACCCTCCATGTAACTCGCACAGTAGGACAGCCACCCGCTGAACTACCTGTCTCCGGCAAGAGCTGATCAGGCTCCCAATAGGGAGATGGCCTAGCACCCAAACCATGGTCTTCCGGCTGCCATGCGTGGACTTATGACTGCCACAACACGTCCTAGTGCCTCCTATTGAACTCGTCACACTTCGGTTCCCGCCATTACCATTCTAGCTTGTGGTTAGTACAAGTGTTGCTTCGCAAAGATAGCTCACAAACCAGTCCTTAAGCGTTATGAGAACCACTAGCATCAACCTCGGTCCAGGTGCTCACAACCCACCATTTAATCAAGTTTTAATTGACCATTAAATTAATCACACACGATCTCAGTCGTGAACTAGATCATCATTTCATGTGAAGCTGATACCATTAGCAATAATTAAGTGAATAGCTCATAAGTTCCACTATGGTTTCTAAGCATGGCTAAGCAGGGTCCTAGAATTATTCCAGCTAACCAATAATTAAAGCTAGCTAGTTACATTATTCCCATAGGTACAATAACAGGAAATCAAATCAATAGGGCCATAATTAAGGATCAGGGTTTTCCCTCCCGATGACATTGTAAAATAAATGCATCTTTGAAGGAAAACATAGCTTTAAACCATAGGTACAATATGCTCAAAGGTGTTTAGGATATGTGTGACTTGCCTTGCTACTCTGCGAAAGTTTCGGAACTCTCTTCATAGAATCTTGACTCTTCCGGAACGTCAGTTGCTAAAGGCAATAAACAAAAAGAGAAAAAAGTACATAAGCACACATCAACAGAATAATATTATATTTTTAATGGGTAGATCTTGATTTTTTTAAAGAATTATGCAAGTTGAATCATGCCTGTTGGAACTAATCCCAACTAGAACAACCACTCGTCTCCCGGGTGCTAGTGAATATGTACCTAACAGGGAATTCAACACAATTGAACTGGATTCAGTATGCTTGAACATGCCCTCTTAAAGCAAGTGGACTGTATGTTACAAAGTGGTAACAGGGCACCGGAGATTACATTTCTGCCCCCTAGAGAGGCTCAAGCCTAAAACACTATGATAGGTGGTCCCAGGTAATGGGCCTTCTCGTAGTTCCCCATAGGGGGGCCCAGCCCTCCGGCGGTACCGATAGCTCCCCGGAAATCCTGGGATCGCCATGCCGTCTACGATTTCCGGCTCTTCCTCGACTACTGCTCCAGCCGTGCGGAGATCCGGAGCAAGGTGGCTGGTAGGTAAGCCCATTATTGTTGACGATCCCGTCAGGAGTAAATGAGGGGCTCCACACTAGCCTTCCATCCTACTCTTAGGGGCTAGCTCCGGAGGACCTTCTTTCTTTTGCTTCATCGGCAGGGGCCTCCATGGGCTTCGCCCCAACTAAGGAGCCACCTAGGATGGGAGACCCTCGGCGGAGGCCTCCGGACCCTCCGCTCCACCAACCAGGACATCCTGTACCGCCAAGCCCCAGAGGTGGACGCGTCGGAGCCCGAGCTCTTGGCGCTGAACTCCATCTCCCGGCACCTCTCCTTGGATCAGGGGATGATGGGCCTTGCGGAGGAGTTCTGCCTGCTCTGGGTGACCCTGCTTAAGGCGAGGTGGCAACATTCTTTATCCTTCGGGGCTCGGGACGGGATGGGGGATTACCTTGGCCCGGTGGATTCGTTAGGTTCACTTCCTGCTCCCTCGCGCTCATCTCTATGACACTCACCCTTTCTTCCCCTTTCGTCTTACCTTATGCTCGACATGTGGTTGCTATAGATCAACTGTAGCCTATCTCGGCTACGATTCTAGAGGCCGAGCGGATCCTCAAACGGCTATTGCTGAAGGGGAATACCGCTCAGTTGGCCCGCACCGGGGCCTAGGAACGCCGGAATCGGGTCTCCAAGAAGTTCGACCTGGCGCTCCCGGCGTTGCCTTCCCTCCCGGACTCGGAGCACTCCAAGGCTGAGACGGGGGAGGGGAAAGAGGAAAGGCAAGCGCAGTGTGGAGGACGCTCACAGTTCAAAGAGGTCCAAGGGGTCGTCCAAGACTTTCGTGCCTCTGATCGCCGTGGTGGCCTCGGCCAACGACCCATCTTCGGAGCCTGCTGTGAGGGTTTCCTCCAGCTCCTCCAAGTGGGAAGTCGTTGTTATATCCATGGAGGGGAGCGGGGAGACTGCGTGGGATGTCTGCCTGCCAGGTGGGGATGTCTTCTTGCCCTCCTCCGTTCTGCGTTTTTTTAACTTGTCTTGTTTTGCAGGGCAAGGCCCTCCGTCTTCGCCTTCGGACGAAGGGGTGGTTCGTCTGTTGTCCCCCAGCCTGGCCGAGATGGGGGCTGCTGTTTCCCCTCCGCCACGGGCATCTCTCCAATCGACCGTGGTGCCCTCCTCCACCGTTCTAGAGCCTCAGCCGGAGGGCGTTGGCCTGGAGTCCCGGGAGTTGGTTGGGGCTGGCGTTGGGCCTGGGGTGCGCCCAGGGCCATCGGTTGATCCACACGGGCCTTTGGCTTTGGTGGGGGGCCGGCTTGTCTGTGTTGGGGACCTACCCGAGCTGCAGTTGGAGGAGGTGCCGAGCGACTGGGCTCCGTTGGTTGGGGACCATGCACATGTGCTGGCGGTGGACCTGAACTCAGCGGAGCTCTCCGAGCTGCAGCGCTCGTTGGCATGGCAGCTGATGGTGGCTTCCTCGGCGGCCATCGAGCGGGGTGGGCAGGACGTGGCTACCCTGCAAACAGAGCGACTCCGCCATGATGGGAGGTCGCCTAGGCTCAAGGGGCGGTGGCCCAAGCGGTGGCCGCCCAGCACACCGCGCTTCACAAGGCGCGGGTGAGGGAGAGGCAGGCGAGGGAGGACTTTGCCTGGTCCTAGGCGTTCCGAGAGAGGGCGAAGAAGGTGCTCCATGAGTCATGGGTAAAGGTGGCCCGTTTGTCCGGGGAGGTCGACGCAGCTAGGGGGAGGCTGCTGGCTCCGCGGCAGCGCTTCTCAACTCGAGGCCTCGCTGGTGACCCTAGGCACCTGAGCTACGGTGGCCACCCATGCTCTTTAGGCGGCCTTCTCCGGGCTGGGCATCAAGGCTCCGTCACCTCCTGATGATAGCGCCTCACGTGGGTTGAGAAGGTGGGGGGCTTCGCCAGCAAGGCCGTGAAGGCGTACAGCTCATGGTGCTCTTGGGCCACTGCACGGATGTTGTCCTTCCTCCTTTGCGACCAGGGGTGCGAGCATGTCGGCCCTGCTGTCCACGTGGGGGCCTCGGCCGTGCCCCGTTGCTACAAGGGGCCTCAACCATGGCCGCCTCCTCCCGGCAGGATGCCTAGGACTTCACACGTGGAATCTAGCCTTCAGCGGGTCATGACTTTGCACGTGGAAGGCCTCCGAGAAAGGCAAGAAGAAAGGCGGCCCAAAGGTGTAGACTGCTACTCCCCCTTTTATATTTTGTGTCAAGTGTTGTACCTAGGCTAGGGCCCCTTTTGCCACTGCGTCAGGACTAGCCTGCCCTTGTCCTGAATGTATCTGGAACATCATGTCCTTAACACGTCTTCCCAATTTAATGCATCACTGTCGATGTTTTGTATCGACAATAATTATATGGGGCTATTTGTCGAACCTAAACTCGATGGATTCGAAAGGACACATGAGATTTATACTGGTTTAGGCCCTCGAGGTGAGGTAATACCCTACTTCTAGTTGTGGTGTATTGCTTTCGCGGTACGTGGAATCATCTGCCCCAAGGGGCTCCCTACCTCTCCTTATATACTAAAGAGATGAGGGATACAGGGTAGGAAACCCAGTCAGATGCGACCAAGGGCTTTCCTTATCAATACATAGAGTATCCGGCTAGGACTATATTTCTTTCCTTGACATGCAAGGTAAAATGAAGCTGAGTTCTACTATATCTCCAATTGTAGGGACTGGCCCACCCTCTGTCCGAGTGGCTGTAACCACCTTCCTTGAGGTACCCAGGGCCCATGGCCTCCACAGTCACCTTTTCTTCTCTGTTTTCCCTTTGAGATGGGCGCCTTCATGCGTCCCTTATTTATCATCTCTCTTCCTCAGGATTCACTCGGAGGCCCACTCCCAGCTGGTCCAACTGTGGGCATCGTCGCCCCACCACTAGCTCTAGACCTGCGCTCCGCCGGGGCCGGACACGGATCGGTTTCATCGGCCCGCGGGGAGGGCCTACGAGGCTATGTTGAATCGCCTGTCAGGCGGCTTGGGCCAGCCATCGCCTTGCCGTCTCCGCGCTTCGACTTCAGACCGTTTGAAGCCAGGGTGGGGACTTCGTCCGTCCATTCATCGCGGTCTGTTGGATACGACCTATTGGCCCTGAGGACCGACCACCATCCCTCGCATGGGCTGCTAGTTCTGAGTGGTTCCGTGCGTCCGTGTGGGCCGTGGGGGGCTGGTCACGGGAGTTTGCCAGCCATCCCCCGGACTCAGAGTGCTTTGGGGAGATCTATTGCCAGCTCCGGCGTGGTCTCTTCTGAGAGCTGGGGGGTGTAGAGGAATGCCTTTTTGGCTAGGTTTAGATTCCGATTCTTCATAGTTTGGGTTCTTATATCTGGCCTATGTGCCAATCTGATGCAAACAACTTGTAACCTACGAGAAATAATAATGAAGGGGGGTTGCTTGGGAAGATTATTGTTTAGTGTATACCCCTTTTCTATCATCGGAGGGCTCTGCCCATCAGCATTATGTTTTGCCAAATTTTTGGCCTCGATGCTGCTGCGAGTGGAGGGCTTTGTCTGTGCTTCCTCGATGCTCTATGGCGGAGGTGCATGGCCTCGACACTCATGGCAGAGGGCTTTTTTTGTTTGAACGTGACCTGGTCGTGTGGTAGACGGAGTGCTGTCCCTGTTTCATAGATAATAACATGGAGTACAGCTTGCCTCAACACTCGTAGCGGAGGTGGATGGCCTCGATGCTTTTCTTGGCGGAGGACTTGCATTATTTGATGTACGTGACATAGTTGTGCGGAAGACGGAGTGGTGCTCCAATTTCATTAACAGCGACGCGGAGTACAGCTAGGTAGCTTAGTTCATTGCAAGAGTAATGACAAAAGAGGGGGCACGTGGCAACAGCCTATGGCCGCATACGAAGGCTTACACGTAGTACTTCTTGAGGGCCTCCGCATTCCAGGGGTGCGGTAGTGGGGTGCCATCTAGGTCGGTTAGGCGGTAGGCTCTGTGCGTGGTGGCCCAGGACACCATGAAGAGGCCGTCCTATTTGTTCTGCAGCTTCCTAGGGTTGAGGGCCCGCCACAGCACCATGTCACCGGGCATGAAGGAGCGTGGTGCTGTCTTGGTGTCGAACCATGCTTTCATGGGAGCGATATAGCGGTCCAAGTTATGGGCCGCCTGCCCCTTGACCTCGTCGACTAGGTCAATAGAGATGCTCTGCTCGTCTGCCCCCTCCGGGAGGATGGTTCGCAGGGACCTGCCCTTGATCTCCGTTGGTTTCATCTCCTTGTTGCCGAAGAGCAGCTTGAATGGCGTGAAACCAGTACCTCTTGTGGCAGACATCCTGTGCCCCCACAGGACGGTCGAGAGCTCGTCGGCCCATGTGCCCCTGGGGCTTTGATGAGTCATTTGTTGAGCGCCGCCAAGATGTTGCCATTCGCTCGCTCGACCGCTCCGTTGCTTTGGGGGTGATGGACTGAGGCGAAGCACAGCTCCGTACACATTTTTTCACAGAAACCTTTGAAGCCTGTTGAGTCAAACTAGCGGCCGTTATCCAACGTTAGCTGGCAGGGCACTCCAAAGCCACACATGATGTTGTGCCATACGAAGCGTTGGATGCTTCGTACGGTGATGGTAGCCAGCGCCTCCGCCTCGATCCATTTGGAGAAATACTTGATGGCGAGCCTGGAAAGGGCCAACTATGTCGATGCCCCATCATGCGAATGGCCACATCGGTGGTATCGGGGTAAGCCAGGCCGGGGGACGGTGAGAGTACTGGCCCATCTGCTGGCAGCCCTGGCACGAGCAAACGAGCTGCTCTGCATCTGCCATGATTGTGGGCCAGTATAGCCCCTGGCGGAGCGTCTTGCCAGCGAGCGCCCTTCGTTATTTCCTTTAGCAGTTGAGCCCTCTGCTTTTGGGAAATGCATCGGAGGAGTGGGGAGCATACTCCTATCTTGTACAGTGCCCCTCCACTAGGACATAGCCCCTTGCCTTCTAATGGAGTCGGCTGCCGTGTCGTGGGCGCCCTCAGAGTGCCCGGCGAGTATGTCTATGATCGGCCCGCGCCAATCCAGGGTCGTGGCAATGGCCATTACGGGGATTGGCGTGGCACCGGTAGCTATGCTGTCCTGCGCTACTGACTCGTGCAGCACTTTATACAGAACGTGTGCGGGGAGGGGATCATTGTTGGCGGCCGCCTTGGCTAGGCTGCCAGCCGGCCGGTGAGCCACTGCACCTCCTTTGGGTTCCGTGGGGCCAGCATGTCCGTGATCGCCCTGATCTTGTCGGGGCTAGCCTCGATGCCCCTCTTAGACACCAAGTAGCTAGCAGCCTCCCGGACTTTGCGCCGAAGGCACATTTTTCGGGTTGAGTTTGATGCCCACCACTCAAAGGCTGTTGAAGGTCTCTTGTAAGTCGGCAACATGCCGGTCAGCCATTCGGCTCTTGATGACGATGTCGTCCACGTACGCCTCTATGTTCTGCCCTAGTTGATGGCGGAGCACTAGGTGGATGAGGCATCGGAAGGTGGCTCTGGCATTGCAAAGGCCAAACGACATCCGAATGTAGCAATATACCCCGTCCGGGGTGACAAAGCTCTTTTTTCCTCATCCTCCGAGGCCATCCACACTTGGTGGTAACTAGAGTATGCATCCAGGAAGCTTAGCAGCTCGCACTCAGCCGTGGAATCGACTAGCTGGTCAATGTGGGGGAGGGGAAATAGGTCGTGCGAGCATGCCTTGTTGAGCGTGGTGAACTCAATGCACACGCGCCACTTCCTATTGGCTTTTCGAACCAGGACTGGGTTGCACATCCATTCGGAGTGTTACAATTCCCTGATAATGCCTGCCGCCAATAGCTTCTTACTTTTTCCTGAGCGGCCTGGGCTAGCTTAGTGGACATTTTCTGGAGCCCCTGGCGGATGAGCTGCGCGTCCAGGTAGACGCACAAACTATCACACCCAGAAATTCACTAAAATTTTCAAAGCTAATTTGTGCAATAAACCCCCATTCAGGAATCAGTCGAGGTACACAAATCGACAATATGATAAACATTACCAAAATGTAATAATGATAAATACTAACAGAAGAGGCACTTAGTCCTCACACAGAAGAAATCAGCAGCGGAACAGCAACTAGCGTAGCTTTAGCACCAAGCCACAGGCAGCTCAACTGGGGTATAAGTCAAACACCAAACTTCTTCTTCCAAGCAAATCTTCACTGTGATGATTTAATATAGCAAGACTGAGTACCACCCACCATACTCAACAAGCCACACATGGTATGCAAAATAATGTAACAGGATTCCAAAGGAAAAGCATAGTATGGCTTATTTGCATAAATGGCATTTAAAATATTTGCATTAAAAAATATTGAAAACAGTATAGTTTAATTACTAATCAATATTAAACCAGTCTCTGAATAGCACTGCAATGCAGTTCAGGCCCAAACCATATTCCCTCCAATCTGGAGCTATCAAGTTCCCATCATTTATCACCATTAATGCATAGTGTGGGACTAATCATAGAAAACATTGCTAGGCCCGCCCATTAACTGTGGGCACGTCTATTTGAACAGTTTTACTCTGGCTAGAGGTGTACCAATTTACCCACAAGACACGGTTCCACACATGTCACCATGCCCCAAAATACCACCATGGTACTGCAAAGGGGGAAACCATGACAAGACCTTTCATGCAACTTGGCCAACAGAAGAGCCACCCGCTGAACCACTAGTCTCCGGTAGGGTTGATCAGGTTCCTAGATAGGGAGACGGTCCAATGCCCGAAACATGGACTTATTGGCACAACCATGGTGGTCTTATTGACATGGCCACAACACACCATGGTGCCTCCTGTTGAACTTGCTACACTACGAGTCTAGCAGTTGCCTATTCTGGCTTGTGGTTAGTACGAGTATCGCTTCGCAACAAGTAGTCCGCGAACCAGTCCTTAATTGTCATAAGCACCACTAGCAACATCATCATTCCATGTGCTCACAACCCACCATTCAGTCAAGTTTTAGTTGTCAAATTTAATTAACCAACCACAACCAACTGTCGTGAAACAATAACATTAATCATTAGTTATTCATAAATGATTCATTAATTTCCCCACATAAAATGATGCTACAGTTTCTATGCAGTGGCTAAACAAAACCTAAATAATCTAGTTAGATAATTAATTAAGCATCCAGCTAGTCAATATTAATCACCCATGGTATCAAGGTAAAGGCATCAATCACAAAATGGCTATAATCAAGGAATGTAGGATAATACATAATAACCCGTAATAATGATATTCAAAAACACTGCATGCAATAATGTTAAAATAAAATAGTTTTCACAAATGGGATCAACATGCTCAAGGGGATTGTTGTGTGACTTGCCTTGCAATAGAAAAGTCTTCTCTTGGTCTTCCGAACTCCTCCACAAACTTTGCTTCCATCCGAAACGGCAAAAACTACAAAACGTCGTCTAGGGCCAACTGGAAGCACTTGGCCATCGTAGCCGATGTTTTGCCACTGGCCTCAATGGTAAGGGCATAGCTTTTGGTGAACTCCTCCGGGTCCGCATCCCCCCGGTATTTGGGCAGCTTCGGGGGGCAGAATCTCGGGGGGTATGGCACTAGCTGCAGATCGGGGGCTAATGGGGAATCCCCATCAAGCACGGGTGCTGGCCGCATGGACCGGGCTGATGCTGAGGTGGTCGCGTGGCCGCCCGTGGCGCCTGGTGTCCCTGCCGGGTCGGTGCTCACCATGGGCGCAGCCAGGTCAGTGGCTGGGAGCCCTCTGGCAGCCGCGTTTCCCATGGCGCCTTGTACGGAGAGCAGCATAGCCCGGAGCTCATCGAGCTAGGCTTGCACCATGACCCCCCTAGACGGGGCCTCACCCATGATGGCAGTCACCATTCCACGAATCTCATCCAGCTGCACTTGCAAGGCCACCGCGAGATTCGCGGCGGGCAGGGGCTGCGATGGCTGTCCATTGAGCACAGGGACATGGTTGGCCTCACCAGTGGCGCCCTCGGCCCCGTTCCCAACCGTGTGGCCACTCGTGATGTTGTTGTCTCGAGCATCTTGCCCGCCGTCGCCAGCGTAAGTTGGGCTGGGGTCGCCCATGCGTGTCGGGCTACACGGAGTCCGAGCAAAACACCGTGGTGGCCCCGCGTTGCTGGGTGCCCTCCGTTTCGGGGGCATGCCTACCTCCTCGACGCACCGGGAGAAGGGAGCTCTAAGCGCACGCGATCCCCACGGACGGTGCCAATGTTGGAACTAATCCCAACTACAACAACCACTCGTTTCCTGGGTGCTAATGAATCTATGCCCAACAGGGAATTCAACACAATTGAATTGGATTCAGTATGCTCGAATGCGCCCTCTTACGGCAAGTGGGCAGTATGTTATATAGTGGTATACAGGGCACCGGAGATTACATTTCTGCCCCCTAGAGAGACTCAAGCCTAATACACTATGACAGGTGCTCCCGGGTCAGTGGCCTTCTCGTAGTTCCCCTAGGGGGCGGCCCTCCGCCATACCGATAGCTCCCCAGAAATCCTGGGACCACCATGCCATCAGGGATTTTCAGCTCTTCCTCGACTGCTGTTCCAGCCGCGCGGAGATCCGGAGCAGGGCGGCAGGTAGGTAAGCCCATTATTGTTGACAATCCCGTCGGGAGAAAATGAGGGGCTCCGCACTAGCCTTTTGTCCTACTATTAGGGGCCATCTCTGGAGGACCTCCTTTCTTTTGCTTCGTTGGCAAGAGCCTCCGTGGGCTTCACCCCGGCCGAGGAGCCACCTAGGATGGGAGACCCTCCGCGGAGGCCTCCGGAGCCTAGCGGAGGCATCCCCCAACAACGCCAAACAGAGTTAGGATGAATTAGTTATGAATTTTAGAAGATTTAACCCCTTTAAAGCCTATTTAAAAGTTAAACAGATTTATTACGTCATTTATTAATTGTTTTGGTATTGAAAAAGGGGATTTATGACGTCAGCGGGGCGGCTGAGTCCCTGGCCACAGGGCCCACAAGTCAGAGAGAGAGGGGGCTCAATCCATGGTAGACAGTGTCTACCGAGAGGGTTCACACGGGTTCAACGATCTAGATTTATTCAAGGAAGATCAGACGGTCCAGATCGGATCTAGGATTAAAGATTGGTGTGGATGGCTGGGATTGACCTAGGGCTAGATCGGACGGCAAGAAACAGATCAAGGCGATCCGACGATCGAGATTAGCCCGATTGGATTGAAACTCACAGGGGCTGACTAGGCAACACATGTCGGACCGGGGGTTGAGGTGGTGCTGGCGTGGCGTCAACGTGGCAGCCACGTCGGCAACCAGCGGCGGTGGCTCAGAAACCGAAGGTCGACGGTGATCGGCAGCGCTGCAGAACACAGCGATAGCACAGAAGGGAAGAGGAGGTCGAGGCGAACCTTACCCTCACTTACGCGATGGTAAACAGTGGCAGAAACCACCAGCGGCGAGCTTCTAGCGGCAAAGAGGATCGGGTCATCGGCGGCGGTGCTGTTTCGACGGTCTTCGGCATCGGGGAGGTGGTGGCCAGGCTTCCTCGCGGTCCTGCGGGTCTAACGACGCAAGCGGCGATGGTCGGTGACGGCGAACTTGGCGGCTAGCTGCAGCCAAGGGATTGGCGGTCGTGGCAGATAGAACTTGAGCACGGTAGGGCGGCTAGGGCTTGCGGCAGCTTCAAGTGGTGCTCGAAAACGATCCAGGGGCCTCAGAGCATGCTGTTTAAGGAGAAAAGGGGAGGAGTCCGGCTCAGGGACGGCTTCAACGGCAGTGGAAAGCTAGGGCTCGTCGGTTTCCAAAAGAAACTCGAGTCCGAGCTCGATCCGATGTGATTTTGCTCTGGTTTTTGGGGGAAATAATAGAGGATACGGGAATGAAAATCCCTTAACTAATTTCAAGGTTGGGTGCACATGGGAACTGGATTTGATGTGGATTCAGTGGTGGGCTAGGTGTGGATTCGGACTCTACCTCTGGCTAGAGGTAGACGAAGACCCGACAGGTGGGGCCCACCTGTCGGCGGAAGGAGAGAGGAGAAGAGAGGCACATGCAGGGACGGCGAGGGGGAGAGAGACACTGGGCCGGATTCGGCCCAGTGGCCTAAGGGGGATTTTTAAAAGGACTTTTAACTTATTTAATTGCTGAAATGCTATTCCAATTATTAAAAATACTTCCCTTGCTCAATTAATTCCTAGAAAATTCTTGGAGCTAAAGGATTAAGCAAAGTATTTTATAAAATTTTATCTAGTCCAATTTCTATTGAATATTTTCACTAATTTTTATGACTTCACTCCTTGGGCTTTTAAAAATTTTCTAAAAATGCCTTTTCTCATAATTTAATTATTTAGGGAATTTTAGGGTATCACAAACCTACCCTCCTCCTTAAACAAAATCTCGCCCCGAGATTCAGAAGATCAGATGAAGAGATGCTGGTGAGTAGACTTCAATTCATCTTTGCATTCCCATGTTGCTTCCTCTTCTAAGTGATTGCTCCACTGTAGTTTACAAAACTTAATGACTCGGCTCTGAGTATTTCTCTCACTGGTCTCCAAGATAGGATGGGATTCTCAACATAGGTTAGGTCTTCGTGAAGCTCTATCTGTTCTAGGTTAGCTTCTTCGATTGACACCCGTAGACATTTCTTCAACTGGGATACATGAAAGACATCGTGCACACCAGGCAAGGTGGGAGGCAACTCTAATTGATAAGTGACCTCTCCTCTTCGACCCACTATCTTGTATGGCCCACCATAACACGGTGTCAACTTCCCCTTCGTCTAAAACTAGTGAACTCCCTGGAGTGGCGTGACTCAGAAATACACATAATCACCTTCCTCAAAACTGAGGTCCCTTCTACAATTGTCCGCATAGCTCTTCCGACGAGACTGAGCTACTCGTAGGCGCTCTTGTATAATCTTCACTTTCTCTTTAGCTTCCCATAGAATAACCGTTCCATACACTTGTAGTTCTCCAGTTTGATCCCAAAGGAGTGGTGTACGGCACTTCTTCCCATATAGTGCCTCAAACGAGGCCATCTGAAGGCTTGCCTGGTAACTATTGTTGTAAGAAAACTCAGTATACGGTAGGCTCTTGTCCCAGCTTCCACCGAATTCTATAGCACAAGGCCTCAACATGTCTTCTAAGATCTGGTTGACCCACTCGGTCTAACCATCAGTTTGCGGGTGATACGCGATGCTAAAATTTAACCGTATACCCATCTCCTCTTGTAGCTTCTACCAAAACTTAGAGGTAAACTGACTCCTTCTGTCTGACACAATCTTGCACGGCACACCGTGTAAACACACAATTCAAGCCATGTACAGTTCTACCAACCTACTTCTGGAGTAGATCATTTTGACCGGTATAAAATGGGCTACCTTGGTGAGTCGGTCAACCACCACCCAAATGGAGTCATATCCGGACACAGTTGTAACACCCCCGCCCTGGCACCACCTACAGTGACACCAAAGAGGAAGCGCCGCAGGAGATTGGCGTGAACTAACACCCAAGGAACCACGATGCCGGTACCAGTCCTAGGAAACCTTGCTAGTACCCGCGGTCAACGGAGATGTACCAAAGCAACTAAATAAAATATTTATATATTATACCTTTATAAGTTGTAACTTTGGGCAAGCCCTAAGTAGCAACCTTCAAACAGAACAGCAGTAATGGAACGACAGCACAGTGAGAACCCAATCCACAAGCAACGGCTTGGGATTAGGAAAGAAAACCTAATCTTCATTTCAACTTCACTCTTCCTGAAGGAGGGAAAATAGAAATAAATTGAGTACATACGTACTTAGCAAGTCATGGGAAATATGAGTTATGCAGGCCACCAATGAAGGGCTAGGGTTTATTTCACAAACTTTTTATTTTGAAACCATTTTCCCAAACCCTAAGTGTGGGTTGCCTCAGTGTCTCTGAAAGGAGGCTCTCGCCTCGATCCTGTTCGCAAATTGCTTTGCAACAACTCAAGCGGACGAATCAGATTTTAATTATTTAAAATTTTTAGTCAAGTCTATTCCTATACTACCTGTCAGATCGCGACAGCAGTTTAGCGGGTCCGCCCTCAGGCAGCTTTCCGCTGTATTCTCATCTATTAGTTTATTTTCACTTTCGTCCTTTTTAGGACGTCATCTTATTCCTTCTCTATTATTTTCCTTTCACTTTCATCCTATTCAGGACATCATCTCAACTCACATTCCAATTCTGTGGCTCCTCGAGGCATCCATAATCTCCATCTCAAACATACACTGCTTCCACTCAAGAAGCCTATGCCATTCGACATCTCGGTTCACATAGGCCCGCTTCAGACCACGCAATGTTCGTCCATCAGCCGTCCTGGCCGATTCTGGTAACGATTCCCAATCCCACAAACCACTTTTACAATCATTTGCAAACAAATCTATGCTAGAGGAATCACTTCACATCGTCCATGACCATGGGCATGGCTGTTCGAACAGTTTGAAACTCTGCAGAGGTGTACGCTTTACCCACATGACACGAGCTTACTCCCTCACTAATCAGGTGGGGGAGGTTTGTGAAAAGGCCTTTTTGGAGCTATCCCAGGGTACCTCATGCCCGATAGACAGGTCAAACCAAATCTCAATTATCCATCGCGCTTTAATCAAATACCCCAAACACCTTGACCAAGTACTTGGCAAGCGTCCGTTCCTTGCTCTACTCAGGAACCCGAGATATCCTCAACCACCTTATCTAGGTGTTCCACATCTACTGGAATACGAGGTAACCCTGTTCCAGCTAAATACTAAGCTAGAGGCGCCCCATACCACCCGTGCGGTCGCACTGTACTATGATCAGTGCAATTCCCCAAGGAATCGGTCCTTATATGTGAATACAAAGCATCCCCACCAAGGTGGTCACTTTGCATCGTGAGTTTTCACAAACCATCTTTTGTTTCGCAAAACTCGCCGACACCGAGTGTCGGGCTTTCCAAAGATTTATAAACCCAATTTTCCCATGCCGACAAACAATTGTGGTTGAAGTAGTATCGTCGATACCCACGCTCAAAGAGCATGAATACTGAGGTACCGAGGTGTGGGGCTACCAAGGAAGAGGGTTATCAAGGCCTACAGTTCTCATGCAACTACTAGGTAGGTCCATCGGTTCATCACGCAAACCGAGGCCAGCCAAATAAGTGTGCACACACTAAGATGCAATTTTTCAAATAAAACATTTTTCAATTTAAGGGCAATATGGTCAAGGAGTGACTTGCCTCAGTCTTCGTCTACAAATTATCGCAAAAATCCGACGTCCGACGACTTCTGAAACATCGACTACGCGCAAAACAAGAGAAAACACACAAAACCCTAAAAATAAAGTACTATTATTAATAACTAATAGTGCCATAAGGTAGATCTCAATTTTTAAAAAAATTTAAGACTTGAACGGGGTCAATTGGAGTTACAGATAAAAAGATATGGATTTTTGAAGTTTTTAATGATTTTCTAGAATATAGGAAAAGGATTTAATTGGATTTTGGAAAGGATTATTCCTCTAAAATATTCTTTGACAAGTGGGGCCCTTTTGTCAGTGTGAGAGAGACAGGGGATGAGCCACAGGTCAGTGAGAGAGAGGGAGTATGGCCCACATGTTAGTGAGGATTAGTTTGAGAGGGAAAATAAAAAGGGCCCACATGTTAGTAAAAGGAGAGAGATTTAGGGGTGTGGCCCACATGTAAGTGGACTTAAAGATTAATGGGGCCCCTTAATGGTGACGGGCCCACAGGTCATAGACCATGGGGAGGATTACTGGGGCAGGCCCACAAGACAGCGAGGGGGAGAGACATGGTGCGTCCTGCTCGGGGAGGAGAGGCCGGCGAGGAAGATGACGGCTCTAGGCAGCCGAGGGGATTCAGCGGACGGCGACTCGCCGGAGTAGGGCGGCAGGGAGCAGGGAATGCATTGCATGGCTCGGGTTTGGTTGGAGGCGAGCGACAGCATCCGACGACGAGGTCCAGGAGCGGTAGGTGAGAGGAGTGGGCATTGGCGGTGGCGTGGTGGAGTTCGCGCGGTGGCAGGGTGACGTCATGCGGCGGCGGGGCTCAGGCAAGAGCTTCGGTTGATTGGGGAAAAAGGAAAAGGAGGGAGGAGGAAGAGGGATCACCGGAGAGGGAACAAGAAAAGGATGGCGGTGGCGGTGGTGTATTGCGAGCTCGGGCCCGATGTGCTCCGGCAAGGCGGCGCGGTGCGGCCATGGCGAGGGACAGAAAAGGAGCGAGGAGATGGCGGCCATTTATAGGCAGGAGGCGGCGCAAGAAGACAAGGGAAAAAAGCGGTGGAGGTGGGATATTTTTGGGCGGTTGCGGAGTCAACTCAGCGAGCGGGAGACAGGGCCACAAGGCTGGCCACAGGGGAAGCAGGATGTGACGAAACGGCGAAGAAGATGGGGCGTGGGCGGCTGACTTCGGTGGCATGGCCGTACGTGGGAAGGACAATGGGAAGAGAAGATATTTTCTTGGGCGAGGTGATTTTTTTAGCTTGGCGTTTGCTCAAACACGTGAAGCGCATGGCGATGGGGAGGCGAGGTTGGGGACGGCCGCGTGAGTCGGTACGCGTGGACGAGCACAAAGAGGGCGGCTAGCTGACGGGCGGGCCCGGCCCATCAGTGCTCAATTGCGCGTGCGCGTGCAAGGACCGGCACGCAGCGACAGCGTACGCGGCTTAGTAGGCGAGCACGGCGCGTGCGTGGACGGAGGTCGAGCGGCCCGTGGGCCGGCTGCCTAGCACGGGGAGGCGGCAAAGCGGGGTGCAAGAGTTGGGCCGAGGGGGGAGAAAGAGATGGGGAAAATGCGAGGCCAGGCCGAGGGAGAGAAGAAGAGATGGACGGCCCATGTGAAAAGTGGCTTTTGAAAATTTCCTAGGAATTTATTTGGAGGATATTTGGAGCATTTGAATAGATATTTAAATTTGAAATTGGATAATTGAGTCCCCCAAAATTCTTATAATTTTAAGGGAGGTCTCTTTGCCTAGGATTTAGAGATTTTTGGATAGTTCTTGATTTTTGGAACGATATTCGAGAGAGGGGAAAGGAGGGATTTCAGGGAGATTCTAAAATTCAAAATTTTTTAATAGAGATTTTATTTGAGGGGTATTTAGGGATTTGAGGGAAACTTGAATTATGGAAAGATCAAAGTATAGCGGGTTTTTGGAATTCAAATTTAATTCTTGGGATTTGAGGTTTAGAAAAAATACGGGAAATTTTTGGAAGGGAGTTCTCGATAAGAATTTTGAACCAAAATAGGGGGAGTTCTAATGGAGGGTTTTAGAGGAGACTGGAATTGCAAAGAGTCGATCTCCGATACTTTTGATTTTGACAGGAATTTTGGTAGAAAAACTCTTGATGGAGAATTTGGGAGGGAATGTTGGAATTAAATTATCCGAGGAATTTCAGGGAGAGACATTCGAATTCCAAAATTCGAGTCTCAGGAGTTTTAGAGGAAATTTTTGGTGAAAGGATTTTAGGGTCCAAAGGAGGATTTAATCGAGATCGTTGGCACTTATGTCCTTAATTATACACATAAAAGATAAAAAATTTTAAAAAATAGAGTTTTTATTAAAATAGTTTTAACGGCCTGGAAAATCGAGGCGTTACAGCAATCCTCGGTAATCTTGTGATGAAATCCATACCAACTTCTTCCCACTTCCACTCGGGAACCTTGAGGGGTTGCAGTAGTCCTATGGGCTTCTGGTGTTCGGCCTCTACAAGTTGGCAGACATCACAAACAGCTACATATTCGGCTATCTCCCTTCGCATGCTAGACTACCAAAACTTTTTCCTAAGATCTTGGTACATCTTGGTGCTGCCAAGATGGATTGAATATTGAGTACCATGAGCTTCATCCAAGATCAGCTTCTTCAATTCCTCCTTATCGGGTATGCAGATTCGTTCTCCGAAGCACACGGTACCTTGTTCATCCTCTAGAAACCCACTGGCTTTACCCTTCTTCATGTTCTTCTTGATCTCCAAGATGTCTGGGTCATTGCTCTGAGCTTCTCTGACTTGATCCACTAGAGTAGGTTGTGCTTCCAAAGCTGCCACATAACCTTGACTAACTAATCCCAAATTTAGTCGTTCAAACTCTTCACACAACTCAGTAAATAATTGTTGACCTTCTGAAGCATTGTAGTAACTCTTCCGACTAAGGGCATATGCCACCACATTGGCTTTTCCTGGATGATAGTGGATTCCAATGTCATAATCCTTAATCAACTCCAACCATCTCTGTTGCCGAAGGTTTAGGTCTGGTTCGGTAAAGATATACTTCAAACTCTCATGATCCGTGTAGACTTCATCGCGGTTGCCAATGACGTAGTGTCTCTAGATCTTCAAAGCATGGACTATAGCTGCTAGCTCCAAATCATGGGTAGGGTAGTAATTCTCGTGTGGCCGTAATTGCCGTGAGGTGTATGCCACCACTCTTCCTTCTTGCATCAACACACATCCCAAACCCTAACGGGACGCATCACAGTAGACTTGAAACCCTTTCTTGGGATCTGGCATTATCAATATTGGCATAGACACTAGCTTCTTCTTCAACTCTTGAAAACTCTGCTCACACTCAAAAGTCCATGAAAACTTCACATCCTTTTGGAGTAGACGGGTCATGGGCTTTGCAATTCTATAGAAGTTCTCTATGAACCAGCGTCTAATCCTAAGAAACTTCAGATTTCTGTGACTGTCGGCGACTGCTTCCACTTGGTCACTGAGTCTACATTGGTAGGGTCCACTGCAATTCCTCCTGCAGAGACAATATGTCCCAAAAACATCACCTCCGGAAGCCAAAACTCACACTTGCTAAACTTGGCATACAACTAATGCTGCCAGAGCGTCTCCAGAACTATACGAAGATGTTGCTCAAGTTCTTCCTTGGTCTTGGAATAGATGAGGATATCATCAATGAAAACTACCAGGAACTTATCCAGGTACTCCATGAATACCTTGTTCATCAATTTCATGAAGAAAGCAGGGGCATTCATCAATCCAAAAGACATGACGGTACAATCATATAGCCTATACCGAGTGGTAAAAGCAATCATGCATATGTCTTCCTCCCAGATTTTCAACTGGTGATAACCGGAACGAAGATCTATCTTGGAGAACACTGTGGCTCATTCTAATTGATCAAACAGATCGTCAATTCTGGGCAGTGGGTATTTGTTCATCATAGTGACTTTATTCAATGCGGGATTGTAACATACCCAAATTTTGACTTTTGAAATTTTAACTGAAATAAATTAATAAAAAGACCTCGAAGGTAAAATCCTATACTTTCTATACAAGGGAGTGAAATAAGAGGTAGATTGACTAGAGTAAATACCAAAAAGGAGTATGCTAAAGCCTTTATAGTAAAATTTTCAATTTACTAAAAAGCTCACCCTAGGTGAAAATATAAAAATGTTAGGGAATATAAAACACAGAACATGAATCGGTAATACAAATTCCTAAAACCTTCCTAGGGTCAATTGAAAATGGAAATAATATATATTCAATTATGCATAAGAAGTTTGATTAAGTTAAAATGCTTAAGGGTTGGGTGCATAAAAATTTTAATAGTTAAATTTAAAAATAGGAAAGTGTAATATGCCTAATGTTGTATAAACAAAAGTTTGACATAAAAATGTGGAGATAAATAAATTCATTACCATTTCATGTGCATGCTTTCTTTTGATTGTTTTTGGATCTTAAGGTGCATTTTCATAATAGGATGCATATGCATTTGTATAGTCTAAGGAATTTCTAAAAATAATTGGTTTAACATAAACTCATGGGAAAATTCCTATAAACACTTTACAACACAAATAATCTGCTGTAAATTTTACATGATTTTATCATCTCAATTGGTACTTCAATAAAATCTCTCAAATCAGCAAAACTAGGAAGCTAGTTAACAAAAATTGGTTTAATTTTTAAATTTACCAAATAAAAAGAAAAATATTCAGGCATTGCCTTATTACCAAAATGTGTACTAAGATGTAACCTAGAACCAGAAAAATTGGCATAATTTAATTCTCAAAGGAAATACATAAAATGACAAGTGCAATGCTCTAGGAAATAATTTAACTGCAGGAAAATCAGTGCCACCATGCCTACTTTACAATTTTACCACGGTAAAACCAAAAGGTTTTTGGCCTTGGGACTTGGTGAGAAGCTAAACCACATATTTCTCTTCTACCAGAAAATTTGCCCTAGTAGGAAACATAAATTAAGTGGACGAATTCGAGGTTACAAAGTAGCTCACTAACACAGTATACAGACAGACCCAATTTCTTGAGATCTCCTATCTTTACACTGCCATGTGGGACGCACTGACTCTCAAGACCCACCTGCCAGCCAGAGAAACTGCCCCAGATTGCTCTCACGCCCAGGAACGTGCCACGCTACTCTCCACGCATCAACATCGCCCAGAGCCACCCTAGCCGGCCATCTCCATGTCAAACTTCATCAGTGGAGATAATGCTTAGTCAATAGCACCTTCTCGGTTTAATCATGTTCCCACCGAGAAACCCGAAGGAAATCCCTAGGATTACCGGCGGCGAAGTCATCTTCCCTGCCACCGATAGAGTTTGATCGAGCCCGATGCAACTCCGGTGAGCCCCATCCCCTATCAACCTCGGGAACATGATCCCTACCTTCTAATCATTTCATTTTCATACCCTGTTGCCCTAGGTTTGCTAGTTGAGATTGTCGTGGCGCCACCGTCCTCGTCCTCTGTCCCGCTGGACTGCCGCCGTGACATCGTCGGCGTTCTGATCAGTCCGAGACATCACTGGCCGAGTCCTCGGGCCTATATCGTCGCCTCGCCCCTAGGAGCTCGCTAACCAAAAGAATCGAGCTGCGGTACCCCGAAGCTCGAGATTGACATGTTCTTCCCCAACTCCAGTCATTGCTCCGCCGTGGCTGTTCCTGTCGATTCGGTGAGCAAGTTGTCGATTCCTTGCACGTAGACTAACCTCAAGCTATCCTTGACCTTGTGTCTGTGATGTCTTGTCAATCCATGGGATAGATCAAGCTACTGATGGCACACCCGAAGCTACCTCGTGCCGCTGGAGGACATCGTCGTTGCTGCACTTCATCGAAGCCTCTCTGCCTCATCCAACAGCACGGTGAGGTTCGCTGTGTCCTATAGCAGCTTTCCCATGTTCTGCCTTGCTCAAAGACCGGCTGCTTTGTCACATGCATGCACAGTCCAGTAGCAGCCGCCGCTTATCCTTGTCGCCGGCGAGCGTCCGTGCACCGCCGGCCATCGTGCGACCACCACTAAACTCGCCGGGTCTTCCTCTCTACTTTCTGTTTTGGCCACGTCTTCATCCGAGCCACAGTTTGCCGCCGACGCCGGTGAACAGAGACAGCAGTCGAGCCCGAACGCGCCTCCCCTGTTTTGGTTCACTGGCATGTGGGCCCAGGCTGGGAAGAAATAAGAGAAAAGAAGAAACAATAAGGAAAATGAATAGATGATTTATTTTACAATAGAAAAATGGTTAAACTTTGGAAATCCATAACTATTTCATTGTAACTCCTTTTTGAGTAAACTAAATTTTGTTAGATTTATAAAGATATGCACTTTATTGCTATAAACAAAAATTTGGCACCATCTGTAGAGAAAACAACTCTAAAATTTTGTGTAGCATAGTATATACAGTAACCTGTGAAATTAATAGGAAAGTCATATTAGCTTCAAAAATGATGAGCATAGTTTTGTTGGACGTAGGGAACTATGACCTCTTTTTTCTGTAGATTTAAAATTTTGACCAAACTAATACAGACAATGACTCTAAAATATGTAGAAAAGATAAATACTTTATTTAGTATATAAGGTGTATGAGGACTCCTAAAATTGATAGAAAATTTAACTTAACTCCAAATTGGATGAATCAAATTTTTTTGGAAAAACAAAATTATGTACTTGTAGATTAAAATCTGGAATAACTAGTACTTAAAATACCTCAAAAAAGATAAAGAATAAAAGTGCATAAACACTTTATTTTTTTAGAAACTCCATTTTAACTCTACATGAAGTACACCCAAATGGCAGTAGGTTCACAAGACATTCTTCTCAAAATATTTAAAGTTAGATTTCATAGAAACATAGTCTTAAAACACATGTATATTAAATTATATGTATAGATACCGTAGAGAAGCTTAAAACTTATAAAATTAATATCTCCAAATTGGAAGTTGATAAAATAGAAACTTCTTCACCAAAACTCATCAAGGACCAGTACCAAACCACTGCATAGGTTCCACACTTTTTAAAGTAATTTGGATATTTAATATTATTTTGTAACTAGACGTATTCATGTATAAGTCTTCTAAAATTTATATCTCCAAAATGCAAAATAATAAAATAGAACTTCCTTCACTAAAAATCATCCAAAACCAATACCTCCACTGTCTAAAGTTCACACTTAGCAAAACATCTCATAGAGTATCTCTAAAATTTATATAAGGCATAAATACCGTATTACATATCTATAGAACTTGTAAAATTCATAACTCCCAAAAGAAAAGAGATAAAATAGAAATTCTTTCACCAAAGTTCACCTTAGGTCAGTACCTAAGCACTGTGTAAACCTCATGCATATTAGAGTATTTTGAAATTTTCGCATTATTTGTTATTTATACGATCGTACGATAATTTTCTTTTATAGGACGAATTCGAAGTCAGTGAAGAAGTGATTTGATTATTGCTCTAGGTATTCAAGAGTAAGGAAAGTATTCTCCCCTCCTCCTTTGAACAATTTGAATCCTATGTTTTGGGGAATGAAATATGTTTATTTATAAAGTTGCATGTGTATTTGTAACTATCGGTATCTAAAATGTGGAAATTGCTAGTTATGACCTATTTGTTGCATAATCAATATTGAAAACTTGTAATCCTTGCTGTTTGTAACCCTAGTGATGGTTAGAGTGCTTCACTTGTGCTCAAATGGGTTTATACTACCTTATTATGCTTTCATATGTTTAGCCATGCTTAGCAATATGCCAGTAAATGTAATGGTCACTCTATACATATTAAAATGGGCATTTTACAATTTCTAGACAGAGGTGAAGCCTCTGATTATTTGCGAACCAAAACTGGAGATAAACATGTTTTTAGACTTGGGCGGCAAGTGGTGTGCATGTGGAGTAGTTACACATCGATAGGGGGAGTGTTCGCCTAAGTCGATTAAGGACTGAACTCAATGTCATCAACTTATGTATACCATACAACCACATGTGCTAATATGGGATGGCTTTAGCTCATTAAGTTGGTCAATGTTTAGCCTTGCATATGGTAGGCCGAAGTAGTATGGGATAAGTTGTGCTATTAGCTCATAGGAACTACCTAATGGCCCATAACGGCGTTAGGTGTCTAAATCTGTCCAATACAATGGTATAGTGTCTCGTGGGGAAACAGAGGGTTTGCTTTGTGTCGATGTTTTGTATCGGCAATAATAATATGGGGCTACTCGTGAGACCTAAACTTGATGGATTGTAAAGGAACACGAAACAATTTATCCTGGTTCAGTGTAACGACCAGAAGTTCGCCACCGAAATTCCGAACATTCCTGTGTATTAAATCCCTGTCCAGGAAAGCCAGGGTACACAAATCCAAGTGGCCATACAGAGTGTCTTACAAATAGAGTAAAATCATATTACAAAAATGCAGCGGAAAAGGTAAAACGTAGTTTCTAGATAGCGGGTCCATCAGCAGCATCCATCCCACAAGCACCTTGACGGCAGAGCCAGCCTATTCCTCGGGACGATCCTCGTCAGACACGTTCTCCAACACTGAGGGGGGAAAATGAGAAAGGCTGAGTACCACCCACAGTACTCAACAAATCACACCCACAATTATGCATATGCACCGGGTACAAAGATGGGATATGGGTTTGTTTTGCATAAAAGCAGTTGCAAACAGTAGTAGTTCGCAAACAGTAAAAAGTTGATTAATTTAACAATATTAATCCTCCACTGATTAACGTTACACCACGTTAACCAAGCCCAACCATTCCCAACTGATTGACGTTACACCACGTCAACCAGTCTCCACTGATGAACGCTACACCATGTTCACCAGACTCCTTCGGTTACTGTTACACCACGATAACCGGACTCCACTGATTAACGTTACACCACGTTAACCAGTCTCCACTGGACAACGTTACACCACGCTGGCCAGTTTTTTTCTAATCAACGCTACACCACGTTGACTAGGCCGCGCTGATGAACGCTACACCACGTCCACCAGGCGTCACTGATGAGTGTTACACCACGCTCACCAGTCTCCACCGATTAGCGTTACACCACGCTAACCGGCCACCCCCGGTCAACTCAACCACGTCGACCGGACTCACACCTTACACCACACCAATTTCATAAAGCCAGATTAATTATCTAAAGGTGAGACTAATCACGGTGAGTCTTGGCCAATGTGCCCATAACCACGAGCGCAGCTATTCCAATAGATTTACTCTGATCAGAGTTGTACAACTGTACCCACAAGACATAGCCCCACATACGTTCCCGTGTGCCAGTGCATCACCACGATGCCCCGTGAGAGGCTGTGACAGGACCGTTCACGAAACCTCTCCCTAACCATCCACACCACGCTGAGGTTGCACCTGCCGACAGGGCATGCCATATTGGCCAAGCTACCCCCTTGCAGCACGGTGAATCCGGAAGGTGATCAACCCTACCCTGGGCTGACCCAACTCCATCCCGCTCACCCTCTTCTTCGGTGCCTAGGAGAGGGAGAAGAAACGCTTCAAGCCTAGCCATTGCCCACGCTGGCTTGTGGAAAGTACGGGTAGTTGCCCAAGTGGTTCCCGCGAACTGGTCCTTAATTGCCATGGGTGCGACAAGCAGAACCACACACCCACAGCCCACCATTTAGTTCAAATTTTAATAATTTAACATTAGCCTATCCAAAATTCCAATTTTTGCGACATGGAGTCGAATCGTATGAAAAGATAATATTTAATTCCCATGTGAGCTATGTTGCTAAGCATGGCTAAGCAATCCTAAGAATAGTAACCTAATCATGTTATTACCTAGGTGACAAGGATTCAAGTTTCAAAGCTAAGGCAAAGTCCTAACATTGCATAGTTTATGACCCACCCACATGAAATATAGAAATAATGCAGTTTATTTAAGTAAACAAAGCAATTTAGCAAAAAATGGGTACAAAGTGATCAACGTAACAGTGCAACTTGCCTTGCTCCGGCTCGATGTACTCGGCAACGACCTCGTAATACACAGGAGGGTCACCAACATCGGATTCTATAACAAACAATACACAAATAATTAAAAACAGTACATGAGGGCAATCAAACATGGGCTGAAAGTATTTTTAATGAATTCTTGGCATTTTTTTGGATTTAATGAAATTTGAATGGACTTAATCGGAGTTCGTATCAATTAGTTATGATTTATTGAAGTTTTATTGTGTTTTCTAATGCAAATATAATTAATAGCGATTTATTGCGCATTATCATGATTTATGGCGTCACCCGAGGGAGAGGCGACGCCGACCAGCGGGCCCCACCTAGCAGGGACTCAAAGGCACCGGCGCACGGTGGACTTGGTCCACCGAGCCAGAAACGAGTGCGCCATGTGGCGCACATGTGGCGCCAGCACGGCGGCCACGCGGGTGACCACACGGGTGGCCCCGATCTGCCACCCAGCAGATCGGACGGCCCCAGGGAATGGTGGCCACGCCGGCCATCCCAGGTGGGAGGCGGTGGCACACACGCGACCCAATGGTCGCCGGCGGCGACCACACAGCGTGGCGGCGGCACACGGAGAGGCAAAATGGAACGGGGAGACAGAAGGGATTCTCACCAGCGGCTCGCGGCGGCGAGCAACAGCACGAGGACAATGGTGGCGACAAAGAAGCGGCGATGGCTTTGGGACAACGTCGGCGACGGTGCTCCGACGGCGGCGAAGGAGCGGGAGGTGGCGGCCTAGGTGTCCTGGAAGATGAGGAGAACAGGAAAGGAGTTAGGGCGGAGAACAGAGACACGGCGCGGCAGAAATTGCCGGCCGGAGAGGAGACAGAGGGCCGGAACTCACCGTGTGTGAGGGCGGGGCGTTCCAGCGAGCTTCGGCTTCCACGGAGTGGCGGCCGAGGTGCGACGCGGCACGACGGAGATGATGGCGGTGGCGGTGTGGCTTGGCGACGTCCGGAACGGCCGCGAGCGATGGCCGGAGTTGGTAAAAAGCGGTGGAGGGCTCGCGCGCGCGGTGGCAACAGGGTTCTAGGGCACGGGGAGGCTCGGTGTGTTGGGGAAAAGGCGGAGGAGAGGGCGGGGAGGCTTTTTATGCACGCAGGCGAGAGAGATCGAGCCCGAACGGCTCCAATTGTGCACAGGAGAGAGGGCGCCGACATGGGGATCGTGCGCATGATTCGTGAGGGAGAGGGGACAAGGACGCCGGAGAACGTGGGGAGTGGGCGTGGACTCGGTCCGCGCTCGTTTGAACCGAGTGCGAGCGGGCGCGAAGGCGGGTGGCGGCGTGGGATCAGATGGCGGAGAGATTTTTCCCCTCCGCCTGATTCGGACGGAGGAGGGTGACGATGCTGACAGGCGGGCCCGGCCTATCAGTGGGGAGGCGCGCGAGCGACGCAGCCTGACGAGCGGGCCCTGAGCACAGAGAGAAAGCGGGAAAGGCAAGTGCATGCGCTGGATGGGCCAGCCCAGCGCGGGGAGGAAGAGGCCTGAGAGGAGAGCAGGCCAGCGGGCGTGCGGGGAGGCCGGCACAGGAGCGGGCCGACGGCCCAGGAGAAGAAAAGAAAGGAAAAAGAGAAAAGGATTTCCCGGGCGATTTTAATTCCAGTAAATGTTTTTAATTTATTAAAAATAGTTCCTGTGCTCTGAAAATTCCATTAAAAATCTAGTTAATGTATTTTGGCACAAGGAACATAAGAAAATATTCCCGGCCACAATAATTTATTATTTTGTATTTTACACCTTTAATTAATTCCTCTGGTCTTTTTAAATTTCTTTTCTTGGGTATTTTTCTCAGGTATTATTTAGTGTGGCAAATATCAGGGTGTGACAAACCTACCCACCTTAAACGGAATCTCGTCCCCGAGATTCGAACGTGCTAGCAAAGAGGTACGGATAGGCGGACTTCAATTTGTCTTCTCGTTCCCAGGTGGCCTCTTCTTCTGAGTGATGGCTCCACTGTACCTTGCAGAATCTGATTACCTTGCTCCTGGTGTTTCTTTCACTGATTTCCAAGATCCGAATCGGCTTCTCCACATAGGTGAGGTCTTCCTAGATCCCGATCTGTTCCGGATCCGCCTATTCTGCTGGTATCCTCAGACACTTCTTCAATTGTGACAGATGGAACACATCGTGTATACCTGTCATTGAAGCTGGGAGGCTCAACTGATATGCCACTTCACCTTTACGGGCTAGCACTTGGTAGGGTCCCACGAAGCGAGGTGCTAGCTTCCCTTTGGTTTGGAACCTATGTACCCCGCAGAGTGGTGTGACACGGAGGTACACGTAGTTTCCTTCCTCGAAGCTTAAGTCTCAGCGACAGTTGTTAGCGTAGCTTTTCTGTCTAGATTGAGCCGTCTTCAAACGCTCCCGTATTATGGCCACCTTCTCTTCTGCCTCTTTAAGTGCGTCAGTTCCGAATACCTGGCGTTCACCTGTCTGATCCTAGAAAAGGGGAGTGCGGCACTTCCTGCCATACAGAGCTTCAAACGGTGCCATCTGCAAGCTGGCTTGGTAGCTGTTGTTGTACGAGAATTCCGCGTAGGGTAAGCTCGTATCCCATGTTCCTCCGAAGTCCAGTGCGCAAGCCCTTAGCATATCCTCAAATATCTGATTGACTCTTTCAATCTGGCCATCTGTTTGTGGATGATATGCTGTGCTAAAGTTCAGTCGGGTTCCCAATTCTGCTTGTAGCTTCTGCCAAAACTTAGAAGTGAACTGACTACCACGATCGGAGACGATCCTCTTGGGTACTCCACGTAAACACATTATGCGAGCCATGTACAGTTCCGCCAACTTTTTACCTGAATATGTTGTATGTACCGGGATGAAATGTGCCACTTTGGTGAGTCGATCAACGATCACCCAGATTGAGTCATACCCCAAAGATGTGCGAGGCAAATCGGTGATGAAATCCATCCTGATCTCTTCCCACTTCCACTCTGGAACCTTGAGAGGCTGTAACAGTCCAGCAGGCCATTGGTGTTCTGCCTTGACTCGCTGGCATACATCACAAAGTGCCACGAATTCAGCGATTTCCCTTCTCATGCTAGCCCACCAAAACTTGGTTCTAAGATCTTGGTACATCTTTGTGCTTCCGGGATGAATGGAGTACTGCGTCTCATGGGCTTCCCGAAGTATTAGGTCCTTGAGTTCTTTTTCCTCTGGAACGCACAAACATTCCCCCATCCATACTGTCCTGTTTTCATCCTCCATAAAACCCTGAGCCTTTCCGACTCTCATGTTCTTCTTAAGCTCTTTGATTTCTGGATCATTCGCTTGTGCCTCGCGAACTTGATCAAAAAGCGTGGGCTGAGCCTCTAGGGCTGCCACGAATCCATGTTCGACAATGCCTAGATTCAAGAGTTCGAATTCCTACTGCATTTCCTTGCACAATGCCTCCGCTTGAGTAGTGTTGCAGTAACTTTTTCTTCTCAAGGCGTCTACCACGACATTGGCTTTCCCTGGGTGGTAATGTATCCCCACATCATAGTCCTTAATCAGTTCCAACCACCTTCTTTGGCGGAGGTTCAGATCAGGCTGGGTGAATATGTACTTCAAGCTCTTGTGGTCCGTATAAATCTCACTGCGGTTACCGATGAGGTAATGCCGCCAAATCTTTAGAGCATGGACCACTGCGGCCAATTCCAGGTCGTGTATTGGGTAGTTGCCCTCATGGGGGCATAATTGGCGCGACGCATAAGCTACAACTCTACCTTCTTGCATCAACACGCACCCTAGCCCTTGGCGGGATGCATCACAGTACACTTGAAAATCCTTCTTGGGATCTGGTAAGATCAGAACTGGTGCTGAAACCAACTTCTTCTTGAGCTCTTCAAAGCGGTGATTGCACTCAGGTGTCCAGACAAACTTCACATCCTTCTTCAATAATTGCGTCATAGGTCTGGCAATCTTCGAGAAATTCTCAATGAACCGGCGATAGTAACCTGCAAGTCCAAGAAAACTCCGCACTTGTGTCACTGTCTTAGGCGGTTTCCAGTTGGTGACGGATTCCACATTCGTTCGGTCCACGGCAACTCCCTGGGCAATGATGATGTGTCTGAGGAACTGCACTTCTCTCAGCCAGAAGTCGCACTTGCTGAACTTGGCGTACAACTAGTGCTCTCTCAGCTTCTCAAGAACCTAACGAAGATGTCGTTCATGCTCTTCCGTTGACTTCGAGTAAATCAAGATGTCGTCGATAAAAACTACCACAAACTTGTCCAAAAACTCCATGAATACCTTGTTCATCAGATTCATGAAAAAGGCAGGTGCATTTGTCAGTCCGAAGGACATAACAGTGCACTCGTACAACCCATACCACGTGGTGAAGGCTGTCTTCGGTATATCCTCTTCTCGAATTCTCAGTTGATGATAGCCTGATCGCAGGTCTATCTTGGAGAAAACGGTGGCACCCTCCAATTGGTCGAAGAGATCATCAATCCTTGGCAGAGGGTACTTGTTCTTGATGGTGACATCGTTTAGTGCGTGATAGTCCACGCACATCCGTTTTGTCTTGTCCTTCTTTTCCACGAAGATGACTGGCGCTCCCCAAGGTGATGTGCTTGGTCGGATGTAGCCCTTCTGTAGCAGATCGTGGACCTACTTCTTGACTTCTGCCATCTCGTTCGGTGCCATTCTATAAGGCCTCTTGTATATTGGCGCTCTTCTAGGTGCCAAATCGATCTTGAACTCAATCTCCCTTTCTGGTGGCATCCCTGGTAGGTCTTCCGGGAACACATCCAGGTATTCCCTGACTATCGGAATGTCCTCCACTTTCCTTTCTGGATTCGTCCCATCTTCCGACAGTTGTTCTGCTGCGACCTGATTCAAGCTTGCTTCCTAATGCAACGGCACAGGTGACTTGAAGATAACCACCTTTCCTTCCGGACTGGTTATTGTTACGGTGCGGTCCGCACAGTCGATCACCCCTTTGTGTCGGGTCAACCAATCCATCCCTAGGATGACATCTGGGTCTTTGGATTCCAAGAGGATAAGATTGGCTAGAAAAGGTGATCCTTGGATTTCTAGGCTCACTGAAGGGCTATAGTGAGCGGTTATCATGCGGTTCCCAGGTGTATGAACCCTCATGGGGATTTTAAGTTCCACTACTTTTATCCCATTTGTCCCCACAAATTTCTTGGATGTAAAAGAATGTGTTGCACCAGAATCAAAAAGTACGGTTGCAGGTATTGAGTTCACAAGAAACGTACCCAATACCACCTCCGGTGCAGTCTGCGCCTCTTCCGCAGAGACATGGTTGACGTGACCCTTTATCACCTGCTGATTGGCGTTGGGGTGCTGGGGAGCTACAGGCCTAGGTCCCATCTGCCTCGGCTTCGGACACTTGTCAGCGAAGTGACCCGGTTCATTGCAGTTGTAGCAAACGTAGTTCTTGCCCCTGTTGTCATTCCGTGGCTGACCCTGCTGTACTGACGCCATTGGTGAGCGTGGAGCAGACTGACAGTCGTACTGCCCGTTGTTGCTGCTGCTTCCAGAGTGCCCCGGGTGGAATGGCGTTGTTGGCGGACGATCATGGTGGCTGGTCCACCTTGCTGGCCCAACATCATCCGTGGTCGCTGATGCTATCATTGGTGAGTCCGGAACTATGCTGCCTTCCTCTTGCGGTCCACCTTGTTGTGCTGGCTCTCCTGATGGATCGCTTTATCCACCAACTTCTCGAAGTCAGGGTAATCACTTGAGAGGAGCTGATTGGTTAGCTCGTCGTTCAATCCATCCAAGAACCTCTCTTGTCTCTCCGTGTCGGTGCGGACACCCTCAGGTGCGTAGCGCGCCAAGCGGTTGAACTCGTGGAGGTATTCTATGACCGTCCTGTTCCCTTGGACCAAGTCCTTGAACTCCCTTTTCTTCTGTGCCACAATTCCTGCCGGAATCTGAGACTTCCAGAAATTGTAGCAGAATTCTGCCCAAATGACTTCCGTGGTAGCGGTGCGGGTCACTAGGAAGTTGTCCCACCAAGCTGATGCGGGACCTTGGAGTTGGTGAGTAGCGAAAGTGACCTTCTCTTGGTCGGTGCACTAGAGGAGGTTGACCTTCTTCTTGATTGCCAACAGCCAGTCGCTGGCATCAATGGGGTTCGGGGTGTTGGAGAAAGTTGGCGGCCTGACCCTCAGGAACTCAGGCAGTTTGGACTGAGGGGCAACGGCCGGGTTGGGTGGTTGCTGGTGTTGCTGCTGCAGATTGTTCTACTGCATCATCAAAGCCAACATCTGGTTCTGGTTGGCCAGAACCTGTGCCAAGGTTGGGTTCTCCGGTAGTGGTGGTGGCACGTGGTTGGGTGCTCCTTGATTCTGAGGTGCTCCTTCTCGCTGGTTAGTAGCGCTAGCGTCGCTGGCAGCACGGGCACCGCTCCTTGTGTTCACCATATGAAGGGGAGAGCAGAGGAAGGGAAGGAAGAAAATAGGTGGCTCAGAAACAGGAGTGATAATTAAGTGGCTGAATTAAATTAACTGAACTTTTTGGTTGGGAAACATAAGGAAAATCAGTTCAACTCCTAATTACAGCGGACATACCACAACAGACAGTATGCCACCAACTAACCCCAAACAAACAAACATTCCTAACATTACAACTAAACAGGAAATCAAACTAAGAAAAATGACAAAACTAAGGGTGGCGCGTCTAATGCTCCGAGCGGCTTCGGCGATCATCAGAGTTGTACCCCGGCTCTTGCTCATCGCCCACCTCGTCGTCGGTGCATATCCTGGATCCGCCCACGTAGTCCACACTTCCGTGGGCCAAAGAACTGGCCTCGCTGTGGGTGCAAGACCCGCTGAAGGAGTTGCTGTCGCCAGTGGAGGTGAAGCCCCCGTGGATGCTGGTGCCCCCCTGAGAGCCATCGTCGCCAGACGACGCACTGATCCATCCACCCGTCTGTGCTGGCACTAGGGCTGGAGCTGGCGCTCGAGCTGGTGCTGGAGCTGGTGGCGGTGGTGGTGCGTGTGGCCCGTTCCTGGGGGCCAACTGAACATGCACAGGAGGAAGGGTCCTCTTCCTCGGAGTCAGCCGGATCCTAGCTCCACCTGGTGGCGGCTGTCCCTTAAGTTCCGCAACCTCCTTCTTCAAGCGGTCGATTTGGTTCTGGAGTCCCATGATAGTCATCCTGTTGGCGTCCTCCTGATCGTGGGCAGCACGCACCCAGTTGGCGTGCATCTAGTCCATGGCCAACATCGCCCACCTCATGTGGACGATGGTGGTGTCGTTCTCATTGTCTGCCAGTTGAAACGCACTGTAGGTCTGGTAGTGCGCCCGGCAGGGGAGGTAGCGGTAGGCGGTGGTGCGGAGAGTAGCGTGGTACTTCCGTCGTAGCTCTCCAATCAGGCGAAAAGCGGCCTCCTGGCAGGCGTGACTGAAAGTGCGCCCACCAACCTCGACTTCCATAGCAGGCAGGAGGTACATCTCGCCAGGTAACTCCAAGCGAACCCGGTGTGGTAGCTCACCCTCCATGGGCTCCACTGTAGTGTACTCTGGGGCATGGCTGTACCCCAAAGTGAAACTCATCATCCGTAGTTCTTCCACAAAGCCATCCATGTCTATGCCACGCTGGTTGGGGAGGTTGTCCATCTATAGATAGCAAGGAGAGGGAATCAATGTATGCTCAGATCCAAATAAGTAAACAGTAAATAATTTGGGAACAACCACGATTTTATGCAGAAAATAATTTTGTAAGTAAATGTGAGATCGACAAAATACCACTGCGAGACCAAATGATACCAATTAAAATTCACATAACAATTGCAAAGCAAATAAAAATATTTTATGCATGCCATAAATCATACCTTCCCCTAGATTAACCAGTGTTTTCCCAAAATTTGGACACCCATGTCAATCCTTGAATAAAAGTTTAAACTCAGGTTTGACTTGACTCAAATTTTCCATCGAATAAACGGCCAAGATTTTATCCCAATTCGAGAACGAATTCCCACTTTTCCCAAAATAACTCCAAATGTGAGAAGCATATGCAAATGGGAATTTCAGAGGGCTCTTAGGGTTTCCATTTGGCTGGTCCTACGGTCAAGCTCGGCTCTGATACCAAATTGTAACGCCTAGAAATTCGCCACCGAAATTCTGAACATTCCTGTGTATTAAATCACTGTCCAGGAAAGCCAGGGTACATAAATCCAAGTGGCCATACAGAGTGTCTTACAAACAAAGTAAAATCATATTACAAAAATGCAGCGGAAAAAGTAAAACGTACTCTATAGACAGCGGGTCCATCAGTAGCATCCATCCCACAAGCACCTTGACGGCGGAGCCTGCCTATTCCTCAGGACGATCCTCGTCAGACGTGTTCTCCAACACTTGGGGGGGGGGGAATGAGCAAGGCTGAGTACCACCCACAGTACTCAACAAATCACACCCACAATTATGCATATGCACCGGGTACAAAGATGGGATAGGGTTTGTTTTGCATAAAGGCAGTTGCAAACAATAGTAGTTCGCAAACAGTAAAAAGTTGATTAATTTAGCAATATTAATCCTCCACTGATTAACATTACACCATGTTAACCAGGCCCAACCATTCCCAACTGATTGACGTTACACCACGTCAACCAGTCTCCACTGATAAACGCTACACCACGTTCACCAGACTCCTCCGGTTACCGTTACACCCCGATAACCGGACTCCACTGATTAACGTTACACCACGTTAACCAGTCTCCACTGGACAACGTTACAACACGCTGACCAGTTTTTTCTGATCAATGCTACACCACGTTGACCAGGCCGCACTGATGAACGCTACACCACGTCCACCAGGCGTCACAGATGAGCGTTACACCACGCTCACTAGTCTCCACCGATTAGCGTTACACCACGCTAACCGGCCACCCCTGGTCAACTCAACCACGTCGACCGGACTCACACCTTCCACCACACCAGTTTCATAAAGCCAGATTAATTATCTAAAGGTGAGACTAATCACAGTGAGTCTTGGCCAATGTGCCCATACCACGGGCGCGGCTATTCGAATAGATTTACTCTGATCAGAAGTATACAACTGTACCCACAAGACACAGCCCCACACACATTCCCGTGTGCTAGTGCATCACCACGATGCCCCGTGAGAGGCTGTGACAGGACCGTTCACGAAACCTCTCCCTAACCATCCACACCACGCTGAGGTTGCACCTGCCGACAGGGCACGCCATATTGGCCAGGCTACCCCCCTTGCGGCACGGTGAATCCGGAAGGTGATCAACCCTACCCCGGGCCGACCCAACTCCATCCCGCTCACCCTCTTCTTCGGTGCCTAGGAGAGGGAGAAGAAACACTTCAAGCCCAGCCGTTGCCCACACTGGCTTGTGGACAGTACGGGTAGTTGCCCAAGTGGTTCCCGCGAACCGGTCCTTAATTGCCATGGGTGTGACAAGCAGAACCACAAACCCACAGCCCACCATTTAGTTCAAATTTTAATAATTTAATATCAGCCTATCCAAAATTCCAATTTTTACGACATTGAGTCGAATCATATGAAAAGATAATATTTAATTCCCATGTGAGCTATGTTCCTAAGCATGGCTAAGCATTCCTAAGAATAGTAACCTAATCATGTTATTACCCAGGTGACAAGGATTCAAGTTTCAAAGCTAAGGCAAAGTCCTAACATTGCATAGGTTATGACCCACCCACATGAAATATAGAAATAATGCAGTTTGTTTACGTAAACAAAGCAATTTAGCGAAAAATGGGTACAAAGTGATCAAGGTAACAGTGCGACTTGCCTTACTCCGGCTCGATGTACTTGGCAACGGCCTCGTAATACACAGGAGGGTCACCAACATCGGATTCTATAACAAACAATACACAAATAATTAAAAACAGTACATGAGGGCAATCAAACATGGGCTGAAAGTATTTTTAATGAATTCTTGGCATTTTTCTAGATTTAATGAAATTTGAATGGACTTAATCGGAGTTTGTATGAATTAGTTATGATTTATTAAAGTTTTACTATGTTTTCTAATGCAAATATAATTAATAAGCGATTTATTGCACATTATCACGATTTATGGCTTCACTCGAGGGAGAGGCGGCGCCGACCAGCGGGCCCCACCCTGCAGGGACTCAATGGCACCGGCGCACAGTGAACTTCGTCCACCGAGCCGGAAACGGGTGCGCCACATGGCGCACATGTGGCGCTAGCACGGCGGCCACGTGGCCGACCACGCGAGCGGCCCCGATCTGCCACCCGGCAGATCGGACGGCCCCGGGGAACGGCGGCCACGCCAGCCATCCCGGGCGGGGGGCAGCGGCACACACACGACCCGATGGTCACTGGCGGCGACCACACGGCGCGGCGGCGGCACGCAGAGAGGCAAAATGGAACGGGGAGACAGAGGGGATTCTCACCAGTGGCTCGTGGTGGCGAGCGACGGCACGAGGACGACAGCGGCGACGAAGAAGCGGCAGCGGCTTCGGGACAATGTCGGCGACGGTGCTCCGACGGCGGCAAACGAGTGAGAGGTGGCGGCCTAGGTGTCCTGGAAGATGAGGAGGACGAGAAAGGAGTTAGGGCGCAGAACGGAGACGCGGCGTGGCGGAAATTGCCGGCCGGAGAGGAGACAGAGGGCCGAAACTCACCGTGCGCGAGGGCGGGGCGTTCCGGCGAGCTTCGGCTTCCACGGAGTGGCGGCTGAGGTGCGACGTGGCACGACGAAGATGATGGCAGTGGCGGTGTGGCTTGGCGACGTCCGAAACGGCGGCGAGCGACGGCCGGAGTCGGTGAAAAGCGGTGGAGGGCTCGAACGCGCGGTGGCAACGGGGTTCTAGGGCACGGGGAGGCTCGGCGTGTTGGGGAAAAGGCGGAGGAGAGGGCGGGGAGGCCTTTTATGCACGCGGGCAAGAGAGATCGAGGCCGAATGGCTCCAATCGTGCACGGGAGAGAGGGCGATGGCGTGGGGATCGTGCGTGTGATTCGCGAGGGAGAGGGGACGAGGACACCGGAGAACGTGGGGGGTGGGTGCTGACTCAGTCTGCGCTCATTTGAACCGAGTGCGAGCGGGCGCAAAGGCGGGTGGCGGCACGGGATCGGACGGTGGAGAGATTTTTCCCCTCAGCCTGATTCGGACAGAGGAGGGTGACGATGCTGACAGGCGGGCTCGGCCTGTCTACGGGGAGGCGCGCGGGCGTCGCAGCCTGACGAGCGGGCCCCGAGCACAGAGAGAGAGCGAGCATGGTAGGCGCATGCGCGGGATGGGCCGGCCCAGTGCGGGGAGGAAGAGGCCAGAGAGGAGAGCAGTCCAGCGGGCGCGCGAGGAGGCCAGCACAGGAGCAGGCCGACGGCCCAGGAGAAGAAAAGAAAGGAAAACGAGAAAAGGATTTCCAGGGCGATTTTAATTCCAGTAAATGTTTTTGATTTATTAAAATTAGTTCCTGTGCTCTAAAAATTCCACTAAAAATCCAGTTAATGTATTTTGGCACAAGGAACATAAGAAAAATATTCCCGGCCACAATAATTTATTATTTTGTATTTTACACCTTTAATTAATTCCTCTGGCCTTTTTAAATTTATTTTTCTTGGGTATTTTTCTCAGGTATTATTTAGTGTGGCTAATATCAGGGTGTGACATTCAGGCCCTCGAGGTTTGGTAATACCCTACTTCCAGCTGTGGTGTATTGCCTTTGAGGTTTCTCTGGTGAGAGTGTTTTGCTCTAGGGGGCTCCTTGCCTCTCCTTATATACTGAAGAGGCAAGGCTATATGATAGGAATCCCAGTTAGACTCCGACCAAGGGATCTCCTTCTAGGAATACAACGTACCCAACTAGGACCATATCCCTTTCCTTATCATATAAGATAATATGCACCGAGTCCTGTTGTATGCCTAATTACAGGATTAGGCCCATTCTCTATCCGAGTGGCCACAAAGCTTCTCATGAGGTACCTAGGGCCCATGGCCTCCACAGTAACCCTTGAGACCTTCATAATTGAGTCACAGCTGGTGCCGAGTGCTCATCCTCCCTGGTGAAGATTTCCAGAGTGACTTGCTCCCGAGTACCCATTGTCCGAGTACCTCTTCTCCAAGTACCCATTGCTTCACATCAGTTGGCAACGAGGCTATGAAGGGCTGCATAGAAAAATATGAATAGTATGCACCGAATAGGTGCAACTATTAGGTGTAGCCCCTGACTTTTTGCTTAGTTGTTGTTGATGCCGAAAACCGCCGGGGGCCGTTCGGCGTCTGGGAGACACGCGAAGGCCTAGGAGATTTGCTTCACTCCAGTGCAGGCCCTAAAATCTTGAGGTTCGTAGGCGTGCCAGTCAATTTGACCCCGCAATTGACAAGGAGCTAGAAAATATCAGATCGGTGATCAGTAATTGTTAGCGCCGCACTGAATGTATTACCCGCGCCCGGGTCCTCATCCGTGCCCACACCAGGGTCCTCGCCCATGCCCGGGTACTTGTCCGTGCCCGCGCCCGGGTACTCGTCCGTGTCCGCGCCCGGGAACTTATCCGTGCTCGCGCCCGGGAACTTGTCCGTGCCCAGGTACTCGTGAGAAACAATCAGCCGATAAGAATCCTGCCAACCGATTTCCCTTGAGCCGATTGCCCGAGCCAACAGCACTTGTGTATCGGCTAAGAAACCGATAATGACATAAATAAATAAATCGGCCTGTGCTTGATGATAATATAAATAATAAACCAGCCGATAGAACATGTACATCGGCCGAAAAGCCGATGATGATATAAGTACACAAACTAGCCGACTGCCAGAAAAACATGTAGACATAGGCTGGAAACCGATGGTAGAGCAGATAGGCAAAAATGATCAAGACAATGCAGTCGGCTTTATATAGTAAAGATAACCTATCAGCTAAGCACTCCGATAGAACATCACATAAAACCTATCGACTCAGCAAGGATAAATCTATCACTATCAATCTAGTAGTTCAAACTTAACTGATGCAGCATAGATTAACAATGATAAAAGAACCTCGATGAGCCGATAAATCTAATGCAATCGTGATGTATATGATAACTTACCGGCTATACATTTCGATAAGACGCTTGCACAGAAACCATCGGCCTAGCAGGAACAACTTATCACTCAGTTTAGTAGGTCGGACCCAACCGATGCAGCACAAACTGACGATAAACTATTCCCAGTAAACCGATGAAAATTATACACGCGTGATGTGGTATACCGACTCAGTCTAAGAGGTCAAACTCAACTGATGCAGCCGTAGACGGGGTAGATACACCGGGTAAGGGGTGACGAGTCTTACCCTCTCGCAGGAGTTCGGACCTAACCGATGCAGCCCGGCTCGAGAAGCAAGAACCCGTCGAAAGGGTGGCGATGCGCCGAAGTTTATTGATTTGTGAGATGATTTACAAGGTCCCCGGGCATACGTATTTATACCCCGAGTTTGCTACAGTCCTGATCGGACACGAAACAGGAGTTTCCTATCTAGAAAAGGAAAATTACCAGTCCTGATCGGACACAAGATCAGGTTTATCTAAAAAGTATTAAAACTACCTAATTAATAGATAAGGTAATTGACTGCCATGTCGTGGTCTTCACGATTCGTTCCTAAATCTGGCTTCTTCTGGATTAGCTTCTATTGGCCAATATGGCCTCTTTCTTCAACCGAACATGATGATGAACCGTACCAAATTTTGGTGTTAACAGTTGTAAAACAATTAAACATAAAGTCAAAGTTCTTTAACTTTTAAGTCTTTTCCAAGTGCTATATTTCTCAGAAATTGGACTCTTCAACGTCATACAGCGGGAAACTTTTTTGCTCAAGGCATTTTGGCTAAGCATGTAAGCCGAGTACCACTTCATAGATTTTAACCCAATATGTGGTGAGGTGTTCTTGAGAGATACCTGCATCCCCAATTTTAATGGAGACCAGCTATTGATCCTTATAAGGATATACCCTCAATACCTGTCAAATAATTTAGATATCTGAATACATGTGTCCAGCAATTAGGCTTAACAAGAAGCGTATCTGATTATTTCAATCGGTCTCTATAAAATAGCATCTGAACGGCGATTTTAACACAGCCAGCAGTCGGCCCAATAGAACATGCTACTTAGAGACTCATATCTTATGGCTCATTATCGAGCGAGCTGGCCCAAGCCCGCCAGCTCGACACAGGCCTATAAAGCAGTGGGAGAGAGAAAAGATTTCTCTTTCTCCCCCAATCCGCCAAATCGCTTCAGCTCCCAAAACACGCCCGCGCCAAACTTCGCGCTCTCCGCCCTGGATAGATTTTGCTGTAGCTCGCACTCCCCTCCAGAAATCCATAGGGATCTACACCCCTTCTTCGATTCCTATCTTCTTGAAGCTTCCTCACTCAGCTCCTCGCCCCCAACAATGCCGAAGGCGCCTTTCGATATCCCAGCTATGCCGTCCGAATCCTGGCCAACATCGGACTGCTACGCCACGAAGCTGACAATTCTGGAGAAGAAGAAGCTGCAACCCAAGGAGATCATCAACTATCGTCCCACCGCCGGTGAGTCAATCCCCGCTCTAGGCCCAAATGAAAGTGTGGCCTTTGCCTCTTTTTTCGATCGTGGTCTTTCCCTTCCTTCTTTCGATTTCCTCCGCCATCTTCTTGATTATTATCAGATTGAGCTCGTCAACCTCAACCCCAATTCTATCCTTCAAATATCTCTCTTTGTAACTCTCTGTGAAGCCTTCCTAGGAATCAATCCCCATTTCAGCCTTTTTCGATACTAGTTCCACATCAAGCCTCAACCCTCTAAATCCAAGATCCAAACAATAGGGGGAGCAGGCCTCCAACTCCGCAACGAGATGAAGAGAGCCTATCTCCATGTCCCCCTGAAGACTTCTCTCGAAGGGTGGCATCGGGAGTGGTTCTATTGCTCCAATCCTGAGCCCTCCCTGCCCCCTTTTGCCGGAAGTCCACCTTCTGTCCTAGAGAGCTGGACCTCCGTGCCATCTCGAGATGAAATGGGTCAGGTTTACATGCTGCTGGAGAAGATCGACGTGCTAAAAGGCATAGGGCTAACTAGTCCTTGGGTGGCCAAGGCATTCCTAAATCACCGAACCCAGCGCCTGAAGGCCAGGAGCCACCTCGGGTATGATTACCAGGGAAAAAATAACACAACCCGAGAGCACCCCGACTTCGTTGACAAGAATATCGTCACTGACACTTTGCTCAGCTTTTTCATCAACGGAGTTGTTGAGACTGAAGACAAAGAAAGAGCCCCCAAGCCATACTGCAAGGGCAGGCCTCGGCCAAAGGTAATATATGGCGCAATAGCTGTCTTGATGTCCATCTGTGATGTGTGACATAATGTTATCCAGCCATGCAATGTGTAATATCTGGATGTTTGCAGGAATGTGAAGAATTTGACTCCAACCCACAAGGCCAGTCGGCCAATGGGACTAGAAAGCGTTCGGCCAGCCCCTCGTCAACCCAACCTAGCCCAAAGAGGGCTGGGAAGAGACCAGCAATAGACCAGGCCACGAAGAAAGATATGCCGAGTAAGGCATCAGGTGGTCTAACCATCAAGGACTCCAATAGTGCCGTCCCCAGGCCTCCTAGCCCCGAGACCACCCCGCCGAGTACCGCCATCCCTCAGTCGGCCATACCAAGTACAGCGCTGACTAAGTCGAGTTCTCCACCATCGATTGCAGCACCAACAAGCCCGACAGCCAGCAGCACTCCGCCACCAAGCAGGCCTTCAGGCCCCCCACCGACTACCTCCACCCCTAGCGCACAAGGGTGGAGGTTCAAGACTTCCAAGAGGTACCAAAATCTTCAGTCTTTAAGAAACCGTGAATCATCTTGCAATATCTTGATTGTTGAACAATTCTGCAGGAAGCCAAGTGACGTTGACCCCAAAGAGGCAACGCCACCGACCCCCTAGCAGATCCTATCCCGACTGAGATTGAGGCAACTATACCACAAGCCGAGCCAAGCGTTGCCCCAGCCCCTGAGGCTAGGACGACCCACTTGGCTAGGCCGCAAGCCTCGCCCAGCCGGGACACCATGACAGAATCCACCATCATTGAGCTCGTCCAGGACCCCATGCCGCCGATCGACTCAAGGCCCAGGACTCCTTCGCCTCCACTTTCTCAGTCTTCCGATGACGATGATCTCCCTAGGCTCGAAGCTCCTCCACCTAATTTCCCTCAGACTTTCCATTGGGTCACACCAGAGGAGGAAGTAGAGAGCTTTGAGCATGATGAGCAAGCCGCTCAAAGGGAGAGAATCAACTTAATGGAAGCCACCGTCGCCGCTTCAAGGAGCATCTAGGTACATAACTTATTTGGTCGTGCCTGTGAATTTGTAGTTTTCCTGAATCTTCTGGCAATATTGCTTATCTTTCCCATGTTTCAATGCTTCCTAGAAAGTGGTTGATCGGTCCGAGAAGATGGGCCGAGTTCTATCTGAACTTGTTCCTCAGCTTACTCAACTCTAATAGCTTCAAATTGCCAAGGACGATCTGGAGAAATCTAGCAAGGAGAGAGGGGAGTGGCTGAGGGATTCTATAAACAATCTCAGGGATGAGAACTGGGCACAGGCAGGGACTATTAAAAGTATGTTCCCTTCTGCCCAAGCGATTCATGACAAATCTTTCTACGTTGCTAACCTTTAGCTCTATTCGGCTGTGGCTCTTGAGACAAATTTAAGTGATCAGTCCCTGGAGATCGAGCGCCTAAAGAAGGAGCTGAAAGAGCTCGAGAAGGCAAAGTCCAAGGTCGACACCGAGTATGCGACTAAGTCGTATATCTGCTTGTGTACTCAGTCTAACTAGATGTCCTGATTTACTTAAGCCTCTTTTATGTGTGAGCATCCTTTAAAGCCAATTCACAGATCCAGTTTGGTGCCTTTGCAGAAGAAATCAAGATAATAAAAGAGTCGTGGGAAATCATTGTTGATTCCGTGAAAACTTTATGACATCACGCAGCCGACCCTGGCTGGGCCCAGCTCCAACTCCATTGCTCAAGTGGCACAGCGTCTTGAGGAAGCCCCAGGAATCCTAAAGAAGTACTCAGATGCGTCGCTGTGGGGATTGCCCAGGCATTGGCTATGACTAAGTCACTCTACCCCTGGGTAGATATTGAAGCCATCGGAGAGGGCTTTGCCGCAGGCACTACCCAGGAGGAGGGCTTGAAGTTAATCAGCCAGGTTAGGGCCACTACTGAAGCTATCGCCGAGGATCTACCAATGTAAACAAAGACTATTTATGTAGTCGGTGTCCATCAGAAACAATATGTAAATATTGTAAATTCTTTTGGTGTCGGCTGTGTTTTGCCAAGTACTTGCTTTATGTTAGCCATCATTAGCTTTATCCGACTAGCCAGTTTATGCCGAGTAGGTCATAAGCGACTTTTAAAAAAGCGTTCACTTCATGAAACTATTCTCGGGAAAACTTGGCGTAATCATCATAAAGTTTCATGACTTAAATAAAACAAGATCAAACTTTATAAACAACAAAGAACATGTATAATCATGTAGCCCCTGACTCACTACTCAGTTGGAACAAGCGATGTAGTGAGTCAGAGTAACAAACTTTACTTATATGTATAAAAGGAATACAAAACTCAGGTATAGAAAGGATGTAGCTGTTCTATGATCCATGAGTAGGTGACTAGGACGCCGTCTTCTGTATTTGGTCGGTAGGCACCCGGACGTGTTACCTCAGCGATAATGAACGGCCCTCCCATACAGGAGATAATTTATGCCTGTCTTTGGTCGTTTGGATTTTTCACAAAACGAGATCTCCTGCCAAAAAGGCGTGGCCACAAACATTCCGACTATGATAATGACGCAGGCCTTGAAGATATCTTGCCGACTGGATAGTTGTGATGTCCCTTGCTTCCTCCAACTGATCTAGCTCGACCAGCCGGTCTTCAATTGATTTTGCTTCTGAGTGAGCCCGAACTCACGGTGAGCTAAACCTCAACTCGGTTGGTAACAAAGCCTCAGCACCACAGACTAGGAAGAAAGGGGATTGCCCTGTGGCCCGACTAACCATGGTTCTTAAAGACTAGAGAACGGATGGAAGCTCTTGCACCCATCGCCCTGCATAAGGTTGTAGTCGGTTGAACACCCTAGTCTTGATACCTTGTAAGACCATGCCATTGGCACGCTCAACCTACCCATTGCTTCATAGGTGTGCCACAGAAGCATAATAGATCTTGATGTCGAAGTCGTCATAGAAATCTTGAAAAACACCGCTAGTGAACTGAGTGTCGTTGTCCTTTACAATGCGGTTGGAAACTCCAAATCGATATACGATATTCATGATGAAGTCTTTTGCCCTTGCCGCTATTACGGTAGTAACGGGTCTTGCCTTGATCCACTTTACGAATTTGTCTACTACGATGAATAAGTGTTTGAACCCTCCTGGCACTCTTTTGAACGGCCCGACCATGTCAAGCTCTCGACCTGTAAAAGGCCAAGAGATTGGAATTGTTTGTAGTTCTTGAGCTAGAAGATGTGTTTGCCGCGCAAAGAACTAACATCCCTCGCATGTCCGAACTATGTCTTTTGCGCCTGTAACCGCAGTCGGCTAGAACAACCCTTGTCTGTAAGCTTTTTCGACTAACGTCCTTGATGCAGCATGGTTGCCACAGATGCCCGAGTGGATATACTGCAGAATATGCTTGCCTTCCTTAGGTGTGACGCAGCACATGAGGACTCCGGATGCACTTCGACGATAGAGATCTTCTCGAACTACAAGGAAACACTTGCTTCGACGTTTGATCCGCTCGGCTTCACTGTGATATTCTGGGAGCTCATCTTCCAAGAGGAACCTGATGATTGGAGTCCGCCAATCATAAGAGATAATTCACACTTCATTTGTTGCCGGGTTAGGTTCAGCCCCCGAGTGCTCGAGTAATGGTTTCTTCTTGACCGACAGCTCGAATAATTGCTTGATAAAAATTCCAGTCGGGACCACTTCTCGTTTGGATCCCATGTTGGCTAACTCATCTGTAGCTTCATTATATTGGTGTAGCACGTGTGTAATTTCTAGCCCATCAAACTTGTTTTCTAGCTTTCGTACCTCCTGACAGTATGTCATCATGTTATCGTCTAGACACGTCCAATCATTCATGACCTGGTTGACCACGAGTTGAGAATGCCCGCATACTACCAGTCGGCTAATGCCGAGTGATATGGCGATGCAGAGCCCGTGGATGAGTGCCTCGTACTAGGCAACGTTGTGGGACACTGGAAAGTGAATTTGAAGGACGTATTTGAATTTTTCTCCAATGGGTGACGTCAAGACGATGCTAGCCCCTGCTCTGGCGATCCGTAGAGAACCGTCGAAGTACATCGTCCAGTATTCTAACTTGTCCGTTGGTGTAGCCGTTTGAACCTCCGTCCACTCGGCTACGAAGTCGGCAAGTGCTTGTGACTTGATTGTTGTCCGAGGTTGAAAGGCAATATCAAACACCATTAGCTCGAACGCCCATTTAGCGATTCTACGGTGGCCTCGCGATTATGTAGGACGTCCCCAAGATGATACGATGTGATGATTGTAACCTGATGTGACTGACAATAGTGCACCAACTTCTGGACAGTTATAAGCAAACCATAGAGCAGCTTCTCAACTTGAGAATATCTTATCTTGGAGTTGCCTAGGACTTCGCTGACGAACTAGACTAGCCTCTAAACTTTTTTTATATACCCAGGCTCTGCCCGCTCTACGACCAACACCGTGCTAACTACCTGAGAGGTTGCCACCAGATACAGTATAAGTGGTTCTTGGAGCATAGGTGATGCCAACACAGGTTGAGACGAGAGGAATTTCTTGAAGTCTTCAAAGGCTTGCTAGGTTTCTAGCGTCCATTGAAAATTGTCAACTTTCTTTAGTAATTTGAAAAGGGCATGCCCCGTTCGTCGAGTCGGGAAACGAATCGGCTGAGTGCCGCCATGCAACCAGTCAGCTTCAATACGTCCTTCTGGCTAGTCGGGGGTGCCATGTTCATGATAGCGTTGACTTTCTCTGGATTAGCCTTGAGGCCTCGCTGTGATATGATGAAGCCAAGAAATTTTCCCAAAGGTACTCCAAAGACGCACTTTTCCAGGTTCAATTTCATCTTGAATCTCTTAAGGCTTTGAAAAATTTCTTCTAAGTGGGTGATTAGGTCTTCCTTGACTTTGGTCTTGATTACCACGTCATCGACATACCCCTCCATATTGTGCCCGAGTTGAGTGTGAAGACACCACTGGATAGCACGTTGATACGTTACGCCAGTGTTTTTCAACCCGAACGGCATAGTGACGTAGCAGTATGCCTCGAATGGCGTGATAAAAGAAGTCTTCAAGCAGTCCTCCTTTAGGCTGATTTGATGATATCCCGAGTAATAGTCGAGAAAACTAAGCAACTCGCATCCCGCCGTGGAGTCGACCACCTGATCTATCCTGGGTAGACCAAATGGATCCTTGGGGCACGCATTGTTTAAGTCAGTGTAGTCAATGCACATGCGCCATTTACCGTTCTTCTTCTAGACCAGAACTGGGTTTGCTAGCCAATCCGGGTGATAGACCTCTTTGATGAATCCGGCTGCAAGGAGTATGGTTATCTCCTCCCAAATAACATCTTTGCAATCTTGTGCGAAGCATCGCAGTCGTTGTTTGACTGGTTTGGCATTCGTCTTGACATTGAGGGAATGCTTGATCACCTCCCTTGGTACACCAGGCATGTCGGAAGGTTTCCAAGCAAATATATCCCTATTCGCTGGGAGGAAGGTGACGAATGCGTCTTCCTATTTGGAGTCTAGTCCGACAAGCACGGTCTTGGTGGGGTTGGAAGGGTCCAGGGGAATCTTCTTTGTCTCTAAATCCGCCGAAATTCTTGACTGGCGACTTTTCTTGCCGAAACTTGATCGTCCTCATTTGCAGGTGTTGCAGTTAGTCGGATATTGTTTCGTCCGACTGCTGCCTCTTGGAACTGGGCCAACTCACAGCTCTCCTTGTCGCAGGTGAAGGCTTGCTTAACGTCGTTGCGCAAGGAAAGTACTCCTGCTGGTCCTAGCATCTTGAGCACCATGTATGTATAATGGGGCACCGCCATGAATTTGGCAAGCGCGGGTCGTCCGAGTATGGCGTGGTACGCGGTCTCGAAGTCAACAACCTCGAAGTAGATGTTCTCAGTGCGGAAATTTTCCCGCGTGCCAAAAATAACTGGCAGAGTGATCTGTCCGAGTGGAGTGCAAGAGAGGCCAGGGATTACCCCGTGGAAGGGAGCAGTACTTGGCCATAGCTCGGATCGAGGGATCTTCATCTCGTCAAGCGTTTTGGCAAACAATATGTTGAGAGCGCTTTCTCCATCGATGAGAACCTTCTTCAACTTGATACTTCTGATGACCGAATCTAGGATGAGTGGGTAACAACCTGGATGCATGACTCGGTTGGGGTGGTCCACATAGTCAAATGTGATTGCCGTCGCTGACCAGCGCAGGTATTGGGGGGCATCTGTCGAGACCTAGTTGACTTCTTGGGCTATTAGCTTCTGTTTTCTCTTAGACTAATATGCAGATGGCCCTCCAAAGATGTGATTGAGCTCAGCCTAGGGATCTTGGTAGTGGCCGGCTGTGCCCTGGTCTAGCTTATCCTTGTCTTTGTTGTCCTCAGACGTCGATGTTTGCTCGGAAGTGAACTTCTTGAGCATGAAACAGTTTTTTGCCGCGTGCCTCCCTTTGGGTGGAAAGGGTTGCGCTTGCGATTGCCGGACTTAGTCAGGGCCGAATCATCTGTGTCTTTCTTCTTCTTCCGTCGAGGCTCCTTCTTGTCTTCCAGGGCCTCAGCAACAGCATCGGTCGAGTCGGCATATTTGTTGGCCATATCGAATAGAGCTTTGACAGAGCTTGGAGGCTTCCGAGTGAACTTAGCAATGAACTGGGTGTCCTTGACTCCTTTATGAAAGGCAGCAATGACAACCTCATCTTTGATCTTTGGTATTGAATTCCTCTTCTCGGAAAACCTCTTAATGAAGTGGCGGAGGGACTCATTCTTCCTCTGGTGGCATTGATATAAATCGTACTCGAAAGACGGTCTCTCATAGGTTCCTTGGAAGTTTGCGACGAAACGCTCACGAAGTTCTCCCCAGGAGCCGATTGACCGCCTGGGAAACCCTGTCAGCCATGTCCTCGCCGAGTCAGCCAAAGCAAGTGGGAGGTAGTTAGCCATGGCTTTGTGATTGGCTCCGGCCACACGGATTGCCAAGATGTAAACTGTGAGCCAGGACTCCGGGTTGGTCTTCCCACCGTACTTCTCAATTCCAGTCGGCTTGAAGCCAGATGGCCAATCGACTTGCTGTAGCATGTGGGTGAACGGCGGTACTCCTTCATCTAAGTGAGGGCTCCGACTCCAACTACGGTGATGAAATCGCTCGTGGTGGAGGCTGAAACGCTTGTGCTCATCTTCCAGTCGGCGGGACTCATCTTCCCCACGTTCTCAACGTCGAGCGTTGATGTCGTGGCGGAGATCCCACCGTAGTCGTCTTTGGGCATCCTGGTTGTCATGGCGGTCATCATGGTGCCGCCTTCGATCATTGTTATGATTGCCAAGTGATGTATGACGAGACTCCAAGCGATGCTGACTAGAGCCAGCTGCACGGCACCGTGCTAAGGCAGATGAGATCTCTGCGTGTGAACCTATCTTGTTCGATGGTATTAAAGTGTCTCCAGATTGTTGTCATTGCTAGCAAGCCGCAGCGATGATCATTGCTTTGATCCTTGTGATGGTCGGGGTGGCCTGGTGATCGGGCCCGAACTACAAGGTGTCGAGTAATGTGGCAGCGGCTACGACGTTCTGTTGTGAGGTCACAAAAACGTCATGGTCGCCTACTCGGGTTTGGAGGATCTCCTATTGAGCAGTCCACCTAGCCTTGCGCAGGTTGTTGTTACGAGCGTCATGCTCAGCTTGCAAGCGTCGTGCATCTTCCTCTTGTTGTTCACACAGTTGGCGAGCCTCCTCCTCTTGCAAACAAAGCCGGCTTGGTTCCTGGTCGATCGGATCGAGTCCGAGTTGGACAGGGTGAGGTCACCGAATTTGTCCACGATGAAATCGAGACTCCCAAAGCTAATTGTCTGCCTAGGGAGGAACTTGACGCCGTCGACTCCGGTGATTGGATCCATCAGGCTTGTTGAAGATGATCTCGCCGAAGCCCCTATCTGGCACGCCAACTGTCGATGTTTTATATCGACAATAATAATATGGGTCTACTCGTGAGACCTAAACTTGATGGATTGCAAAGGAACATGAAACAATTTATCCTGGTTCAGGCCCTCAAGGTGAGGTAATACCCTACTTCCAGCTGTGGTGTATTGCCTTTGAGGTTTCTCTGGTGACAGTGTTCTGCCCCAAGGGGCTCCTTGCCTCTCTTTATATACTGAGGAGGCAAGGTTACATGATAGGATTCCTAGTCGAAATCTGACCAAGGGATCTCCTTCTAGGAATACAACGTACCTGACTAGCACTATATCCCTTTCCTTATCATACAAGGTAATATGCACCAAGTCCTATTGTATGCCTAATTACAGGATTATGCCCATCCTCTATCCGAGTGGCCACAAAGCCTCACATGAAGTACCCAGGGCCCATAGCCTCCACACTTTGTTTGCCGCCATGGCACTAGGTTAAGGCGTGGGCCTGCCACCTAGTGGCTCTAGGAGTGCAACCTAGGGGTGCAAGGCTAGGCATTGAGCAATATAAAGGCTACGTTGTGACCTCTAGACCGCACTCAACGTGCAGAGTGTGGTAGTGATTCGCGAGCACAAGACAAACTAGAGAATTCACATCATGTAGGTAAAGTTGTACAAACTCTCGAGAGTCAAAACTAATCGATTAGCCATGCTCGTGGTCATGAGCGGCATAGTGAAATATCATGAGTATAGATTTATGCTTTATAAAAGTGTTTGTGAATTTGGGGTATGGTATGGGTGATTTATGACATGATTTATGATGCTATGAGGTAATGGAAGTGAAAACGATGGCTTGCTGCCATGGTGGGACAGCAAGCATGATATCTTGATAGTAATGGTGACCTAGCTATGTTTTATTCCATGTACTCATTTTAAATGTTTTACTAAATACCATTTCAAAGCCTTGCGAACTAAAACTTGCTTTGAGCTAGTCGAACACAAGTATGAGCTTGAAATAATTGAGATATTTGCTTAATAGCTGATATAGATCGAGTCCTCTGTGATATGTAGTCTCTTGGTTGCCACCATCGTGTGCTTTGACGGGCATATCTCGGGAAGGACTGGTGCAGGCTATTCTGTTGAGTATCTTATTTATTTCAGATTCGGTGCCATGAGTTTGTAATGTATTTGTGGTTCGTGCTGTCAAGTCTGCTTTGAGGTGTGGTTGTTACAGTATTTATTTGGTTTTATTTGAGACCCCACCACTCCAATAGTTAGCATTGACATGGCGAGTTGTAGATCACGGTACAAGTCTCAAGGTGGCCCTCACAGCGATAATCCACGCACATCCTTTTAGTTCCATCCTTCTTTTCCACGAATATGACTAGTGCTCCCAAAGGCGACATACTGGGTCAGACATAACCTTTTGCAAGCAACTCTTCTACTTGCTTCTTCACTTATGCCAACTCAATGGCGCCCATCCGGTAGGGTCTCTTATGGATAGGGGCAGTGCCTGGGGCCAGGTCTATTCTGAACTCAATGTCTCTCTTCGGTGGCATTCCCAGTAGATCATTAGGAAAGACATCAGGGTAATCCCGTACCACAAGGATTTCTACTACGGCTGCCTGGTTTAGAGATGCCAAAGAGGGTCAAGTAGAGGGGGCACGAAAGATCACCTTTCTTCCGAGGCTAGAAGTCAAGGTAACAGTTCTAGTGCCACAGTCACTAATCCCTTTGTGCCAGGTTAACCAATCCATCCCTAGGATGATATCTAGATCTTTGGATTCTATCAAGACCAGTTCGGTCAGAAAAGGGGTGCCCTGAATCTCTATAGTCACGGAAGGACTACTCTGGGTTGTGGGCATTTGATGGTCTGGTGTATTTATTAGGATAGGAGTTCTCAACTTCCTAATGGGTATCCCATGTTTGTTTGCAAATCCCATTGACAAGACAGAATGTAAGCACTCGAATCAAACAATATTGTAGCAGGAACTGAGTTAACAGGAAACGTACCCAGGACGATGTCTGGTGCAGCCTGGGCTTCCTCTGTTGTGATCTGGTTCACCTGGGCCTTGACCACGTTGCCGGAGTTCTATCTAGGTATAGCTGGCTTGAGGCACTTGGGCTTCGGGCACTGCGAAGCATAATGACCGGGTTCTCCACAATTGAAGCAATTCAAGGGCTTCCCTCTAGCTTCTTGGCTGTTGGCTCTATGCAGGCGCAGTAGCGGGGCGAGGAGGAGGATGGTTGGCCACTACACCACCACTAGTGTTGTTATTGTAGAACTGGCGCTGAGGGTGGGGTGCATACGACGATCCTCCCTGTTGAGTCTGAGGGGGTATCACCACACACAGCATCTGGTTACTGGATTGCTGAGCTCAAAAGCTGGCAATCTTGTGCTTCCGTTGTTCCATCCAATTATGTGTCACGCCCAGAAATTCACCAGAATTTCCAAAGCTAATTTGTGCAATAAATCCTCGTCTAGGAATCAGCCAAGGTACACAAATCGATAATTTGATAAACATAACCAAAACGAAATAACAATAAATACTTACAACAGAGACACTTAGTCCTCGCACAGAAGAAATAGCAGCGGAACGGCAACTAGCATAGCTTCAGCACCAAGCCACAGGCAGCTCAACTGGGGTATAAGCCAAACACCAAACTTCTCCTCCACGCTAAGCCTTCACTCTAAAGATTGCAATAATGCAAGACTGAGTACCACCCACCGTACTCAACAAGCCACACTAGGGAATGCAATGTAATGTAACAGGATACTAAAGAAAAGGCATAGTATGGCTTATTTGCATAAAACAGCATTTAAAACATTTACACATTAAAACCATTAAAAACAGTGTTGTTTAATTATTATCAGCATTAAATTCATCTCTAAACAACGCTCCAACGCAGTTCAGGCCCAAACCATAACTCTCCAACTAGGAGCTATCAATATTTCATCATTTATTATCATTATTAAATAGTGTGGGACTAATCACAAAAAACATTGCTAGGCCCGCTCATTAACCGCGAGCACAGCTATCCGAATAGTTTTACTCTAGCTAGAGGTGTACCAATTTACCCACAAGACACAACTCCACAACACATCACTGTGCGCCTTAATACCACCATGGTACCTTGGAAAGGAATTGTGATAGGACCCTCCATGTAACCCGCACAACAAGGGAGCCACCAGTTGGACCACCAATTTCCAGCAGGAGCTGATCAGGCCCTCAACAAGGAAATGATCCAACGCCCAAGACATGGACTTATTGACGCAGCCATGGTGGTCTTATTGACACAGCCACAACACACCATGGTGGACCCCGGTTGAACGTAGTACACTTTGGTTTCCACCATTACCCATTCTAGCTTGTGGTTAGCACGAGTATTGCTTCGCAACAAGTAGTCCGCGAACCAGTCCTTAACTATTATGAGCACCACTAGCAACATTCCAACCTCGTAACCAGCCATGACTCACTGTCGTGAAATTGCAGCCATTGTCCATTAATCATTTTGATAAGTGATTCATTAACTTTCCCCACATAAAATGTCACTATAGTTTCTAGGCATGGCTAAGCAAATTCTAAATAATCTAGCCAGATAAATAATTAAACATCCAGCTAGTCAGTATTATTCACCCAAGGTATCAAGGTACAGATAACAATAACAAAATGGCCATAAATATCAAGAAATATTGGCTATTAAATAATTACCCGTAATAATGTCATTCTAAAGCATTTCATGCAATAACTTTAAAATAAAATAGTTTTCACAAACGGGATCAACATGCTCAAGGAGATTGTCGTGTGACTTGCCTTGCAATCGCAAAAGTCTTTAAATAATCTTTCGAACTCTTCCGCAGACTCCGCAATCTTCCGAAACGGCGATATATGTGACTACATGCAAACGATAATAAATCCTAAGAAACTCCAAATAAATAGTACATAAAAATACATAAACAAATAAATTATGATTTTAGATGAATTTAGGAAGAAGAACGGGTCGAATCGGAGTTCAAACGGAAAAGATATGGCTTTCGGAATATTGAATTCGGGATAAATCCGAAAAGAATTGGAAAGGAATATTCTCTGGATTTTCAATTAGAATAATTATTTTGAATAAATGCTGATGTGTGGGGTCCACACACAGCGGAGAGACACTGCTGATAGGACCCACATGTCGGGGTCAAAGGGGCTGCGCGACGGCGCGCGGCCGAGGAGGACGAGGGCGAAGGCCAACGGCAACGGCGGCGAAGGGCGGCGACGCAGTGCGACGGCGACGACCAACGACAAAACGACGAGGACGATGGCGGCTCGGCCGTGAGGACGGAGGACGGGCGACGCCAAGGGGAACACAAGGCCGGTGGCACGGCAGTTGCTTGGTCACGACGAGGCAGGGAGGAAACCTGGCGGCTCATCGTCGGCAGCAGGGACCGGTGGCTTCGATGCGACAGGGGAGCTACAAGGGTGGCAGTGGCACTGTGCAGGGGATGCGGGGTGAGCTCGGCAACTAGCCCACGGTGGCAGTTTCTGATGCGAGGACGACGGTCCAACGACGACCACCCAGATGGAAGAGGAGAAAAGGGCCACCGGCTCGGGGAACGGCAGTTCGACGGCGACGCCCGACGGAGGCAGATGGGTGACATGGACGCAGATCGGCGACGGCGTTGATGGCGCACTAGCGATGCGCCAAAGGGAAACAGGTTCCGACTACAGAGAGGAGGGGAAAGGGAAAGGAGTTGGTAGTGACGGCGGTCGGGCTCACCAGCGGCTGGCGAAGTCGACGACGCCGAGGGCGGCTTGAGGCCTTCCAGCGACGGCCGACGATGGAACGGCGTCGGAGTGTGGGCAGCGGTGGCAGCAGATGGGGAGCAGAGCAGGGATGGGATGAGGCGGTGTAGCGACGGCGGTGCTGCAGGCAACAGCAGGAGCGGCGACGGCGCTGCAGGCGATGCTCGGGCGGGAAGAGGTGGCGCACGGCTCCAGGCGACGGCGGTAGATGGGGGAAGACAGAGGGTGGCATGGCAGGTGATGGCTTGTAGCAATGGCGCGAGACGGGCGCACAGGAGCAGGCGCAGGCGCTGGTCCGGCGGTGGCAGGCGGTGAAACCGGCGGAGAGGAAACGGCGACGGCGACGGAGGTGGTACGCCAGCGCGGAGCTGGAGGACGGCAGCTCGATGGAGGCGCCAGGGACGACGCGACGACGACCGGTGGCGGCAACGGAGAAGGACGACTTGGCGGCGGATTTGGATGCTCACCGGTGACGGAAGGGAGGCGGCATCCGATGGCTTGCCGACGTGGGCAGAGACGAAGACGGCGACGACGGCGGCTCGTGCTCCCTATGTCGGCGGCGGAGGCGAAGCAGAGGCGACGGCAGACTAGCGCTGGCGGCTCGGCTCACTGGGCGACAGCATACACGGGCAACAGAGGCAGTCGGCGGCGCTATGCGTGGCGGGAGCAGGAGCGGCGGCCAGGGAAGAGACCGAGCGACAATGGTAGCACGAGGGCGAGCTGGTGGCGGCGGTAGATGCAGAGGGCGGCAGCGGCTTCCTGTGGCGGTGCTAGGGCACAAGGGCTGGCTGCTGTGATATATATAGGGGCGGCGGCACCAAAATTCAGGGGCAGCACGAGGCGGCAGGATGCACAGGTCGGGCTGGGCCTAGCAGCGGCGGTGGCGGTGGGCCGGGCCGAGGAGCGGGCCGATGGCGGCGCGTGGCGCAGGCCGGGCCTGGGGGCTCGGCTCGGGCGGCAGGAGAGGCAGCTCGGCCTCGGGAGGCAGAGAAGAGAAGAAGAAAGAAGAAGGAAGAGGAACAGTGCCCCGGAGAGAAAAAGAGAAAAAGAAAAGAAGGGAGGAAAAGGAAAAGAAGGGAAGGAAAAAGGAAAAGGGGTAAAATTGGAAGGGAAAAATATGGAAGATTTTTTCGGGAAATTTCAATTTCGTCAAATTTGGAATTTATAATTTTTTGACATTTTCGGAATTGGAATATTAATTTGAAATAGGGGAGACCAAGGGGTTTCAGGATGAAACTTCTGAATATTGAGGATATATACATTCATACATATATATACATACGTATATATACATAGGTATAAATATATATTGAGAATCAAACAGTATTTTGAAGTAAATAGAAAAAGAATATATGTAGTGGGGTCTACGAGACAGAATATATTGTGGGATTCAGAGAATGAAGAATATTTTCTCGAGGAATATTTGGGGAATAAAATATCAGATTATTCTTCGGGTTGGGAACTGGAGGAGATTTTTCAGGAACTAGGAAATGGAATATTCCGAATAAAATATTTCGGGATTAGGGAATTGACAAGGGTGTTTTATTGGGACTGGAATTTGGAGAAATCTCAGATGATTGGGGATTTGGATTTATTTTGATAGAAAAGGGGTTTTAGGGAATATCTAGGATTTATCTCAAAGGGAAATATAGATATTTCGAATACAAAGGATCTCGGATTGGGAGTCTAAAAGAATTCTATGGTTTCAAAAATGAATAAATCCAGTAAATCCGAATTTAGATTTTCGAGGTGACTTTAGGGTTCTGGGAATGACACAAAACCCGTAGAACAAAAGGGAGTCAGAGTTCACAATGAACGGGGAGACTTCAAAAGACTAAATCAGGAACGACCCAGACAGGGGGAAGGAAAAGGAATTTATTTATATTTATTTAATTACTTTAGTGATCTTTATAGCATTAAAATTAATTGTATAGCTCCGAAAAATCCGAGAAAATTTCAGAGGTTTTATTAAATCACGGGGAATTTAGCAGAAGTAAATGCCACCATGAAACATGAAGAATTTATTATTATAAATACTCAAACGCTTAAAATACTCCAACAAAACCCCTGGAATATAAAAGCATCCAAGTATTTATTTAAAGATTTAAACTCAGGATTTTTAATAGTGAAAATTTCAAAATTTTATTCAAACTCTTTTCTCAAACAAAAATTTCTAGTGTATTCTTGTATTTCCATTTACCCACGATAATTTTTAATTAAGACGATTTTTAGGGCGTTACAAATCCACCCCCCTTACAGAAATCTCGTCCCGAGATTTAGGGCGGCTAGAAAGAAAAGGGTTTGGTTGGTCTTAAATTCTTTCCGTCAAACACTTTCTTTGGGTGACAACTTTAAAGAAAAGGGTTTGGTTGGTCTTAAATTCTTTCCATCAAACACTTTCTTCAGGTGACAACTTCTCGAAATCCATCCCATTGCCTGTCCTGGCGGTAGCCTATATCTCGAACTCTCTCTTCTTTAAGGCCACAACTCTCGCTGGAATATGTGTCTTCTTCAATGCAGCTGCGAATTCAGTGCAAGTGATAGGCTGGCTGTCACACCTTGAGATTTTTCCCCCTTAATAGAGCCACGCAAAAATACATTAAACAAAACGCCCAAAGAAATTATTTAAATAAGGTTGTGGAATTAATTAATGGAGAAAATGCAAAATAACAATCCATCATGGCTGGGAATATTTTTTTTATTCCCCTTGCAAAAATACACTAACAAGAATTTTACTAGAATTTTTAGAGCACTGGAAGCATTTTTAATAATTTGAAACGCATTATCAGAATTAAAATTGCTCTGGAAATCTTCTTTTCCTTTCTCCTTTCTCCTTTTCCCTCTTTTTCCTTTTATTTTTCTCCTGGGCCGGCCCACTCCTTCTCCCCTCCTCACGCGGCCCAGCCCACGCTCACCCACGCCTCACTCCCCTCCCTCTCACTGCCACCGGGCCCCGCCCGTCAGACCCATGCGCCCCATGCCCCTCCCCCTCTCGCCGACATGTGGGACAGGGGCCCCACATGTCGGGATCACCCAAACCACCGGTCAAATCGGACGGAGAGGAAAAAACCTCTCCACCAGCTGGCTAGCACCTCATCCCACGTCCCCGCGCCCTCATTCTCGGTTCAAATGACACGGACACGGTTGTCTAGCCATTCCCCCACATCCCCCGCTTCCCTCGCCCACGATCCTGAGCGGATTTCGCCTCCACCCTACCATGGCCGCCACCCACTTTCTCACCAAATTCGGCCACCTTGGCCATGATATCCCGCTCCCGTGCCTACTTAAACCCCCGCCATGCTCCTCTGCTCCTTTTCCCTCAAACACTGAAGCTCCCCGTGCATCCTAGCCCCTCGCGCACCATGTTCCCGAGCCACCACCTACTCTACTGGTTTCAGCCACTCGCCACCGCCGCTGTAGCTGCCACCAAGCCGCGCTCTCACCTCCGCTAACGTCGCCGCGCACTAGATAACCTAGGCCGCCACCCCCTCGAGCCCTAACGCTGCCGAAACCCCGTTCTTCCCGTCGAGGTCTTCGGTGAGTACCTCCGCCGACCGACCGGTCGTGTTAGGTCGCAGTGGACCGCGTCCACCGTACGCTGCCAACCGGGGGTCATTGACCCGTGGGTCCCACCTGTTGGCACCGGCCTTGCGGTCTGCTGACGCCATAAATTGATAATAATGCGCAATAAATCGTTTAGAAATTACTTTTCTATAGCAAAATCATAAAAAACTTTTAAAAATTCATAACTAATTCATATGAGCTTCGATTAATTCCATTCAAATTTCATTAAATCTAGAAAAATGTCAAGAATCCATTAAAAATACTTTTAGCTCATGTTTCACATGTACTATTTTTAATTGTTTGTGCTTTGATTGCTTTAGAAACCGACATGTCCGACCCTCCCGTTTACTACCAGGTCATCGTAGAGTTTGCTGAGCCGAAGCAAGGCAAGTTACATCGTTCTCTTGACCATATTGCACCTATTTATTGCAAAATATTTTTTAAATCAATAAATACGCATGATTTCATCATTTCATGTGGGAAGGTTGACCTATATATATGCATTTTGATGGCTATGATTCGATCACCCTTTTATGCCTTTGTAGCTTGGGTAATAATCTGATTATAAAACAATGTTAGGATGCTTCGCCATGCTTAAAATCAATTAATTCACTTTGGGAGTAAATACTCTTTATTATGTTAATTGTTCGACTTTATGTTCGAAGATGGAACTTTGGACATGGTTACTTATACAATTAAAATTTGACCTTAATGGTGGGCTGTGGATGCATGGTTTTGCTAGTCGCACCCATGGCAATAAAGGACCGGTTCGCGGGAACCCCTTGGGTAATTACTTGTACATACTACAAGCTAGCGTGGGCAACGGCTAGGCTTGTAGCGTAACTTCCCCCTCTCCTAGGCACTGTTGGTGAGAATGGGCGTGATGGAGTTGGGTCGGCTCGGGGTCAGGTTGATCAGCTTCCGGATCCATTGTGGTCCAAGGAGATTAGCCTAGTCGATATGTTGTGCCCTGTCGGCAGGTGCAACCTCAGCATAGTGTGGATGGTTAGGGAGGAGTTGCGTGAAACGGTCCTGTCATAGCCTCTCGTGGGGTGTCGTGGTGACAAACCGGCACACGGGAACGTGTGTGGGGTTGTCTTGTGGGTACAGTTGTAACCTCTGGCCAGAGTTAAAATCTATTCGAATAGCCACACCCGCGGTTATGGGCATTTGGTCAAAACTCTCTATGATTAGTCTCACCATATTAATCTGACTTAAAATCTGCTATAGGGATATGATGGTTGGTTGGGCCTGGTCAACGTGGTGTAGCGTTGACCGGTGGTAGATTAATACTGCTAAATTAAACAACCTTTATCTGTTTGTGAACTACTATTGTTTGCAACTGCTTTTATGCATATGAACCCTGAGCCTATCTTTGTCTCCCGTGCATTGGGCTTAATTGCGGGTGTGACTTGTTGAGTACTGTGGGTGATACTCAGTCTTGCTCCCTTTCCCCTCTCAGTGATGGAGTACCTTTCCAACGAGGATCATCAGGAGGACTAGGCTGGGTCCACCGTCAAACTGCCTGTGGAATGGAAGCCTCCGCTGTATTTATAAGCCAGTTGTTTATAGGCTTTCTTTTATCTTTTTCCGCTGTATTTATGTAAGACTATTTTATTCTGTTTGTAAGACGTACTCTATATGGCAACTTGGTATTATGTACCTTGGCTTTCCTAGATAGGGATTTAATACATAGGAATGTTCAGAAATTCTGGTCGTGAATTTCTGGGCATTACGCTGGCCTTCGACTCTATTGGCTTGGAAGTTGTCCCACCACTTTGATGCGGGCCCATGCAATTGGTGAGAGGCAAACAAGACCTTTTTCCTGGTCCGTGCAATGCAGCAGATCTAGCTTCTTCTCGATAGCGTGAAGCTAGTCCCCAGCTTCCACTGGGTTAGTGGGACTTGAGAAGGTTGGAGGCCTCATGCGCAGGAACTCTGTGAGCTTGTTTAGGGGTGGTGGAGGAGGAGGCATCTGCTGTTGGGGTCCCTAGTTCTGCTGGTTTTGCATCTGTTGTAGCATTAGGTTCATGAGCTGGGTCTAATGAGCTAGGACTTGAGCAATGGTAGGGTTATCTCCAAGGGGCAACGGTCCGTTGGGAACACTTCCACGATTGTTGTTTGCTCCACTGTTAGCCTCTTGGTTGGCGCCATTGCGAGTGTTCACCATCTGTAGGGAACATAACATAGACGAGAAAAGAAAAAGGACCCTTAGGATAGACACATATTATTTAAACTTCAACTTATATTGATCTGAACTGAATAATTAAACATTTTTGTCACAAGCAACACCTAAGCAACACAACGCTCTAGGGTGAACACTACTGGGGTACAACTTAACGGGGCGAAGGGCTTCTTCTAGCATTAGAGTTGTGCTCGGGTTCCTCTTCATCCTCTTGAGTATCACCCTATTCCACTTCAGAATGGGTACGGGCTCTACTAGCCTCTGACTCTTTCGAATGTGAACTGGCTTCCGACCCTTCCGGGTCTTCTTCTACATCATCGGCGCACCCAACCAGCAGAACAACCCTAAGTGGGACGTGGTCATTCAGCACACGAGTCCTTGGCGTTAGCTGCATCCATAGTGGAAGACGGACCCTCTTCCTTGCAGTGGTGCGGATCTTGGCTCCTCTAGGGGGTGCTTCTCCCTTTGCCAGTGCCAACTCCCTCTTTAGACGGTCCACTCTATTTTGCAACCTGCAAATCTTGGTGCGGTTCTTGTTCTCCCGTTTGTGAGCTACTATCACCACATCCACGCGAGCATTGTCCATGGCACTCAATATCCTTAGTAAGCGTTGCGTGGTAGCGCTGTTCTTTGCCTCAGGATTCTGGTAGCTACTATACTCATCATTGTAGGTCCTGGATGGATGGTAGCGATAGGCGATGTCTCTCAAGCGGCCGGCATAGTAGTGACGAATTTCCCCAATGGCCACCAATGCCACTTCCTGACATGCATGCTCAAAATTCCTTCCTCCGGCTTCAAAGATCATGGACGGGACTCATTCACGATCGCTTGAAACCGTCAAGTAAACACAGAACTTCTCTTCATTTAGATTGTAGGTGACTTGTCTGTACTTAGAGGCTGGATTAAACCCTATGGCAAAGGTCATGTCACATAGCTCCTTGACGAAACCGCCAACTCCAAATAAATGCACAGGCTTACAGTTTGATATCTATAGAATGTACAAGGGAGATTAACTTTTAATTAAGTTAACAGAACAAGTTTGATTCAAATAAAAAGAGAAAAAGAAGGGGTAATAAAATTCAAAAGGGGAAAATAAGAGTAAATTTAGGTGAGCCATAAACTTGAAGTTCTTTTTTCTGAAATAGTAATCAGTGCAAATTAAACATAATCAGTACAGTAATGGATATACAGTACTAATTATGGGTGGGGTGCTAGAAAAAGAATTGCATAAATCAACAGTGCAAATTTTACATACCCTTTTTAGAATATTTTATTTTCGAAAGGGGAGTTAACCAAACAATTTTCCATGTACCGTTAACTTACTTAATTTAAAAGAGAAAGAGGAGAGGACAGTTCTAATTTTAAAATCTTTTTTAGAAGGCTCTTAGGAGTACCAAGGGGCTTATCCTAGGTCAAGGTGGCTCTGATACCAACTTGTCGAACCCAGAATCACCATCCAAAATTCGGGTGATTTATTGTGCATAAATTCTCGTACAGAAATCAAACAAGGCATACAAATAACATAGTTGATATCAAAGTAAATGTCTTATATAAATCGGTTGTATTTATTACAGAGGCGAATGGCACCTCTCAAAAAATAAAGTCTAAGCAGTGGATAAGCTAAGGATAACATGACAACTCCAAGTCCATAGGCGATTGACTAAGGCTCCCACTCAGTCCTCCAAGAATCCTTCATCGCTGAAGTACTCTGATGATGACTGCTGATTGCAAGGTAAGTACATAAAATACTCCATAAGCCACACAGCAAGAATACAAGTGCACAGGTATACAAAGGAAAACATAATAGGGCTCATTTGCATAAACAACATTTAATAAAGTTTTTAAGAAAGTAGTAAAATAAGTAATCATTAAACAACATTAATCAACACTGTACAGCCTTCCAAAGCAGTACAGGCTCAACCACTCCCATCTTGGAGATATCAAAGTTCTACCCTTTGTTATTATTAATGAGTAGTATAGGACTAATCACAAAAAACATTGCTAGGCACCTATTAACCGTGGGCATGGCTATTCAAACAGTTTTACTTTGGCCAGAGGTGTACCAATTTACCCACAAGACATAACCCCACAACGCGTTACCGTACGTCTCAATACCACTATGGTATCTCAGAAAGAAGTTATGACAGGACATTCCATATAACTCACATAGTAGGACAGTCACCCACTAAACCACCTATCTCTGGTAGAAGCTGATCAAGCTCCCAGCAGGACCTTGAGGAAGCCCAGCCGCCACCTCCCTGACGCCGAAGCCCGCCGGAACAACACCACCGCCGATGATTCAAAAGACAATCAAATCTATGAGCAGTTTGATTTTGATTCGGTGGCCAAAAAACAAAATAAACAGCAACATGGGATTTCTTACCAGGCCTATTAGACCACTGGTTCCATTAAACAAACCCTATAGGAAAAAGGCCATTACCGGCTTTGGACCCATCCAACAGGTTTTTGGGTCTTTTTTCTCTTGCACCTTTGTTGTTTTTGGGCTGCTTGTTTTGTGTGTGTTCAGATATATGTTTTTGGGCTTGCCATCCGGACCATGTGAGTCAGGTGTTTTGTGCTGACCTCACGGGGCCTAGTTCATTGGCCTTTTCTTACTGTAACACCCTGCTTTTCATTTATGTATTTTTGGGCAATACTTTTCAAAAATAGGCATGAATTTTGACTTTTGAACTATTGATCGAAAGAAGATCAGAACCGTACATACATAGAGCACATCAAGTTGTGAGAAATAGACTATATTTTTGTTAATGTCTGTCCGAGATGGGAACTACAGTTTAACTGAATTTGTGTTTATGTTCATATCTGTCTAGGATGGGAACTGGGAACTACTGTTTAATGTAATCTGGTGTTTCTTTTCAAAGAAAGAAAAATATTTTTATATTCTATTACTAATTATTTTGTGTACCTTTTTCTAGTTCCATATTGTACTTGTTGTGTATTTTTATACGCACTCCTCTATTTTATTTGGTTTTTAGTTACGCAATGAGACCGTATGCATGGGCGTGAAAAAGCACCCTTTAACTTTACACTTTGGCACGCACTTAAATCATATTCCTTAGTTTCATAATATTAATATCACAATTATTGTGGTTAGACTTGTTGTAGTTGCTTTACCCTTGTGCGTGATAATCTATGTGGTTTCTAATAATTCATTATGATATCATGTCCATGGATGTTGATACGTTGTTTTCTTATAATATGTTTCTCATGGATATCTGTAAGTACAGTGAAAACTCTGTTGAAATTGTTTTAATAAATTTAGCGGGTAGTGATTTTATGTGTGTAGTGTGTAGCACTTTAGGCATCTGGATATCTAGGGTGTAAGTTACAGTTGGTATTAGAGCGAGTAGTAGGTCCGTGGGAAATAAGTAAATGATGTGAGTTGTGAATCAACTCAAAAAATGTGAATTATTATTGGTTAGTCAATTGAAAATTTTATTTTTGGTTGTTTAATAATAATAAAATGAGTTAGGGTTAAATAACTTAAAATTTTGACACACTGGTGCATAGTAGGATGGGTTTTGAGTTGTTCATTTCATCATGCTTCTGATTTGTTTTCTTGATTGTTCATTGCTATTTCATAGTATTGTGGTGTTTGTTGTTAGGCATTGTCATAGGTAGCTTGCAGTGCCTTGTCTCATTTATGAATAAATATGTTTGTTTGAATGTGAAGCATGGATAGGTGGAAATCTCTATTCAGTTTGGATTCAATTTGAAGTCATCATTGTGGTGTATAGTGCGGAGATTAGTGTTTGCGTAAAACCATATTCGACAAGGTACTAGCAAAAATAATGAGAAGTTACAATAATAATTTTTATTTCAAGTGTCTACGTATATGATGAAGCTTTAGTAGGCCATCAACCTTGGCTCTGTTAACCCATGGTGCTTGTGATTCTAACTTGTGCTCTCATGTTTTCTATAGAAGTAGCGTTGTAGTATATAAAACCTAATAATCTCTTGAGAATAGTTAGAATAGGTTATGTAGTGGCACGGTGAAATGGTTAAGTGGAGAGATGTGTTCAGCCAAAAAAAAACATAGAATTGTGCAGGAGTTTCCCTTTGAAGTGACAGTCATGTTACAAAGGGGATCCATAGTGAGTAAACGGCTGTTCCATTTTTTGTGACTCAAGGTTTAAGAGTCATGGCCTAATAGTCTTTTACGTTAGTTTTGTTAGGACCATATATGTGGTTGAGGAGAGCTGGAGTTTGTAATTTCTTTGCCTGTATTATGAATGTTTGTTTTGCAGTGTTCCGTGAGTTGTGAATCTTAACTGGCTTTTAGGATCGGGGTTTACTTTCCCTTGATGACCCAATTTGTGACCATTGGTTTTTCCGAAGTGGTTCTCTTCTTCTCACACGCATTCATTTTTTTCCTAGCCGACCACCAGTGCCACAATAAAGTGCAGATTAAGACTTGTTTATCCCTCTCCATCTTGCATTTACACTAAAGCACATTCTTTGGCCACGTACAAAGCAATAACTCCCCGTGTACATTCTTTTGATATATTTATTTTCTTCAGCAAACCATCATAACACTATAAGTGGACCTCATCTGTGACGGGTGATAATCCACATCTATGACAGGTACAGGCCTCGTCAGCAGGGACGGGCCTAGGATTTAGAGGTTGTGTATTCAAAATGGGGGAGGTAAAAAAAAAATTTTACAACCTAAACCCCACTAATTGGTATGTATAACATCACATAGTAGAAATTATATAGTATATAGCACATAGAACACAGAATTGGACATAAGTTATATATTCATAGAATTGATCATAACTTAAAATTATTTAATATATATAAGTACTAATTGTTAAACATATCAAAGTGGCAACAAATGAAACATATAAAGGATAGAAAATGGTAAAATGATAAGAAATCTTACAATTTAGATCTGATTTTGAGTTGTCTTCTTTGCAGCTGTCATGTGGGGCCAAACCTACACCAGGCGCAGGCGCGCCCGCGACGTGCGCAGGGACGCAGAGCGCGTGGCCCAGGAGCAGGCCGAGCCGGCATCCCGTGGCTGGAGAGGACATGCGCCATGCAGAGGAGCGTGCGGCTGCAGCAAGAGCTTCGACAATTGCCTAAACGGAGAGTTAGAGTTATTTCCTTTTGTGTAGGAGAGTTAGTTTCCTATTATTAGAAGAGTTAATTTCCTTTTATTAGAAAGCCACGGGCTATATATTATTGTACGGAGGACCTTTATCAATCAAGCAAGACATATTAATCTAATCTATCTTTCTCCCTTTTCTCCAAACAACAAGCCGACGGCTGAGGGGGAAAACCTCGCCGGCGACGACGGAACGAGGCTACGAACTCCGTAGCCACGGTCCAGCTACCTTGGGCGCCGACGCCCTTGACAACCTGGTATCACGTTCCAGACGATCCCCGCCCTCCCGTTCTACCTCATCATCAGCTGCCGCCAATCCATCACCACCTCCCGCCGCCGCCATGGGTGACAACGATCAACTCAAGTCCCTCACTGTGGCCCTGAAGGAGCTGCAGGCCACGGTCGCAGCCAATGCCCAGGCCATCGCCGCCCTCACTACGGATCGCACGTCGTCCTCCGCCTCTAGGCCGGGCTCCGGCGAGCACCATAATGATCGTCCGCCGAAGCTACAGAAGATGGACTTTCCGACGTACGACGGTACGAAGGATCCTCTCATCTTCATCAACCGTTGCGAGTCCTACTTCCACCAGCAGCAGATCATGCAGGAGGAGAAGGTATGGATGGCATCTTATAACCTCGACGACGAGGCGCAACTCTGGTACATGCAGGTGCAGACGGATGAGGGCACGCCGTCGTGGCGTCGCTTCACGGAACTCCTCAATCTGAGGTTTGGACCGTCCCTGCGTTCTGCCCCACTCTTCGAGCTCGCCGATTGTCGGCGTACAGGCACCGTCGCGGAGTACCAGGCGTGTTTCCAGGCGCTTCTTCCCCGCGCCGGTCACCTAGACGAAACCCAGCGGGTCCAGCTGTTCACGGGAGGCCTTCTTCCGCCGCTCAGCCTCGTCGTCCAAGTGCAGAACCCGCAGTCGCTAGCCGCGGCCATGAGCCTTGCCCGATAGATGGAGTTGATGGAACAGTACTCCGTCGCGCCGCCGAAGGCCGTGCCCCGTGGCATCCTGCCCGCCCCAGCGCCGCGACCCGCCCCGGCGTTCCAGTCGGTCGCCAGGCCCGCCGCTCCGACGGTCACGGTGGAGGGCCACCCCGTCAAGCGCCTCACCCAGGCGGAACAGGAGGAACGTCATCGCCTCGGGCTGTGCTATAACTATGACGAAAAGTACGGCCGGGGGCACAACCGCGTCTGCAAGCGCCTCTTCCTCCTCGACTGCGCGCTGGACGACAACACCGACGACAACGTCGCTGCAGGGGATGAGACCCCGTGCACGGAGGCGCCGGTTTTCTCCCTGCACGCGGTCGCAGGTGTCCCGACTTGCGACACGATGCAGATCACGGTGTCGCTGGGCGCCACCTCCTTCATCGCTCTCCTCGACTCCGGCTCCACACATAACTTCATCGCTGAGGCCGCCGCACTGCGAACAGGGCTGCCCATCCAGCCCCGGCCTCGCCTCACGGCCACAGTCGCCAATGGCGAGAGGGTCGCCTGTCCCGGCGTCATTCGCCGCGCGCCGATCTCCATTGATAACACACTGTTCCACGTCGATCTTTTTATCATGCCACTCGCAGGGTACGACATGGTGCTGGGGACTCAGTGGATGGCCACCCTGGGGAAGATCGTTTGGGACTTCACCGAGCGTTCCATGTCGTTCCAGCGACATGGTCACACCATCACGTGGGCAGGCGTGGCCACGTACAGCACGCCTGCTCTGCGCGCCACGGCGGCCAGCAAGGCGCTCGCGTCCCTCCTCGACGGGCTCCTAGCAGCCTTCGAGGACGTCTTCGCCGAGCCGACGGGGTTGCCACCCAAACGGGGCCGCGATCATAGCATCATCCTCAAGCCAGACGCGCCGCCCGTGGCGGTCCGGCCATACCGGTACCCGGCAGCGCACAAGGATGAACTTGAGCGGCAATGCGCCGCCATGATCCAGCAGGGGGTTATCCGCCGCAGCGACTCGGCGTTCTCCTCGCCGGTGCTCCTCGTCAAGAAGGCGGATGGCTCGTGGCGCTTCTGCGTCGACTACAGGGCGCTGAACACGCTCACCGTCAAGGACGCTTTTCCCATCCCTGTCGTCGACGAGCTACTCGACGAGCTCCATGGCGCGAGTTTCTTCACCAAGCTGGACCTGCGCTCCGGCTATCACCAAGTCCGGATGCGGCCGGAAGACGTCCACAAGACCGCGTTCCGCACCCACGACGGCCTCTACGAGTTCTTGGTGATGCCATTTGGGCTGTGCAACACCCCAGCGACATTCCAGGCGCTCATGAATGATGTGCTTCGACCATTCTTACGTCGTTTCGTCCTTGTCTTTTTTGATGATATTTTGATATATAGCACGACTTGGGCCGACCACCTGCGTCATCTCCGCGCTGTCCTCTCCGAGCTGCGGCACCACCGATTCTTCGTCAAGCGTGCCAAGTGTGCTTTCGGCGTCACCTCCGTCGCCTACCTCGGCCATGTCATCTCCGCGGAGGGTGTTGCCATGGATCCGGCCAAGGTGCAGGCCATCCATGACTGGCCGGTGCCTCGCTCGGCGCGGGCGGTCCGCGGCTTCCTCGGCTTGGCGGGGTACTATCGCAAGTTCGTCCACAACTACGGCACGGTCGCCGCCCCGCTGACGGCCCTCCTCAAGAAGGACGGGTTCTCCTGGACCGCTGCGGCAACCGCGGCTTTCGACGACCTCAAAGCCGCGATCACTTCGGCACCGGTGCTCGCCATGCCGGACTTTGCCAAGCCGTTCGTCATCGAGTGCGACGCGTCTTCACATGGGTTCGGCGCCGTGCTCGTCCAGGAGGGCCACCCGATCGCTTTCTTCAGCCGGCCCGTCGCGCCACGCCACCAATCCCTCGCTGCTTATGAGCGGGAGCTCATCGGCCTTGTCCAAGCTGTTCGACACTGGAGGCCGTACTTGTGGGGGCGTCGATTCGTTGTCAAGACGGACCACTATAGCCTCAAGTACCTGCTTGATCAGAGGCTCGCGACGATCCCCCAACATCACTGGGTCGGCAAGCTCCTTGGCTTCGATTTCTACGTCGAGTACAAGCCCGGGACGGCAAACGCAGTGGCTGATGCACTGTCTCGCCGCGATACGACGGAGGAAGGGGCTGTGCTGGCCCTATTGGCCCCCCGTTTCGACTTCGTCACGCGTCTCCGCCAGGCTCAGCTCGCCGACCCGGGCCTCGTCGCCATCCAGGACGACGTACGCGCAGGCTCCCGTGGCACGCCGTGGGCGATTGTCGACGGCATGGTGCAGTATGCGGGGCGCCTGTACATCCCACCCGCATCCCCCCTCGTCCAGGAGATTCTGGCCGCCACTCATGAGGAGGGGCATGAAGGAGTCCAGCGCACGCTACACCGGCTTCGGCGTGATTTCCATTTTCCTAACATGAAACAAGTTGTGCAGGATTACGTGCGGGGCTGTGTCATTTGTCAGCGCTACAAGTCGGAGCATTTGCATCCGGCGGGACTTCTGCTTCCACTGCCGGTGCCGCAGGGAGTTTGGACGGACATCGCCCTTGACTTCGTCGAAGCGCTGCCGCGCGTTCGGGGCAAGTCCGTCATCCTGACCGTGGTGGACAGGTTCAGCAAGTACTGCCACTTCATTCCTCTGGCGCACCCATACTCCGCCGAGTCCGTCGCTCAAGCTTTCTTCGCCGACATCGTCAGGCTGCACGGCGTTCCGCAGTCCATGGTGTCCGACCGCGACCCCGTATTCACCTCCACGTTCTGGCGCGAGCTCATGCGCCTCATGGGGACGAAGCTCCACATGACCACCGCATTTCATCCGCAATCGGATGGACAATCCGAGGCCGCCAACCGCGTCATCATCATGTACTTACGATGCCTCACTGGAGATCGACCGCGACAGTGGCTACGCTGGCTGCCTTGGGCGGAGTTTGTCTTCAACACCGCCTACCAGTCCTCCCTTCGGGACACGCCGTTCCGCGTTGTCTATGGGCGGGAACCGCCGTCGATCCGGTCCTACGAACCGGGCGACACACGGGTCGCTGCTGTGGCCAGGAACATGGAAGAACGTGAAGAGTTCCTTGCTGACATTCGTTACAGGCTCGAGCAGGCTCAGGCGGTCCACAAGCACCATTACGACAAGACCCATCGCCAGGTTGTGTACCACGTCGGTGACTGGGCGCTCCTGCGACTCCGGCAGAGGGCGGCAGCGTCTCTTCCTCAGGCCACGACCGGCAAGCTCAAGCCGCGTTTCTATGGACCGTACAAGGTCACTGAACTGATCAACGAGGTTGCAGTTCGCCTAGCTCTACCGGTGGGCGCTCGGCTTCACGATGTCTTCCATATCGGCCTCCTGAAGAAATTCCACGGGCCACCTCCGGAAGCCCCTCCGCCGCTGCCCACCATTCATCACGGCGCGGTGACTCCAGAACCGGAGCGTGCTGTTCGTTTCCGACTGGCTCGTGGCGTGCGCCAAGTCTTGGTTCACTGGAAGGGCGAGTCCGCGGCTTCAGCGACTTGGGAGGACGTCGACGTATTCCGCGACAAGTTTCCGGCCTTCCAGCTCGAGGACGAGCTGGCTCTCGAGGGCGGGAGAGATGTCATGTGGGGCCAAACCTACACCAGGCGCAGGCGCGCCCGCGACGTGCGCAGGGACGCAGAGCGCGTGGCCCAGGAGCAGGCCGAGCCGGCATCCCGTGGCTGAAGAGGACATGCGCCATGCAGAGGAGCGTGCGGCTGCAGCAAGAGCTTCGACAATTGCCTAAACGGAGAGTTAGAGTTATTTCCTTTTGTGTAGGAGAGTTAGTTTCCTATTATTAGAAGAGTTAGTTTCCTTTTATTAGAAAGCCACGGGCTATATATTATTGTATGGAGGACCTTTATTAATCAAGCAAGACATATTAATCTAATCTATCTTTCTCCCTTTTCTCCAAACAACAAGCCGACGGCTGAGGGGGAAAACCTCGCCGGCGACGACGGAACGAGGCTACGAACTCCGTAGCCACGGTCCAGCTACCTTGGGCGCCGACGCCCTTGACAGCAGCGGCTCTTTCCAAAAACGCCTTCAAATCAACAGCAGGCCCCTTCTTCCTCTGCATATTTCAGATCCAAAAATTCAGCAATATGCTAATCTTAGTTTCTCATAGCTGCAAGCAATTATCATCATTAGTTAAACCAATAAATAAATAAATCAAATGTACCTTCTGATCTCAGAGCTGATGTTTGGTTTAAAAACTTGAAGAGACACTACGTGGCCACAGCTCGAGACCTATTAAGACTCAATGTGATGAAAAAATAAGGAAAAATTTGTCATTTTTGGTTGTTCTACTATGAATTGACGAACTAAATGAGGAATCAAGAAATGCTCACCACCAGTAGGCGGTTTGGTTGAGGGCGCTGGGCAGCTGGCCACCCGGCCTAACGCGGGCCGTGGCAGCTTCGACGCCTTTGTGAGTAGCTATGAGCAGAAGAACTAAAGAAGGCCAAGGACAGACAAGAAGCCGTCGTCGTGCCCACCGAGCTCCCAGCGGCCTCCTCCTCTGGCTCACCGAAGCAGCGACGACTCACCGAGCTCCCCAGCCGCCGCCTCGCCGTGTGCCTGCTCGGCGCCTCGGCTGCTCGCAGGCCACAGCTAGAGCCTCCCGCGCATAGCACGCCCGCTGCTCGGCCGCCTGCGCTGCCACCTCGCCGTGTGCCCGCTCGGCGCAACGGGCGACGGCGCCTCGGCTGCTCACCGTCGCAGGCCGCAGCTGGAGGGCCGGCCGGGCAAGGCCATAGTGGCGCCGTCCCGCGGGCGCCGCGCCTGCTCCCACCCGCGTGGCGCGTGCTTGGCCACCCATGCTGCCGCTAGCACCGCCGCCTAGGGTTCCAGCCGTGCAAGTCGCAACGAGGGAGGAGGGAGCCAGGAGGTGGAACACGGCCTGGTGGGGAATTTGCCTATGCTTCCTGGTCTCGGGCTTGTGCAAATGGGCCAACAACGGAGGGAGGAGGGAGGTAGGCCCAAGAATATAGGTTTGTTCGCCTCTTGGTCTGAATAAGGCCTCTCTTTCATTTTTTTGAATACACATACGAATTACATAGTATATATACTTAATTTTTTGTCAAAAAACTTGAGTATACATTTGAGTACCCTTAAATTGATGTGGGCCTGCCTGTGGACCTACCACGGGCCGCATCAGCTTCGACGCCTTCGTGAGTAGCTATGAGCAGAAGAACTGAAGAAGGCCAAGGACAGACAAGAAGCCGGCGCCGTGCCTACCAAGCTCCCAGCGGCTTCCTCCTCTGGCTCACCAAAGCAGCGACGGCTCACCGAGCTCCCCGGCCGCCGCCTCGCTGTGTGCCTGCTCGGCGCCTCGGCTGCTCGCAGGCCACAGCTGGAACCTCCCGCGCGCGGCGCGCCTGCTGCCCGACCACCTGCGCTGCCGCCGCCGCCGCCACCTCGCCATGTGCATGCTCGGCGCGACGGGCGACGGCGCCTCGGCTGCTCGCCGTTGCAGGCTGCAGCTGGAGGGCCGGCCGGGCCAGGCCGTAGTGGCGCCGTCCCGCGGGCGCCGCGCCTGCTACCACCCGCACCGCCGCCTAGCACCGCCGCCTAGGGTTCCAGCCGCGCCAAGTCGCCAACAGAGGGAGGAGGGAGCCAGGAGGTGAAACAGGGCCTGGTGGGGAATTTTCCTATGCTTCCTAGTCTTGGGCATGTGCAAATGGGCCAACAACGGAGGAAGGAGGAAGCCAAACCCAAGAACGTAGGTTTGTTTGCCTCTTGGGCTGAATAGGCCTCTTTTTCTTTTTTTTGAATACACATACAAATTACATAGTATATATACCTAATTTTTTGTCCAAAAACTTAGGTATACATTTGAATACCCTTGAATTGATGTACGCTGGCCCATGCTTGTCAGAGATTAGTGGTCACTGATGACAAAACTGTCACCCATCACTGGTAATAGATATCTGTGACGGGTGATAACTATCACTCATCACAGATGAGTTGATCTCAAACGGTTCACAAGTTATCACCCGTCACTGATGTAAATTATTGGTAAAAAAATTGTTATTCCTTTCTCGACGCCATCGCATTCAACACAACCACAAAAACTATAACAAAATCTCTTTCAAAAAAACCATGGCAGATCATTTGGATCTCACGTAACAAAATCTCCAAATCATCACAATCACACATTCTCACATGGGGAATCACAAGAAATTTATCTAGACACAACAATAAACTAGATACAGTAGTTGAGCTTGAGCTGACAGGTGGCCTCGACCCTTGGTGTGTCGATGTCGAGAACGAAGCGGCCACCCTCATCCACTCTAGGGAGCTGCTTGAGCCCTGACCACCACGCCAAACGTGCCCTGGCTGACCACATCTAGCTGCTCATAGGCGTCAGTGCTCCCCAACTCGTACCATCGCCGCTACGTGCTGCCCGCCGGGGAGGACTAGCCAACCCAGGGATCTGGATCCTCGGGCGTCGCGCGCTTGTGATTCACCGCTGTTGTTGCCGCCATGAGCAGAGCAGGTATGATGAGGGGAGCTGAGGAAAGCAAAGGAGAGCAGATCCGGATGAGAGGAAGCCAGGGAAGAAGAATTGAAGAGTTTGGCCAGCTTCGCACCGACCAAGTGAGAAAGAGCGAGAAAGGAGTTTGAGAAAGAGACAGAGAGATGAGGGAGGAGGGGGAGAGAGAGAGGAGAGGATAGAAATAAGTGTACGCAGTCAGTCGTTAGGGATGGGTTCAAAAAGCAGACCCATTAGAGACATGGGATTATCTTTCATAGGTGGGAGTTATGGCCCGTTAGAGATGAGTAACTCATTTCCGACGGGTCATAACACACGACCCGTCACAGATGAGTGGTTTTATGAGACGGGTCATTCTTTAGACTCGACACCAGTGTTATGTGTCGGGTCTAAAGTATGATCTGTCACAAATAACTCCTCATCTATGACAGGTCATGTCCTATGGCCTCATCTTAAATGGGTCTTTTTTAACCCATCAAAGATGAAGTCATCCGTGACGGGTCGTGGTCGTCCATCAAAGATATGTCGTCACCAATGAACAGTTCTATGGTAGTGTAAGCTAGTCTCCATTAAAAAAAAAAGGCATGTCGTTAGGTACTTTCTTTTCCTAAATGTCAAGAAAATATGGTATCAACTCTACTGGAACTAGATGCTCCATTTTCAGCACAAAGATAACTTTTTTTTTATAGCTAATTTATATGCTGACTTAACATGTAAAGCTTCTTTATGACTCAAGAACAAGGCCTTGCTGTCCACCATTTATTCATGAAATCGAACAGTGACAATAGATTTAGCATCTCCCTTACCGAAAATTAAGCAAACAAACTCTTGGTGCCACTAGACTGAATAAGGATCTGTCAACTCATGCTCTCTCCGTATCACCACTTGGCCCGGGCCATGCTTGGTCTGTGTATTGACTCTATTGGTATCCAAGCATCTACCCAAATGGTAATGTTACATCCGATCCCGACCCTCCAAATAAGAGTCTCCTTCCAAAGTTTTACCAATTTTAGTATATTACTCCGTGCATATGAGGTCATAGTTTTATTTGCTGCTCTTAACTTAATTAAGTTAGGAACATGCTTTGCTTCAATGCTTAGGACACGTGTCAAGTTAGTACTCTCTAGGCTCGTCTAGTGGACACCACCATATTAAAAGCATACAAAATCTTGAAAAACCAAGCCCCCGCTTTCTTTGGCATTATCATCTAGCTCTATCTGATCTAAGGTATGTTGTTTATTTAATCTTGATTCCGCCAAAACCTGCCTATTATTGGCTTAATTCATTGCATAAGGTCTTTTCATTAAATCAAAATGTGACATAGCATATCACTATCAGAAAACTGAGATTTCGTGACGGTGTTGAATTTTCGTGAGAGAATTAGATACACTCTCACGAAAATCATAATTTTCGTGAAGTTACAGCAAAGCCCGTCACGAAAACATATTTTCGTGACGGTGCTTGACACACCACCACGAAAAATAGTTGTTTTCGTGAAAGTATTTTTTAGACCGCCACGAAAATAATTTCCCCCTCACGAAATAATGTACAATACCATCGTCCATCTACTTGGATAAGAAAGAACTAGACCCACTGGCGACGTAAGCATTTCAGATATGATTATACCAGCACCAAAGCACCGGATCCCATCAAAACTCCGAAGTTAAGCGTGCTTAGACAAGAGGATGGATGACCTCTTGGGAAGTCCTCTAATTTTCGTGACGGTGAGCACCCACCGTCAACCGCCTCAAAGACCTCTTGGGAAGTCCTCTAATTTTCGTGACGGTGAGCACCCACCGTCAACCGCCTCAAAAATAATATTTTCCTGGCTTTTGATTCATGAGGGGTTTTTCGTGACGGTATTTTAACCCTCACGAAATCTCGGTTTTCTGGTAGTGTATGGTACAACACCACAACCAAACCCAAGCCAATCTTGCAGTCAGTGGAGGTTCTGTTCCTAGGCATATAGTGATTAATCGCGATAGAGCTGAACGACATAATAGATTGATGTGGCACTATTTTTCAGATAATCCTACATATGGTCTAGTTTGTTCTGTCGGAGGTATGCAACCATTATTTTACTCCCCCGTTTTGATGCTTTTGCCTTTGGTTGAACCTATTGTTAATGGTACTTTATTTTATTTGTAGGTTTAGAATGGATTGATCTTTGTATATGCGCAGTGTGCATGTTGTAGAAAATCATGATTCTTATTTTGTGCAAAGGAGAAATGCTGCTGGGGTACTTGGATTATCTGCATTGCAAAAGATTACCGTTGCTTTTTGAATGATAGCCTACGGTGTTGCCGCTGATTTTTTGGATTATTATCTTGGGATTGCTGAGAGTACCACTTTAGAGAGTCTTAGAAGTTTTGTGATGGCTATTATTGAATTATTTAGGGATGAATATTTGAGGTCTCCCAACCAAGATGATACTAATAGATTGCTTACAATTGAAGAGGAAATAGGCTTCCCTAGTATGCTTAGTAGCATAGACTGCATACATTAGAGGTGAAAAAATTGCCCAACTGTTTGAGCTGGTATGTACCAGGGCCATGTGCCTGAGCCTACAGTAATTCTATAAACTGTTGGTTTGGAATATCTTTAGATTTGGCATGTGTTTTTTGTATTACCAAAATCTTACAATAATATTAATGTTCTTGACCGTTCGCCACTCTTCACGAAGTTAGCTGATAGGCAAGCTCTACAAGCAAATTATAGTATTAATAGTTACAACTATACAATGGAATATTACCTTGCAGATGGTTTTTATCCTAATTGGGCCACACTCTGAAATCAATTAAATCTCCACAAGGGAACAAGAGAAAGTTATTCTCTCAAGCTCAAGAAGCAACTAGGAAGTGTGTCGAGCGAGCCTTTGAAGCTCTACAATCTCTTTTCGCCATTGTTTGAGGGCCAGCTTGTTTATGGGATCAAGAGACACTTGGTAACATCATGAGAGCATGTATTATTATACACAACATGATTGTTGAAGATGAGAGAGATAACGAAGTAGAATACAATTATGAATTTATGGGAGTTCATGTCACACCTTCACATTATCATCCAATTGAATTTAAAGACTATATTGAGAACATTTGTGATATTTGAAATCCCCAAGTTCACCATCAGCTCCAACAAGATCTTATAGAACACCTATGGCAACATAATGTAGGTCACTAGTATATTCTCATGTGCTTTTATGTAGTCAACTATTATATCTATCATTTTTTCATCTATCATGTAATATGTTCTATGTAACCGACTATTATGAATACAGGTCCAACTATTATAAAATAAAAGTCCATACATGATAGAAATAAAGGTCCATACATGATAGAAAGAGGGTGTATACATGATAGAAATAAAGGTCCTCACACCTCACTTCGAGAGCCGCCTAGCAAGGATTTCATTTTGCAATGACTCATAATACATTTTTCTTGGTCCATTCAAGCAACTAGTGTCAATAACCATAATTCCCTCCTCTTCCACCATCCTCTTCAACTCTACCTCTTTGCATTTTGCATCAACCTTGATCTTATCAATTGCTATCTTCTCTTGTCCTTGTTAATATGCTTGTTCATAATGCTCTTCTTTCTTCTTATCTTTGGCAGCATCGAATTCATTTTTCTTTGACCACATTATATCAATAGCATCAGTCAACGAACTATTATTTTGACCAAGATTACTTTTAGCTCTCTTCACCGCTTTCCTACCCCATGATCTTTTCAAAAAACTATCCGATGGATTGCCCTTATCCTCATCGGTTAGGGAACATGAGTCCACACTCATAGGAGCAGGTGAGCCTTCTCTTATGTTTGGCAATATCTTCTGCTTCTTATTCGGTGGCATTGAATTTTTGGAAGTCAACCAATCATTCCATTTTGGTGCATACTGCAAAAGAGGCCAACAATGCAATAAGCCAAATTTTTGCTTCTCTGTCCCCTCAAAAATATCACAAGCTTAAACCAACTGCAACCAATACAACAATATCTCATCAATTCCCAATATTGCATTATTTCACCACGCATCAAAATGCACTAAAAAGAAAAAGAACTAACCTTATCTCTATCTATCATCCCACTTGACCTCCTACTCTCCACATCATCCATACAAGCTGCAAACTTATTGACATTCTTTTGTATATCACCCCAGTGATGCATGAGAGAGTTATGATTGCGATCCAAATCAAACTCTTTGTGCTCATGGAAGTAAGCATAAATTCTCTCTCAATAGGTACCATGTTGTTTTTCATTACCTTGGATTCAATAGGTACCATGTTGTTTTTCATTACCTTGGATTGGATCCATACTAGTATTTAGCCAAATCGAAACTAACATATTGTCTTTGTCTTTTCAGAAATTTTTGGATCTCTTGGTAATTGTTCTCACGGACGTAGGAGGTATTTCAATTGGCTCTTGCTAATCCGGAACTACGAATGGTTGCTCATTTCCTTTCAAATTGTTGCTATCACACAATATATCGCTCAAAAATCCACCGTCCATCCTCCCTAAAAAAAACACATATTGGTCCAACTTTATCGTAGGAGGCAGCAAGCACATCGGCATAAAAAAATCGGATGTATTCATTCACTGTACTAATCAATTAAGTTTCCTTGTAAAAAAATCGGATGCACTAAAAAAATCGCCAATTCCCTGTACTACATCCATTGACTTCATAAAGCACCATTACATTGCAACATACAGTGTCTGATTTATAGCTAGCCTCAAATCAATCACCAATTTCATCATTTATCTTGAAGAAAAATCAGTTGATTTAAAATCCATTTTCTAAAAATCCAAATAAGAAATATCAGGATAATCTAGTGAGAGCGGGACAGAAGGAGCTGATTTCATTTCGTTTTGCTGAAAAAAAAACTGATTTTTTTACATGTATGTATGTGTAGCCAAGGTAGTAGACTAGTAGTATATGCAGATATAAGGAGTAGCCGAAACTTGTGGTGGTTTTACTGCAAATATATGGAAGATGCCATAAAAAATCGAACGAGTCCTGATTCTACTGCATCTGCTTCAAACCAACGAGCCCCTATCCTCCAAACTAACCAATCTCCTATCCTCCATCTACTGCATAAAAAAGGCAATACCTTCTTTCTTGTACTTGGCCGGCGACAGGGGCTGGACAGGGGCAGCACGGGCGACGGGCGCAGCGGCCGGTGCAGGCGATGGGCAACAGCACCAGTGATGGAGGCGGTGGATGTCTCCGGCGATGGTCCGGGGACGTCACCGGCGACAGGGGCAGCAGGCAACGAGGGATGCGAAGGCCTAGAATGGTGCCGACATGGGTACGCCTCGCCTCCTCCCTCTCTGTCCTCTCTCGTCGATGTCGATCTGGTACGGATTGAATAATAAGATCCATGCATTGGCAGCGAATTTGGCCAGTGGATTTGGCTAGCCAAATAGGTTTGGCCAGTCGGATGGCTTGGCTATCCGGTTGGCCAGTCTGTTGGAATGCCAAATTTTGGTTTAGAGGTATCTAGAGAGTCTGTTGGAGTTGCTCGTAGCCAATTTCATGAGAACTTCTCCAATTCCACTGCCATGTGGGCCCCACAGACACCCTGACCACACCTGGCAGTCACACCACCACCCAAGACACCTTAGCTGTCCCCTAGGACGCGTGGACGCTCGGCAAGGCGGCTAGCAAGCCAGGGCATGGCCACCTTGACCTTAACGTGGCAACTTCATGATTAACCTCAAACCATTGCCCTAACCTCTCTCTCTCTATCCTCCCTAATCACGTTCTGGCTAATGCAACCAAGAACGAAAGCGCTTAGCCTCCCCTTCCACCTCAAAATCGTCGCTGGCCACCGAGAAGACAACGCCGCCCAATGCCAATGAGTCGTGGTCGCCTCTATCCCTTTCGCGTTTCAAGCTCGCCTCTTGATGCCTGTTCTAACCCCATAGGTTTTGTTCCAATCCATGTAGTGGTTTGCCGAGAACACAGCCTCGCCACTCGCGCCTGTAACCGTGCACCGAGCACCGCCACCGGCGTCGACTTCTCGTTCCGGCTACATCGGGAAGATTCAAGCCAAACCACTGCACCACAGAGGTCATCTTGACTCCAATCGTTCACCACGAAGAAAGCCCCAAGCACCAAGCCCCAACGGAGGAGAACGGCCATTGTTTTTATCGGTTCCGCTCCCGAGCCACGTCGTTGATTTCTTGCACCAGTAGCTCCCCTAGGACCTCACTAACTTCCTAGACACTTCTGCTTGGTAGCTAGATGGCTGGGTAAAGCCGACGCCGACGCCTCACCATTTTCGCCGTCGTCGAACCATCTCTGGCGCCGTCGTCATCGACCAAGTCTTTACGTGCCTTGCAAGTACCTTGGTGAGCCTCCTAGAGTCTCTTAGAAGCCCATGCATGCATTAATTTAAACCAAATCAAACCGTAGCTCCACTTTCACTTATAGCCCAAACTGCACTACCGCTCGCGCTGCGGCTGCGCCTAGCTCCGGTCACCTCCGGGCGCACCACTGCCACCATTGGGTGTGCAAGGGAGTCCTCTACATTTTCTCTTTTGGCCGCACCATGAAATTCCCCTCCGTTCGCCGCCATCAAGACCAAATACTGCTGACGCCCATGTTGCCCTGCTCTGTACAGAGCATGGGGGCTTCATTTTGAAAATTTGAATAAAAATAAGGTTCACACTGAAAATATTTCTACTCACTTACATATGGGACCGAACTTGTTCGCAATAACTATAGAATCTAAGGACTCTTAACGAAAATTGATTTAAACATGTGCTAAGGACCCCGGGTTGGTTTCCTAAGACTTTCAGGCGGTTTTCTGAAAAAATATATCTCAATGACCAGTGGACCCATGTAATTTAAAATCTGAAGAACTTTAAGAAAAGGGATAATGCATTATTTGTTCAACTGAAAAATATGAAAAATTGCAAAATCCATAACTAATTCATTTTAACTCCAAATGGAATGAAACAAAAATTATTGGAATCACAAAATAACAAAATTCAATTCTGTAAATTAAAATCTGAAAGAACTAGTACTTAAAATACCTAAAAAATAAGATAAAAAATAAAAGTGCATAAACACTTTAAGATTTTATCCACTTCACATAAACTTCAATTTTGGTAGATTAAGATTTGATAAAGTCACCAAGTTTGGCATTTATTTCTGTAAACTAAAAACTTGATAAAATTTGTACAAAACATATTTTTATAGCTTGTGGAATAGGTAAATACTTAATTAGTATATAAAATATGTATTAACTTCTAAATTCTTGGATATTCATATGAGCTTCAAATAAGGTGAAACCATTTTGTTAACTTCAAAATATTTTGCCCTTTATTCTGAAAATGAGGATTAACTAAAAGTATATAAAAAGTACCTTTCCTGATTTATGCAAAAGATAAGTATTTATATAAGGTATAATGTACAAGAATTTCTAAAAATTATAGAAACTCTCATTTTAACTCAAATAAATGTACACAAAGGGCAGTGAGTCCACAATGTATTTTTCCTTGAATATATAAAGGTAGATTTCAAAGAAACCTAGTCCTAAAACACATGTATATTAAATTATAATTACAGATACCGTATACATGCCTAAAACTTACAAAATTAATATCTCCAAAATAGAACTCGATAAAATAGAAATTTCTTCTCCAAAATTCATCAAGGACCAGTACCAACCCACAGCATAGGTTCATACATTTAAAGTAATTTGGATATTTAATATTATTTGTAACTAGACATTTCACGTATAAGGCTTCCAATAGTATATTCTCAAATGCCAATACTAATTAGAACTTCTTCCCCATCTTACAACTAAAATTTTACTCTCTAATACTGTAAATAGTAATTTGACAAAGCTACCTGTCACAGTCTCAAATCTAATTCCAAGTAATAAGGGTTATGACCTACTGCCACTAGAGTGCACAAACTAAATTCTTGTTTTGTCACTTCTTGCAAAATAAGTTTGCAAAATTTAAAACATCAATACATAAAACCCTAATCGCAACATTAGCCAACTCTAAAAAGTGCATCAAATGAACAGAAACATATGTGGGTAAAATTTATTCAAATACTAGCCTGTTCATCATGAATAATATAGTTTTTCCAGAATTTATTTCCCTTATTAACCTGTAAAATTACAATGCAAGGACAGCTGTCCCTATAGCTCACAACACTTAGTCTTAGAGCTTTCTTCTCTCATTTCCACTTCCAGTGACCCACAAGACTCTGGCCCACTGTCAGCCTCATAGCAGCATGTGACAGTGTGTTTCACCAGGAAATTCACCATTCCTCACTCTCCTAGACCATCACTACTGACCCACAAGCCATAGTGTAAGTCTAGCTAAAAATGTGTAGAACATTGTTTCCTGACATGTGGGACCCACCCAGGGACCGCTGTGCAATGGGAGCAACTCACACTGCATGGCACAGGTGTCGTGCTTCTTCTCCTTCTCCTCACAGCTCAACAGGGGACACTGAGATAAGCATGGTCTGGGAACCTCGACCATTTCGCCTCTAATCTCGCCAGTAGAACGTCTCACCTTCTCTTCACGCTCCACCGGAGAATCCACAGAATCCCAAAGACACCGCGTCAAGCTCATTCTTCCGTCTGCCGAGGTGTTCGGCTTGGCTCGAGGTTGCTCTGGTGACTCCATCCTTTCCAACCACCGAACACGATCCACACTCCTAACATTCATTTTTGCACTTGTTGCCTAGGATGCGGTCGAAGCCGCCGTGCTTCGCTCCCAATCGCAGCGCCGCCGGCGTCATCTCGCTTCTGGCTGATCCAGTAAGTTGTCGGCCCGAGGCCCTTGCGCCTCCAGCATCTGCCTTGTCTCCAGGAGACTGCCAGCCGAAGAATCGGGTTATAGCGCAGTGAAGCTCGAGATCGGCTCTGTCTTCCCCGGCGCGATCTGTGTCACCGGCCGTCGAGTTCTCTCTTCTCTGGTAGGTTCAGTCCGATTCCTCGCATAGGATGTCTTTAGGAAGCCACTGACCTCGGGAACCTTTCGCCTTGACTGCAGATCCACCGGAGTAAGCCAGCGCTGTGAGCCATGGATTCCTCCGCCGCTGTGGAAACATCCTCCGAGAACGACGGTCCGTTCTAGTTGTCCCGTGGCACTGCTCTGTTCTGTGTCTATGCGCGCTGACCACCTGTAAGAGAGAAAGAGAGAAAAGAAAAAGAAGAAATGTTTAACTAAATATTCTTCCAACAAAAAATAGCTCACTTGTAAATCCATATTTTGTCCTTTAACTCATTTTTGAATGAAACAATTTGTTAATTCTGTAAATTTGTGAACTTTAATATTGTAAATAAAATTATGACAGATTCTGTACAGAAAATACTCTAGAAATTAAAGAAGCAATAGTAACTTTATTTGGTGCATAGGAGACTGAAATTATTTATAAAATTCACTGTAACTCCTTTGAGGTAAACCAAATTTCTGGATTTATAAATTGTGCTCTTAATTTGGTAAATAAAAAGTGAAACTTCGCTGTAGGATTTTCTTTCAAAAATGGAGATATCTTTTATATACATATTTGTAACCTAGGAATTTATAAATTTCTAGAAATTCATCCTAACATTTAAAATGTGAACACTTTACTCCAACTTAAAAATGTTAAATCACTTTTAAAACTCGAAAATTGTGAACTACTGTGGACAATTTGTATTTGATAAAAATATACCTCCAAAATAGGCCTAAGTAATTAAAATAACCTTTCTTTGGTTAAACTTGTAAATTCATATCTAATTCATTTTAAATCAAATTTCAGTAAACTAAATTTGTTAGAAACCAAGTAGGTTTCTCTTTTTATATAAAATAATTTCTTCCCTTGAAATGTTCATAGAAAAGTAGTAAATATATACTTAAGGGTCAAAAAATAAATAATTACAACTGCCATTTTCAGCCTTCTACCTTGTTATTTTTGATCTCCCAATCCAGAGATGCAATGACTTGATTCTTTCTCCTAAATTTGTAGGACATGCCATACCTACTGTAATTATTTCATAATTATTTGATCATGTGCATAGACATGTTTTAATTGCTTCTTATTTGCATATTGCTCTTATCGATAGATTTTGAGGATACGGAGTACGTGAGTTCATCCAGAGCCTGAGTGTGACCCCTCGCTGCAGCAAGCAAGCCGTTAGCATATTGAACCTATGTTTTCAATAAATGATTTGTTTGTGAAAACAAATCTATATGCATGTTCAGTCTGTTTTAAAATAGGGAAATGGGTAGAGTCAATATTACCAATGATGCATTTCCATTCTTGGTTATTGATGCATGTTTATACATTGTCACCCCTGTTAAGGACTTTGGAATACTCTTATTTTCCGAATGCTTAGCCATGCTTATTTCTAGAATTAAGAAATCCGATAGATGGAGCTATCGTTTAAAACTAGTTGAATGCGAATAGAAGGGTTAAAATCTGACAAGAATACCTTGAAATAATATTGAAAATATTTGACTTGGACGGATGATAGGCGATGAAGGATGGTGTGTTTCCCCGATGCACGTAGTCGTCTGGGTCGGTTAAGGACCGAACATGTTGACTCTATTCAGCACTTACGTACTTTCACACGCCGGGAGTGGGAGGCTTAACTCAGTAGCTTAGGGGAGGCTGTGACCATCTACGCCGCGTCAGTCGTGAGGGGAGACCTTTGGAGACCTCAGTGCAAGTACGCAGAGCGGGCTCACTTGGTGAATCCATATGCCGAGGTGCTCGCGACGGTGAGCCGCTTAGCTACCCGATGCACGCACGGCTAAGTCGTCGGGGCCAGACGTGGTTTAGGTGGTCGGGGCTAAGCGTGCAAAAAGGTTCTGTTGTGACCTCTAGTCCACTCAATGTGTAGAGTGTGGGTACGACGGGTACAGATCAAACTAGAGTGTAGCCGTTTGGCTTTATCACATCGTGGTGGGTAAAGATGTACACTTGATCAGAGTAAAACTATCGAATAGCCGTGTCCACAGTTACGGACGACGCTTGATGTGTTCTCACTCATGTTAGCATCCAACTTGGTTATGTGATTATACTATGACTTAGGATAGTCATGGATGGATGGGTTTATATAAGGGATTTTTAATGTTAAATATGACTTTGGCTTTAGTCTGAAAATGGTGTGCTAGTGTAGCACATGTTTGGCAATGGTAGCCCATAGATGATGATTATGACTTGGTTTAGTCATGAGAAAGGATATGCTGTGTAGCATAATTGGTTTGGGACAATGGTGACCCGTGGGTAATGTTTAGAGCAGGTTTGGTGCTCATTTTATATTTCATTTTCAGAACTATAAGCTTGCTGTCTAAATTCAGATTGTAGTTATTTTCAAAATGCTTATAGTTTCAAGTATTAATTGCTCAATAAAATCAGCTTTGTGCAAAAATCAAGTCAATATAGCTTCTTCTTGATGTAGAAAAAACCAGCATGCTTCTTGTACTATTATTATTAGTGTAAGTCTTGCGGAGTACCATTGTATACACGTTGCATTCTTTTCAGGTGAGGTTTAATCGACGAGATGGTGTGATCTACTATTATCCGCGAGGGTGGCGAGGATATGTATAGTTGAAGTTGAGCTTAATCCCAGTCGGTTGCCTGTGCATGGGTTTGGCACCACTGGTTCTTGTCTTTTGTGTTTATATTTTCCGTTGCTATAATTTGATACTCTGTGATCATTTAGGTGTGAACCTCTATGTAATAGTTATAATCTGCTGCTCGTTTATCTATAATTTTAGAGTATTGTGAATGTTTATCAATTGCTTGCGATGAAGTGTGGAGGCTAGTCCGTTTCCTGGGGATAGCTGACATGAGTGTATGAGTTGTGTATATTGAGATGGTTGGGGATAGCTATTGTGAGTTCGAGTCTCTGGGGTAGTATCGTATTTGGTCGCACATCGAGTGGTTTGAGGCGTGTATGAGGGGAGGATAGGCAAGCTATCTTATGATTATCTTTTTTTGTACACTTCTCCGCATTTTGGATTTGTATTGTTGAGTGGGTAAGATTATGCCAAGTTGCGATGAGGATGGATAGTTTACCGTATTTTTCAGATTTTTTCGAGACCCCATCACATCTAGATAGTTCGCGTTGCCGTAATAGTTTCTCTCATAATGCACTTCTGGGGTGCCCCACACTACTCTCTGAGTACATATTAAATTTATTAAGGTACAAGCCCATATTTCACGTTATGACTTCTAAACATTTTTATATCTCTGAAAATGCAAATAACAAAATAGAGCTTCCTTCACTAAAGATACCAAAACCACAATATCATGTCTACAAGCTCAGAGTTCACTTATATAAGGTCTAAAGTTCACACTTAGCAAATATCTCATACAGTATCTCTAAAATTTATATATGGTATAAACCGTATTATATATAAGAACTGTAAAATTTATAACTCTCTAATAAGTATAAGGCATCAACTCATTGTCTCTGGCAGGAACAGCTACAATTGGTGACAAGTCACTCAATATCAAACAGATAATAGACTTCATTCAACAGGTAAGAACTACTGGCAAATCCGTGATGCATCTTATTTTACAAATATGGCCTAGACTTTGTTGAGTAAATTTGAATATACATAGTTTTTTTTCTGAAATGTCCTATAAATTTTTTCTGTGAAAGTTCAATTGGTTGGTTAATAACTTTACAAGGTTCACTTTTAGACAGTGACTGCTTGTTATACATGTGTTTTGTTCATTGTGAACGTTGTGAGGGCCGAGAAGGGCTTTTTACTAAGTGCAGGGTTAAGCTCAGTTGTGAAGTAGTGAAGATGAAGTATTCGAAAGCGGGCAAGAAAGGGCTTATGTTCCAGTAGATATGAAATCTTGTTCTCATGTTGGTTGCATGTTCTTATGCTGATAGTTGACTACTCTTTCTTCTTAAGTAACTTTGATAATAAGTAGTATAATATGATCAATTTGTAATAATCTTTATATGATTTGAAATATAATATCATTGATTTCTTCCGACTTCTATACTTAAGTAATTTGATAAAATATAGTAGTATAATAATGATCAAATTTGTAATAATCTTTATATGCATTTGAATAAAATATCAATATGATTTTCTTCCGAACTTATGTTATAGAAGGTTGTTGTAGCTTTTTCAGTGTACTGCTATTTTGGTGGATGTTTTTGTCTACTTTATCACTTATAGTACTGCTTGTGAAATTATTGTTTTGATATCATCGTTCCAAATGTCATCGTAGCAGTAGCACGGATATATTACTAGTATATAAAAAAAAGAGATAGATAAAGAGAGGACGACCTGCGTCAGGGCTTGGCTCGCTACTCGCACGTGCCGCTGCTGCCCTAGCAGTTGCCGCCGCCGTGCGGACGCTCGCCTTCGCCGCTGCTGATCGTCTCCGCCGCCGTAGGTTGCTGCCACCCTGCTGCAATTGCTGTTCTGGCGTTGTGACTGATCTTCCATACTGGTGTTCTGCTGCTGCGGCCGATCTGTTGATCTGTTGCCTTGTGCTGCATGGCTGATGCTACTGCGTCTCTGCTGTTGCCTGCTGCTACTGGCGACCAAGTAGCAAACAGGGGAGGATAAACCAAGGGAAAGAGAGAAGGAGAAGAAGAGTAGAGGGAAGAGGGGAAAATGTGAGGAATTTTTGGTGGAATCCTCTGGTTCACCTCAGAATCTAGCTCTTCACTGCAAGGGTAACCTCTAATTACTCTATAGATGCACAAACTTTAAATATAAATCGATTTTAGTCACGGGTGGTTTGATATTAATCTCCGATCGCTAGGCTGAAAATTTAATTCGAATTCTGGGATTGATCCATAGAGAATTAAGTCGTGTGGTCTAAACAAAAGTTATAGGTATCATTGTTATCTTTCTAATGGTGCTGGTTTTGTTCAGTTCGGTTTGCCGGTTTAGGAGATACGATAGTTTTATGTAGATATCCGAGATCTATTTATTTGCTATATTTGGTTAAGCGGCTTGAAGGTTACAGTTAAAGCAGTGAGATGGCAGCCTTTTAGGCGTTATCAAAAATTCTAGACATAGGAGTTTACAACTTATATCGAGTAATTAGCGACGATAATTATATTATAGCCAAGTGGTTGTTCGGAAATAGATTTTCCGAGTGTCATTTTGTTCTTTAGGTTGGAGGGCTCTGGTGCCGCTGGTGCGATGTCGGGTTATCATTGAGTTTATGGTAAGTACATGATGAACTCGTGTGAACTCATGTGATTAACGTGTGGTGAATGTACTACCAGAAAACGGAGATTTCGTGAGGGTTAAATATCATCACGAAAAATATTTCGTGACAGTCCACCCTTACAAAAACCTCTCACGAATCAAAAGCTAGGAAAATGTCGTTTTTGAGACGGTTAACCGTCACGAATTATTTTCATGGAGATGAGGCCACGAAAATAAGAGGACTTCCTAGGAGGTCATCCATTCTAGTACTACTCTCGCCTAAGCATGCTTAACTTCGGAGTTTTGATGGGATCCGGTGCTTTAGTACTGGTATGATCGCATCCGACATGCTCACGTCGCCGGTGGGTCTAGTTCTTTCTGTTCCAAGTAGAGGCGCGATGGTACTGTACATTATTTTGTGAAGGGGCAATTATTTTCGTGGCGGTCTAAAAAATATCTTCACGAAAATAACTACTTTTCGTGATGGTGTGTCAAGCACCGTCATGAAAATATGTTTTCGTGGCGGGCTTTGCTGTACCTTCACGAAAATTGTGATTTTTATGAGAGTGTATCTAATTCTCTCACAAAAATTCAACACCATCATAAAATCTTGGTTTTCTGGTAGTGATGGAATGCTTTGCACTCTTATATTACTTTCACTACACCATTATACTTATGTGATTCTATACATTATTGATTCTGGTTTTATGCCGTTGTTCCTATTATTTGTATTCCTGTTTTAAGTTGATGGTTGAGTTCTTAATGTTATTCAAGTTTCATGATTCTGTTACTTTTCTGGTTAAATAATTCAAGTACCATGCGTAGTCATAGAGTATTATCTAGTTCTTTATTCATGATCTTTGAGTACTACTAGCCCCACTTATTCGGCTTACCGGTAATGCTAAAAGGTTATCTATGTTTGCCTAGGAGGAAAACTACTATTTGACTGAATCTGTGTTTATATTTATGTCTGCTTAGGATGGGAACTATTGTTTAATATAATTTGGTGTTTCTTTTCAAAGAATGAAAAAACATTTTCATATTTTTTATTACTAATTATTGTGTGTACCGTATTAGACTTGCTGAGTATTTTTATATTGACTCCTCTGTTTTATTTGGTTTTTAGGTATGAAATGAGACCGGCATGCATGGGCAGAAAGTCGCACCCTTTAACTTTACATTTTGGCACATATTTAAATTATACTAGATGATGCCTCGCGCTTTATTACGGAATATATGAATGGATTTGTGTTAAATATTGTTGAAATGATAGATGAATATATTTTGAAATATTGTAGAAATGATGTAGGAGATGATAATTCGATATGCTTGCATGTTAAGCTCTACAATCTAATATATTAGATGATATAATATGATTGTATGAGCTTTATGATAATAATTACTTGTGGAGAATGATGTGGCATGTTTGCATGCTAAGCTTTAGAACTATTGGATTCTAACTTTATAGAATACATAGATTACTTAGCTTCATAATAATAGTGTCGCAATTATCGCAGTTAGACTTGTTATAGTTGCTTTACCCCTATGCATGATAATTTATGTGTTTTTTGATGATTCATTATGATATGATACGTTGTTTTCTTATACTCCCTCCATTTGAAAATATATAACGTCCTTGTTTTCCACAAAATCAACATTTAAAAATATGGACTAATAATTCAATTAAAATTATATGTGTTTATTGTCTTGTATGTAGCATCATTATATTCGTATTTAAAAATATTTTTATATGATGTTACTTTTGAAGTTGTCAATGATATATTATGAAAGAAACTAATGATCAAAATATTATGTTGGAGACTATATATATTTATTAATTCTAAATTTTAAATTTATTAAATTATAAAAAATCCAGACTCAAGACGAAGTACAGCTCAATATCTATTATTTTTGAATTTGGAATAATTAAATCATGAAGTACTTATTAATTCTAAATTCAATATGTCCACATATTCTGTGGAGAAAGACCTTGGCCAGGGATTTAATAGCTATGGATGGGAATGGTTTTATCTTTTTTTATTTTAACGTTAGAATTTACGGCTTTTGTTATTACTATGGGAAAATTTAGATTTTTTACCAGTCTAACACTTTGCTGATTAATATGGAAATCTTTAGCTTTTTATGTTCTAATATTCATGTGGAGAGTTTTATGAGAACCTCTAATTAATAGGAAAAACATTGTGTAAAGAAAGGTATCAAAGCATTATGCGAATTTACTTAGTTATTGTGTAGTCAGGGATGCTCCCCGCTACATGTACAGTCTAGACTATTTTTCTTTCTTGCAATGGTCAATGGTTCTGCGGCAGGCACATGAGTGTTCGGTAGAGGCTGCAGTTGTGCGGCAACTGCATCAAATCCTTAAAAATAGGAAAACGTTGATTTGTATCATTAATTTGAAATAGCCGAACGTTCCCGCCGTTGTCTGGGATAAAAGAAGAGCTTCAAGCATTATATTAACTGATTCCCTCAGCCTGAGTAAAACGCCAAGATGAGTCTTGGATGTCCGGCAACGGGACACTTTGTTCTGCGTAGATACCACTGGTTAAGATGTTACCAAAATCTGGATCAAGATGTTTATGCCAACGGGACTAACTATTTATGGCGCCACATTTTCCATCAAAAAATAATCAATTTTTTACTTTACTAACAGAATGTCCATACTTTATTACGGGATTTTAAAACAGGTGGTATCGCATGATCCTATGCAGAAGTTATATTTATCATTGTATTTTTTAATTAAATATGAAGTATATGAGTACTAGTTATATGTGCATGCTGCACTATGACTTCATCGGTTTATCCTGGGTAGTGACTATTGTTTACTTTAATCACTCATTCGCTCCAAAGACCCCAAGTCCATCTCCCTGTAGCTGAAAAATAGCTACTGCCTAGTGCCTACTACTACTCTCCAGTTTCTCCCTTGTCTCTCACCACAATCCAAGTCTACTCACAGCTCTCACAGCAAGAGGTAGAAGAGTTTTAATTTTTCACCAACAATGGAGCCCACACGTCAGTGTTAGGGTGTGGTGGTAGATCTTCTTCTCCTCGCTTGCACCTCCGCCGCACAGGTTGCTCCCCCTCTCCTTTCTCCCTCTCCCTTTCTTCTCCTTGCTTGCCTTGCCTTCCTAATGTCGCCAGCTGCTGGTGGCGCTGCTCCCACGCAACCACCACCGGCTGCTGTGGGGACCGGCCACTTGCCACCGCCGCTAGCGGCGATCGCCACGCCGGAGCCCGAGCGTGCGCGCCGTCTCAGGCGAATCAGTGGGATCCGGCTGGTTCAGCGGATGGCGCTGATCCAGGCAATGCGGCGACGAGGAAGACCGCGTGGAACGTGCTGGCCAACCGTCCTCACCGCGCGCCGGCGCCCGGTGGCAGCATCATGGGCGGGAGGGCCCGGTCGTGGCCGGCACTCGCGGAGTCCTGTGGCGGCGTGGTGCCCAAGTTAGCCTCGTCGAGACTCCCTCAAAGTCGCTCTCTGATGGCTCCGCCCCCTCCGCATCGGTACTCAGGTCGCTCTCCGATGGCTCCGCCCCCGCTGTATCGGTATTTTTAGTTGCTTTCTTCTCTCTCGGCGTGGGTGGGTGCAACCTATTCCCTGACTAATTTTAATGAGTAGAGATAGTCTCCTGATCTCTTTTTCCTATGCTCTCTCAATCCATATGTGCACACTTTATTGGTTGACGTCAGTGATGGACGAAACCTGGGTGAACGAACAGAAACAATACCGATTTTTATAATAGTAAAGATATTATCTACATTTACCCTGTAATTACTTTTAACCCATCCATCCAGTTTAAATATACAGTTGCTCACTACTAATTTTACTCTCTGAGTCCCATCTCTCGTTAACGTCGCTGAATTTCCTTAACATGGTCTCTTTATGTTTTTCTCGAAGTTCTCTCTAGACCAATTATATAGATTATTAAGTACTCCATCCGTTTTAAAATATAGCTACCTAGGAGTTATTTGGAAAGATTAAAGATTGTGATGCAAGGTCAAAAATATCCTTATTATTGTAGGTGGAGTGTTAGACATACTCTAGTTAGGTTATACAGACCACTAGGAGTAGCATAAAAAGTTTTGTGTCATAATTTACTTTTTACATGTCCTAAATAGTTATATTTTAGATAAACTTAAATTCTAAAAATAGCTATATTTTAGAACGAAAAGTAACTCAGTTGGACTGTCCATTAACGACAACCAACATATTTACTGTTCAAGATGCAAGCCATCATACTTCTATAATTGGATGATCACCATCGTACAGAACAACACTTATTCTTTTCCCGTATCTATGATTTGTCCCTTTCCAATTTCTCCCTTCACCTCTAAGGTGAATTCCAGTCGGTATATTGGTGGCTGCACTAGATCCAGTTGTGATATGCAAAAGAGAGGAGAAAAAAAAGATATACGCTAAATTCATGAAACATAGTACAAGATAGCAAAACTAATAAGCGCGCATGCCCATGTGCACATACTTCTAAAATTTCTGAAGTACATGAAGTTAGGTATATTTTAAACTTGATTTAATCCGTATATAAGATTCTTTTTTATGTTTCAGCGGATACAATTAAGACACCATTTAAAAAGAGTTTATGCTTTGAGTTATCAGCGACATACAAAACGAGATGAATCATTAATGCATGATTAATTGAATATTAACTATTACAAACTAAAAAATAGATTTATCTAATTTTTTTAAAAAAATTTATATATATTGTTTAGCCGTTTAGAAAGCGTGTTAACAAAAAACAAGATAATACATTTAAGCTTCAAATAGAACGACACTACAAGTCAACTATCTAACATACTAAGCTCATTAGGTTTAGCACAAGCATCAATCGACGCAGTATGTCATTGATCCCTTAGTTTATGCGCTTTCAAGGTACGAGCGTCCCTGATGGTTCAATCTCAGCCTCTAAGAACGTTGGGGTACAAGGTAGTTATAGAAGTTTTTTTCTTTCTAGATTTGGCCATGTTTGAATGTATTTATGGCTTTTGCTTATTGCTTCGTTTTCTACGAGCATATTTTCTAAACTACTGAACAATATGTTTTTTTAAAAAATTTCTATATGAAAGTATCTCTAAAAAATCAGATAGATCTATTTTTAAATTTTTAATAGTTAATATTTAATTAATCACACGCTAATTTTATTTCTTGTTTTCCGTACGACTTATAAACCAGGTGAAGAAGCTAAAGCAAACATCACCTTCCTAGCAGATTCCTTATCACCAGCTAAATGGCATACTACAAGCAGATCAACCAGGTAACGGCCACTAATCACTTCCCTAATTGCTATTATTAGTGCTTAATAATTTTTAATTATAAAATAATACATAAATAGCAGAATTAAAAGTTTTAGGTTTCAGTTGAAAGTTTCAAAAATCTAATTAAAAGTTTCAAATTTTGGGTTGAAAATTTCAAAATTTCAAAAGATTTTTTTAAATTCTCAGTTGATAGTTTTTAAATTTGAGTTGAAAGTTTCGAAAATTGAATTGAAAGTTTCAAAATTAGAGATGAAAGTTTCAAATTATCAGTATAAAGTTTACTCAATTTTTTTAATATTATTATTTTTTTAATTATTTTTTTATTGTACACATTGCACTGCAAGCACTGCTAGTATAAATAATATTTTAATTATTCAGCTCATGAGAATCCATACAATCACCAATGAACGCAGTTTGTATGCTTTCAGAATTATTTAGTAAATCATTAACACATTAAGGAGAATACTATAAATTAGTACGCTAAGGAAAATACACGCAATTTGTAGGATATAGCTTCACCAACTCACTTTAGCACTGTAAAAAAAGCTGATAGTAGAAAACAGCACATTGGATCAAGAGAATTATGGATCAGTAGAAAACAGTCACAATGTACTTTCAATAAGCCATTTCAATTGTTTGCGCATTTCACTGGTATCTTCCTGGAATTGAGCTCTTTGAGCATCCGTTTGATCTCTTTACCTTGAGAGAGGGTTAACTGTCAGAATTATCACACATCACATTAGTTAGAATGGAACATTTCATACCAAGTCAAAAAATAAAGACCCCAGCTCCCAAACATACACAAATATTTGATGGTCCGTTTGCATATATTGAATTGTGAAATCGAACAAATTCGCTCCCACCGCCCTCGTTTTTCTAGATAATCCAAACCGTTGATATCTCCTCTTCAATCCTCTTTCTTCCATGGCGAGTCAGCTAGGCCCCATGTGCACAGGGAGCGGTGTCATCCCCCTCAATACTTTAAAAAAACAATATCCATATCAGTGCATTGCTACTTTCAATATATAAATGGACATGTTCTTCATATGAACGTAGTGTCAATACCGGTTCCTATAAACCCAGATACGAACCAACAGTAATATTAAAAACATTTATGTTGGTTTACGTTACAAACTGTTAGTAATAATGGACCAATGGTGTAGTCCCGGACTGGATAATTTCGGTGTGTGTTTTTCAAAAACGGAAATTCTGCATTTGCCATTTGCAGGCTGTTGATTCTACAAGTTGCTATGGACAAACATAAGCTGTATGACATGCTATCACACGAACGTTTTTCTCCCTCTTTTTGCCATTGCCATTAGCCTTCCATCAAATGCACTCCATTAACTCTTGCAAACTGTCTAGTCATAGTATCACTCTCAAGATTATAGTTTTCTTGCTGAGGATTGGAGCTTTTAGATTTGAATGTAAACTCTATGCACCAAATATATTGTTGTATCATTAGATTTGCCAATGATATAAAAAAGTTGTATTAGCAGAACGTGGCAAATCAAACCTAGCGGATAATTTTTTCTTTAATTTACTTAGTTCGCAAAGATCGTCAAATTAAACATAACATAAAGTATGTAAAGAAGATAATAATTGAGATTTCTCGTTTTCACTAGCAATATGAACAACATGCTTAAAATAAGTATATAATTAGAATCAACATGTCTATTCGCTAGTTGTGACATGGATATAAACAAAGCATTATCACATATCTCTTATCACAAGGGATAGCAACCAAATCAATTTGTGACAAAGAAAAATATAAAAACATGTTTCACTCAAAGTTGTTCTTCAATAGCATGAACAGTGAACAGGTGTAGTTTCGTGGGGAGGCTCAATGTCGGTGTGTTTTGGGCATGTGCCGTGTTTTCGCCTCAACACAAACATTCAAAGCTTTGTGAAAGAAACTAAAGTGGTATCAAAACTATGAAGATCATGTGAAATCATGGCTATGATTAACTTATTTTGATGAACAACTGGCAAACTTTGGTAAAAGTTTGCAAAGTTGATAAACAAGTGGTTATGTTGATAATTGTCACGTGGTGTTGAAATTGGTGGTGTCAGAGGATGGGCGGTCTGATCTCCATAGGGCGAGTGGTTATACCAGTGGTACATGTACGGTCTGACCGCCATAGAGCGAGCGGTTAGACCTTCAGAGTCCATGAAAATTTTGGTTCCGGAGTGAATCGTTGCTTAATGTTTATGGCTTCTAGATGTTCCATATGCGTATTATGAACTATGTTTATGCTATTGTGAGTCAAGTTACAAAGAACTTGTGACATGTGTAGGTGTTGCTTAAGGCCACGGGAATATTACCGGTGATTGGATCAGGACTAAACTTGGAAGAAGTTTAGGTCCAGACGGTGAAGGAGATCATACAGGATGCACAGGCTAGAAAATAATGCACGTGGAGGTGAAGTTTCCATATGGCATATATGGGGATATATATGTGTATGGAAAGAAGTCAAATTTGGAAGGTGTCCAAGTTTGAGTAGGATTGGATTCTGAATTTGTAAAGGGATATGTGTATTCTTTGTTTGAGGGGTTTCCTATGTCATTAGGATTCCTAGTTCTAGTTGGAGTCGTGGCTATGGACAACCACATCGGGTATAGAGAGGGAGGCTAGACCTTGAGGGCAAGCAACAATTGAGATATTTGAGATTGGAGAGCCCTTTGTGAGAAATTCATGAGGGGTGCTTTGGCTATACCTTGTGAATAGTACTTGAGCAACAAAGGTCATATTCAAGCATTAAGACATCAACGATCTCTTCCGGCTCTATAAGTTTTACGTTTTTAGCTTGGTTTTGATATTAACTCGTGGTTCTTTATTTGGCTACAATTTGGTTCAAGTTAATCCATCCAAAACCTTTATGATACTTCATATATCAGATCTGGAAAGTTTCGTTCATCGGTGTTTGCTAGATTTGAATTTGCCCAAGTTTTAGGTTTTGTTCAGATTTGTTGAAATTTCTGACATAGCTAGCTTTCGAGAGAGTTTTCCCTGAAACCATTGAAAAGTTTGTAAATCCCACCGGTGAGTTGTTCATTACTTTATATGCTTTGTTCTAACCAAGTTTGAGCTTAATCCAACGGTTGGTTTTGGAGCTGTTCTCTGTCAGGCTGTTTTTAAGCTGACGGTCAGACCACAAGTGGACCTGCGGTCAGACTGGCCAGACCCATGTCAGACCAACCCTAGTAGGCCAGATAGACCACCAGACGTGTGTTCTATTGGCTTTTGAGGTTGGGGTGTGTTTTTAATCCTTCAAAGTTCGATAATTTGATTTCCGCTGACGTTATCTATCATTTGCCCCCTCTGACAAGCTTGGTTGCATGTTTTGATCCTACAGATCATGTGTTCTGCCATTATGATTTACGTACGTTGTCTCGCCAAATATTGTTTCTAGTTCCTTCTGAAAAATATTATTGTTTCTAGTTCTATGGGATGTTAAAAAACTGAAAATAATAGAAATAGCCAAGTGTGTAGCTATTTAGAGCAACTCCAATGGAACTCTCAAACCAGCCCTCATCTCAGATTTAGGGGTTTGTGGGCTAAAAATCGTCTTCAACCGAAATCCTAGCCGAACTCTCATCTGGAGGGGGCCCTCATCCGGGGGGAGCAACCCCCCAGATGTAGGAGGCCCTCATCTCCTCCAGCCGCCCTCCCCGCCCCTCTCCCGACCCCCTCCGGTCATCGGTGGCGTCGGCCCCGCCGGTCATCGGCACCAACAAATGCAAAACCTAAAAAAAGAGGAGAGGAGGAAAAGGAGAAGAATGGCTCACCTCAGATCTTGGAAGACCGGCCGCCGACGTATCCTGGCTGTGTCGGCCCCACCACCCCCTTCCTCTTCCCCCCCTCCCCTGGCCGCCGGCGTCTCCTACCCGGCTGCGTCAGCCCCGCTGCCCCCGCCGCCCCGAGCTGCGTCTCCCTGCCGCCCTGAGCCGACCCCGCCGCCCCAAGCCGCATCGGCCCCGCCGCCCCTACCGCCCCGAGCCGACCCCGCCGCCCCTGCCGCCCCGAGCCGCATCGGCCCCGCCGCCCCCACCGCGTCGGCCGAGAAGAGGAAAGTGAGAGAGAGAGGAGAGAAAGGGAGAAAAGAAAGAGTGGGCCACTGACAAGTGAGCCCCACTTAAAAATATGAGAGGTCGGTTGGAGTGTGTAATGAAATAGGAGATTGAATATAGATGAGAGAGCTCCTATTCTAGCTAATAGAAGGTCAAATTTAAGAATTCGATTGGGCTTACTCTTAGTTCTGATCATCTGACATCTATACACCTATTCAACAAAAGATATGTTACTATAGAGACCGTCTCATCAACAATAACCGTTGACTGAGAAGATATAGATACTGACATGTATATTCTAATCCTGGGGATCGTGCCATCTAATATCGTTCATAAATCCTAACAGGTACTTGCCTTCATAAAAAAAAAAGAAAACTAATTAACCGATGGACCTCACACCTTCTGCCTCTGAGCATGACATTCCTGAAGAGTACCTGTTCTTGTGTTCTAAACTCTACATTGCAGCATTTGAAGGGAACACGGATCAGGTCATCGGACTTTTACAAGGAAGCAGCGCCACCGAGGCAGACGCCGGAAACGGCTGGTCATCTCCGGCGGCACAACCAACTGGTAATTTCCAAATTCCAAGCCCCTTGGTCAGTTTGACAGCTGGGTTGCAGTTCATTGAGGAAACCATATTTTCTCTTGAAAATGATTTTTAGGAGTAAGATTATTGAATTATGAAATCAATATTTGATCTCAAACACGTTTTTTCAGCTAAACACCATGGAGCCTGTAACATTCACGAGGTGACGGCAGAGCGCAGCACGCTCCTCCACGTCGCCGCGGGGCAAGGGCACGACGACCTGATCGCCGAGCTATGCCGCCGGGACAGCAGCCTCCTCTCCGCGGCGAGCTCCTCGGGCGACACGCCGCTGCACTGCGCGGCCAGGGCGGGGCACGCCGGCGCGGTCCGGGCCATCGACCGGCTGGCTCGCGCGAACGTCGAGGAGGACAGGCTGCACGAGGCCCTGCGCGTCAAGAACGAGGCCGGGGACACGGCGCTGCACCTCGCCGCGAGGCACGGACACGGCGAGGCGGCGGAGGCGCTGGTCGAGGTGGCCCCCGAGATGGCAGCGGAGCTGAACGGCGCCGGCGTATCGCCGCTCTACCTGGCGGTGATGAGCGGGTCGGTGCGCGCGGTCAGGGCGATCCTCTGGTGCAGGGATGCGTCGGCTGCTGGCCAGAAATCGCAGAATGCGTTGCACGCTGCAGTTCTCCAGTGTTCAGGTCAGTTACTTTCTTTTTTCTTTTTACCTGAGAGATTAAGGTTAAATTGCTGCTTGTTCTCTATTGGAAATTAAACATGTCCCAAGTTTTTTTCATTGTTTTAATATTCAAGGGACAGTGATTTTCAAGGATTTGGTGTCAAGTTTCTAATAATTAAGTATGCATAGTTTTGTCTTAAATCAAAATTCTCTAACTTTGATTAAATCATTAGAGAAATAATTAAAATCTACAATACCAAATGAATACACACATATTCCTTATTGGTATACTTTTCTACAAGCTTGGCCAATGTTAGAAAAGTTTGTTTTACTATAAATCTAAAACACCTTATATTTTTGAATGGAGTGAGTATATTATTTATAAGTTAGGCTCCATAGCTGTAACTATTATAGTCCTCTTGTTTATTTAACCAGCTGTGGTGCATGTCTGGTCAAATTGGAGGAATGGAATAACAAGTTCACGACATGTACACATTGATGAAAAAATAACAATCATATTTATATTCAAGTTGACCAATTTAGATGTGACCTCAGGCATTGGAGGGTAAAAGCATGTTAATTAAGAATACTGTGGTCTGTGGAGATAAGTATCATGTACACAAACCAATTAAGTCATCGCAAATACGCGTCCTTTGTGCAGGATATACTAATCCATTTGATTGTGGAAATTGCTTATGTCTTTAATTATGATTAACTAGTTCAAAGTAGTGTGAAATTGGCATGTCCATGTGTATAATCAATGCATTGCTGACACAAGAACAGATCATGCCCAGAATAAGAACACAACATGTGTACGCTCGTTAAAAAAGATCTGCCAGAATAAGAAGACATTTTTTTCTCATTAAATTAATTCCATCAGAAGAAAATTTAAGTAACTAACTGAAAAATATCAACCTCTTGAACGTGATGAATTTGGGATCTTTACTAGGTTTATATCCAATGTCTTCTTTTAACTAATCCACAAGGGCCAGTACATAGGTGGTGAACACAGTCTATACTTCGCTATATGCTAACATGAATTCATTTTCCTTGTAAATTTGTTCAACTACGAATGTACATAACATAGTTCTGAAAGGCTACTCTGCTATTTGTAGAAATGGTTTCTTTGCTACTGCAATCGAAACCAGGCCTGGTCACCGATCTTGACAACAACAGGAGCAGCCCACTACATTTTGCATCATCTGACGGTGACTGTTCCATCATCAAAGTAATCTTAGCTCATGCACCTCCCAGAGCTGCACACATGCAGGACAACCAGGGCCTCTCACCACTGCATGCTGCGGCACTGATGGGGCATGCAGCTGCAGTCCGCTTGCTAATCCAATTTTCACCAGCTTCGGCAGATATTCGAGACAAGCATGGCAGAAGCTTTCTGCATGTTGCAGCTATGAAAGGCCATTCTTCCATCATCTCAGATACTGTTAAAAACAGGATGCTCGAGCATTATCTGAATGGACAAGATAGGGAGGGGAACACACCTCTCCATTTAGCAGTGGTAGCAGGGGAATGCAAGGTTGTTTCTAAGCTGTTATCAAGTGGAAAGGTGCAAGCTCATATCATGAACAATGCAGGCTGCACACCATCTGACCTTGTGAAAGATTGCAGAGGTTTCTACTCAATGGTAATGCCTTTCTATGCATGCTACATCCTTAGGCAAAAAATTGTAACTTGTCAGCGCTGTTCAATTAATTCAGTAAGAAACAGGCTTATGGAAATAACAATATGCAGGTAAGGTTAGTGGTAAAGATGTATGTCTCAGGAGCACAGTTCCAGCCACAGAGGCAAGACCAGATAGAGAAATGGAATGGCCAGAACATCATGAAATGGCGAGAGACAACGTCGAAAAATCTTGCAGTTGTTTCCACACTAGTGGCAACAGTCGCCTTCTCAGCGGCTTTCAACGTTCCGGGATCATATGGAGACGATGGGAAAGCGATCCTTACTGGGGATCGCATGTATAATGCCTTCTTGGTTCTGGATACATTTGCCGTGGTCAGTTCAGTGATGGCAACAATACTTCTGGTCTATGGAAGAGCCTCACGGTCTAATCGCTCGTGGCTAGGCTTCATGATCTCAATGCACTTCCTATGGATGTCACTTAACAGCATGGTGCTAGGCTTCTTCGCTGCTATGGCCGCGGTGACAAAAAAGAAGGGCGGCATGAAGACAGCAATGTCCCAGATAATCTACTACGGGATGTACTTATTGGTAATGCTGCTTATAATCCTAGCAACGCCAGGGTCTCTTACGGGCACTTTGAAGTTCCTGATAGGGAGTTGCAAGGAACAACGGCAGCGTGTCAAGAGGCACATCAGCCGGCAGTATCCATTCACTATCAGCTACGCATTTAATGTGGTTATGTTCATAGTGCTAAGTTATGTAGCGATTACTTCCGTTGATGTCACTAGAAACCTCCCTTGAAGGGTGCTATGTGTGGGTACCCAGAATTTATGTTGGTTCATGTCAAAGTGTAATAATTCGTGGAAACCAGCACAAAAGCAACAAAGTATACGACAATCATAATCTAGCATCGCTGCCACTTTCAACCATAGTGTAGGTTACACAGCATACTGATTCAACGTCACTATTACTAAAATCATTTCTAGAGGTGGGCAAATTGAATTTATGCAATCAGGCCACCGGCCCGCCTCTACCAAAAGGCCTGTACAAATGGCACTCTACAGGCGAGCAAAATGCCTCCTACGAAAAGACTTTATGAAGGCGGGCCACTTAAAACACTCGCCTATTAAAAGTGTTTACACAGGCGGGAATTTAAGAGACCTATCTGTGAAAAATACTTAATACGCCTATGGAAAGCGCAGTATTAAAGAGACCCGCCTGCCTACGTCGGCCCGCCTTTCCAGAGGCACAAATTTGATGTTTTGTCCGCCCGTAAAAAGTTTTAAATTTTTTCTGCCAATATTGAAATTTTTCCTGCACATTTTATTTTTCAATTTATATATATAATTCTTTCATATATTTATTATATAATTGTACATATATATGAGACATATCGATCATCATCACATCGAATAAGTACAACATTATTTTATGTACAAAATTAAATTTTATTACACACATAGATATCATTATTTCAAGAGTACATGTATTTACACATAGATCATCATTTCATGTACACATATATACATAAAATAATATTGTTTCATCGTGCACACATGGCAATAATCACTAGCTAGTAAGTACTTCAATTAAATGCCTCTCCCGCTCGACAAGATTTTTAATATTTTCATCTGTCGCAAGTATCTCTTGATGGTCGAAGAACCGGCCATGCCTGTGACAACATTCGTATTGGATGAAGCAACACATGTCGTGACAAATGTTCCCAATATGCTTATCTTCTAGTGCCTCGACATAATTAGGGATCTTGGGCAACTGCAACGAAATATTGATAATTGCACAAGAAGAGAATTAACGAAATATTGATAATTGCACAAGAAGAGAATTATATTATGTCTAATAATATATATGATCACAAAAATTATAAATAGATGAGAATCGGAGTACATACGTCTCCGTAGTGCGTATTGTACCTCCCATTGATCCTCAGGAATTCGCACACAAAATATCCGCATAGGATAGTGCCTTTAGGTTGCTTGTGGCACTTCATAAAATACGAAATTAGGTAACATACGTAAATTAGTTGTTCAATCCTTAAACATATACTTATTTAAAGGTAGAAAGTGGAGATATAGAATGTATATATTACGGGAAATTTTGTACGGATGAACATCTTCATCCTTTTTACTTTCTGTTTGCCACCTTCGTCGATGTAAAATTGACATGCGTTGTTCAAACAATTAAATTGATATATATATATATATATATATATATATATATATATATATATATATATATATATATATATATATATATATAGAGAGAGAGAGAGAGAGAGAGAGAGAGAGAGAGAGATTCTATACCACACCCAGCGCGTGGTTTAGCTAAAACACGCGCCTCACAGCGTACCTAGCAATCCCCACTCATCCCCAGCCCCCCCTCCCTCCCTCCCACACCTTTACTTCATGCAATAGTTGTAGTAAAACTTTTACTGCCAGAGAAATCATCCCCTAATACCTCTTCCCGCACCTTTTTATTAAGTAGTAACGGTGGTAAAATCTTTACAGAAATCATTGCCAAACATCCCTTTACTACTGGAGTAATTCTTTTAGTAGACATCACACCGTTTATTAATATATACGTGTTGGTCCCCCACACCATAGAACCACCCATGAGAGTAATTCTTTTACTGGACATTAAAAAACATATTAATATATATACGAGGTCACCATACTGTAACCAACCACCCGTTCATTCTTTCCGAAATTTTTGGATCTGGAGATGCAGGAGGTGGCGGCTCCCAGACGGAGGAAGCAGCGGCGGCGGTGGTGTCAGGGATTTCTCTCGACAGTAGCGGCCTCCCGATGATGATGGCTACGTCGCCTCTGGTAACAGCCAACCATGCATTCCCCTAATCTCTTCGATTTATCCAGATCTGCACCGAGCAGAAAATAGGGCGGTGAGACATCGACGGTGAGGTTGTTGGATCACTGAGGCTGCTAGGAGAGGGACTTCGGCGGTGCAGATCTAGGGGCATGGTAGCTGGTGGAGACCATGACTAGGAGCAGCCGCTGACACAAGTAGGAGCATCAGTCGGTGCCTTTCCGAGCGAGACGACGCAAATCTGGTGTCACCGGTGGCCACCACGAGCAGGAGCAGCTGTCGCCACCACCATCGCCGTGGTGGACCTCCGCTGCCGCCCAGGTCTGCCTTTTCGACGGGGGCTCCTGCGAGGTGGGCTTCCTTAGCAGTAGAGGGGGCTGGATAGGCAACTCCCTCTGGTGACTTAGGCGTTGGGGCAACTACTCTGGTGTCAGGCACCTAGAGCCGTGGCGTATTTGATCCAAGTGGGCGTGGCGATGGGAGCAAGGGGAGAGAGGTTCGTCGAAGCTCGTTGAGACTGCATGGTGGGCTGCCCACATCGTCGACGGCTGGATCGGTAGGCTGCCTAGGTGGTGACACAGAGGACCAGCGCCAGTGAGCAGTCCGCACTGCCGTGGTCCTTGTCATCGGGGAAAAATCATGTGCATTGTGCAAAAGTGGTGGCGATGATGTAAATTTTTTATTCATAGCTTTATTTGTTGTGTTTATTAATGATTATTTTTTTAATTTTTGGGTGGTTGATCATGTAAAATACCTATTTGTATTTTTTTTACTCGAGGTGCTTAGATGTATACTGATTTAACACAATGTCGTAATTAATTGTAACAATGAGTAAATCATTTATTCTATAGTTTGTGCTTCATTTGTAACAAATACGCGTCTGTATTGTTTACATGTGGAAAGAAATTACTATCAATTCCTCCGTAATATCTGTTAGTAAAAAATTGATATAATAACAGACAATAATTTATTTACCCATAGGCTATCAATTTAACAGGAAGTGATAGAATATCAGATAATAATTTATTTACTCGTAGGCTATCGAGCGTACGGAAAGTGATAGAATAACCGATAATAATTTTTTTACCGTAGAGGAGGAGCAAGGGAAAGTGATAGAATAACTGATAATAATTTTTACCAGTAGAGGAGGAACAAGAAAAGGGAGTGGGAGCGCCCAGGGAAAACCAAAAAAATGGAGGGAGGGTGGGAGGGCACATGGGAACGAGAAAAAGGAAATCCGGAATTGGAGGCATGCATCGCAGCTAAACCACGTGCTACACATGCTTTAGCACATCCGTGTGTGTGTGTGTATATATAGAACTACATATGAAATCATCGCGCATATATATGCCAAGCATTAATATCTAATTACTTATGTACGAGGAATAAATTTTGATATAGTATATTTTCTTACTTGTTGATAATTTGTATGAATTCCTTATATGTGTTCTCATCTTTGTCGAGTGGGGTCAAGGACCATCATGCTGCCAAACTTCGGATACAGCAATATGCAAATGAAGTGGTCTCTACATGAATAATTTCAATATATTCATGAATCGAGCAATACATATATATTTAATAATACAACTATATATTAATATATATATATACACACACACACATGTAGAGTATCAAACCGACTCAAAGTTGTACGGAACCATTATGCATCTCTTATCTTGCATTGACAACATTGCTCGTCCAATGTAGGATGCTACGTCTATTTTCTTTTGCAAGTGCATATTCCGTAAGATTGTGTAACGCCCCGTTTTCCATGTGTCATTAAGCACTAATTTAATAAAAACCTATATGTGAAAATTCCATTCTTTGTTTGATGTGTCGTAATGTCGTGCCAAGGATCTCACTTTGTTCCTCTCCTTGATCCCCAAGAATCAATTTCTAAAAAATCCTGTTCCAAAATAACCTCAAGTTTGAATCTCCATATTCGAATTTCGCTCCTAAACCCTATTGGTAAATCCTCTCGAATATTCAAATTCCATTCTGGATCCAAAGGTCTGAATCAAATTTCCCCTTGGATCTTCCTCCCCTTGACTCCTTGAATTATCCAGAGTTCAAATAAATAGCTTGAATCCAACTCTCAATTCAAATACCTCAAATATCCCTTCAATCAAATTCTAGAAAAAGAAGAAGGGCTACTGTACCTCTCGGGCCGCCATTCCCCTTCCTTGCTTCAGCCTAGCCCAGCTGGCCGTCTCTCTCTTATCTCTCTCGGCCTCGGCCTGTCTCCTCTCGCACACCGCCGTGGCCCATGGCCCGTGCCCACGAGTAGCGAGTGCGACCAGCCGCTGCCGTCCGATGGCCGACGCGTGCCAATGATGCCAAACCGCCGTCTGATCCCTCTTGCTTGAGATCCACTCGCCCGAACCGTGACGTGTGAGCGCCCTCTCATGTTCTCGCCCCTAGCCCGCCTGTTAACCGGCCACTCCTCGGTGACCGCCCGCGCATTAGCCCCGGCGCGGTTGTCTTCCCCCTTCCATTCCCCGTCCTCACCTCCTCTCCTTTCTATCTCCCACAGTGCGTCAATTCACCACACCACGTTAGCCGGTCTGCCGCAGGGGCCGCCTCGCCGCCCCACTCCCAGCTTGCGTCACGGCACCGCCACCACCTCTCCCAGCCACGTCACGACGAGCGGAGGAGCCTCCTCCCCTCTTCTCTCTCCCTCTCTTTCCTGAGTCCGGCCAGGTCAAAAGCCAAGCCGCTTGCATCACCACAGTCCTTCTTCGTGCCCGCAAGCCCGCACTCGACGTTTAATTTCCATCGCTTGATCCATCGCCCCTCGCATCTGCGCTGTCAATCGATTTTCATGCTGACCTGAACTCCGCCGCCCCCACAATGTTGACGCCGGCCTAGCTCACCACCGCCTCTTTGGCACATCACGGCTCGCCTGCCGCGCCTATAAAAGGAGGCCAAAAACCCCCTAACGCTTTTCGCCTTGGCCTCCACCCTGTACACTAGCAAGCTTGCTTCCCCGGTCATCTTCCTCAGCCGCACACCGGCCTCCCCTGTCCTGATGCCACTAGGCTTCACTACCGTGTCACTCTCCATCGCTGGGTCCTAGGAGCAGGCTTGACAATAGATTTGATCTATTTGAGCTCCAAATTTTATTGAAATATATTCATGTCCAATATATGTACCATGGAAAATTTAGCTACAAAATAAACCAAAAAATCTAAATGGATTCTTGGAAATGACATTAGAAATGGCAAGCTCTTGCCTTAGAAATCCAAATTCAACAAGAAATCTAAGGACAAACCCCCTCCCCCCTCCCTCTTGATTTCAGAAGGTTTTGGGCCAAGAGAGAGACAGCTGCTCTCGGCCTGTCTGAAGAGCAGCTCTCTCGTAGGGAAGACGAAGGCCTTTATAGGTGCCTTTCTACAGGTGGGCCTCTTAAGAGGCCATCTCAGATGGCTGCTTGAGAGGCCCACCTGCGGAAATGGGGTCAATTTCACAGGCGGGCCCTTTAAGCCGCCCGTACAAAGAGCTGTTTTTGCAGGCGGGCGGTTATCTAGGGCCCACCTGGCCTGACACACAGGCGCGGCCCCTTATGGCCCATCTGTGAAGATATTGGGGTGGCATTGGCAAAAATCAATTTTGTAGTAGTACGTATGTCATTGCTAGCACCTTAACAGATTACATGCCTTACACTTACTGGTTCACCAACAAATACTAACAAATTCCGAATTAGAACAGAAAGTGATTCACCTAGTGACTTAATTACACTATGGCTGTCTTATGAACTTTGGCGCTACCCACACCCACCGAGGGATGCATGATGCAGTAGACGAAGCATAGAAGCCCAAACTATATTCACGTTCTAGAATCATAATAAATTCTAACATTCCGGATATGTTTCCAACGTTAGCTCCGTTGATGAACAACTAATGTCAAAAATCCACACAACATTATTGCACATCACATACTCAAGTTCTACAAATTACAATACCACCAGTTTTATACATTACATAATTATACAAAGCCGATAGGATAAACTTAAAAAAAAACTAACTCGGCATGCTCCAGCCCACATGGGTACAGACTAGAGATAATATGCAAACCTACTCATCGCGGTCGTCACCTTTGATAGGACAAAAGTAACTATATAAGTAATAAAAAGCAGCACATGTCAGGTTGCCACCTTATATATACACACATGTGATATTGTAGATGCCGGCTTTTGAAAAACCGACACATATATTACATTATATGTGTTGGTTAAAAAAATTGGCACAAAAACCGACCAAGGCGAGCTGGAGACGATGCTTTAAGCCGAGCGAGAGAGTGATTGTCCTTAACTCTTGTTTCTTTCGGATATCGTAGTCTTCTCCCTCCTCTCTCTTGCATCTCTCCTCGCCCCCCACCGGAGATGTGGCCCCTCCTCTCAAAATCTGGCACGAGCTCAGAGGGAGGTAGGGGGAGGGAGGGCACTCGACGTCAAGTGCAGGTTGCTCCATGGCGGCGAGTCCCCGACCTGTCCCTAGTGAATAGCAACACACTCCTCTCAGTAGGTGGCTCGCGATACCAAATCTAGCCTCCACGAGCTTGAAGGCAGCCAGATCTTGCCACCATGAGCTCAGGGCCTGCTTGACGGCGGCAGGTGGACTTCTCCACGGTGTTCTATGGTAGATTTATTATGTGATGTCATTACAGATTTTTGTTGTTAAAGATTTTTTTTTGATTTTGTGATTTGTTCTATGTATGACGCGTTAGAGAGAGAGTTCTGGTACTGCTGTTCTTGTATTGGATTTGTTTGTGGATTTTCAAAGCATCATTGAGCCGGCTCGATGCTATATTTTTTTGCTGGAAACCCACATCTGTACTGGTTCTGCAACTGGCACAAATAGGGATGCACTATTTGTGCCGCTTATAGGGTGTCTGTTGATAATTCAGCACTGATTTTGTAGTGGTGTTGGCTCTATTAATAGCTGGAAAGGGCATTGTGTCTCCTTCATTTCCCCGGTTGTAACGACCTTCCTTTCCCCGGCCATAAAAAATATTTGTGTTCAACTCAATTGTAACGACGTGCTAGTACCGAAGTATTAAATCTAGTGATGTGGGTTGCTAACATACAAGAGTTGATGAACTGTGTCGGTATTTAGTTCGGTATTTGACAAAAGATATGTTACAATTAATACAGAGTATCTTATGAATGATCACCTCGGACAGACAGAGACGTGCACGTTCATATGAAAACAAAACGATGGAGATCACACCTGCTGGCTGCGACCATGAGATTTGTGAACACCTGTTCATGTGCTCTAAACTTTACATCGCAGCGTTTCGCGGCTACACAGATCATGTCATCAGTCTCCTAGCAGGAAGCGATGGCGCCGCCGTGGAGGCAGGCAACGGCCGGCCATCCCCGGCAGCGCAAACAACTGGTACTTCAAGCCTCTCAACGAAATTTGCACTCAAATCTTCGAAACAAATGCGGTTTTTATGAGCAAATAATGATGGTTGATGAAAGCATATGCATTTTTCAGCTAATCGCCAAGGAGCCGGCAGCACTCACGAGGTGACCGCAGATTGCAGCACGCTTCTGCACATCGCCGCTGGGCGAGGGCACCGCGACCTGATCTCCCAGCTGGGCCGCCACGACAGCAGCCTCTTCTCGTCGGCGAGCACGTCGGGGGACACGCCGGTCAGGGCCATCGCGCGGCTGGCCCGGGCCAACGTGGAGGAGGACAGGCTGAGGGAGATTCTGCGCGGCAAGAACGTCGCCGGGGACACCGCGCTGCATCTCGCCGCGAGGCATGGCCATGGCGAGGTGGTGGAGGAACTGATGGAGGTGGAGCCGGAGGCCGCGTCGGAGATGAACGGCGCCGGCGTGTTGCCGCTCTACTTGGCGGTGATGAGCAGGTCGGTGCACATCGTCAGGGCGATTCTCTCGTGTAGGGATGCGTCGTCTGCTGGCCCAAATTCTCAAAATGCGCTGCACGCTGCCGTTCTCCAGTGTTCAGTTAATGTCTTTGTTGACAACACGTGTATGCAAATTTTTAATTAATCTTTATACGTGCTAAACTGCTAATAAGGAAGGAATACAAAACATCAGTTTATTACAGGGAATGGTTTGTTAGATAGGCACGCATAAAGCACAAATTTTTGTTTAGAAAGGGAAAGCACAATGTTGAATTAAATTATGAGAAAATCTATAATTTGTTATTGACAAGTGCTCGATTATATGATTTGCCATCAATGTGCACAAGGTCTATAAAATGCCATCACGTAAGTATTCTCTTTCCTTTTTGCCATTGCCATCAGTTAACCTCCATTAGCTCTTTGATTTTTTTTCATAATGCCCAAAATTCCCTCGAGAGGTTTTGCAATATCTACTGGTATTTTACTGCCAATTGCAAATAATACAATTAAATCTACTATTATTTGAATCTCAGTGAAAAAATAGAACCAAATCTATCTCAGCTTGTCTAGTGCATGTTACATTTTTAGGGGCAAAATGGTCTTCAATAGGGGCTAATGGAGGTTAACTAATGGTCAACGTGCGTCACAATGGCAAAAACAAAAGAAAAACAGTCGTATGATGGCATAATATAGAATTCGTGCATGTGAATGGTAAATCGTATAATTGAGTGATTGTCGATGATAAATCATAGAATTTCTCCAAGTTTATTAGAGAAAGAAATTAGCCATAATTACAGTTAAAGTGGAGGCCTTGTGATATCGGGATAATCCATAAATAATGGCATATAGTAAGTTTAGTTACATCCATGTTTAACTCTATCATGTTTAGGGTAAGAAAAAAGACTTAAATTAATTATATTGTTCGAAGTACTTTGGTGAAAAATGTACTGGTGCCAAGAAATGAAATCCGAATGTTTTCATATAATTCAGTAGTTAGCTCTTTAGAACATTGATTATGCATATTTATGATCATGAGCTAGGCAGCTTAATAAGACTCTTGAAGTCTGCATGCAACTTTCCACGTAACTCCACTACATATATTTGAGTTACATGCATCAGTCAGATTAAATAAAAGCTTAAACTAACCAGAAAAAGATGGGCAGATCACTATGTTCCAACACTGCCCTTCTGAAGGAGGTTCTTTTAGGCCTCAAGTGTTAAATAGAAATAAGCTATAATTTTTATTTAATTGTATGTTAGTCAGGATAGCTCTAATATCATATTGACTTACATACACTACCCAATTTAATCTAAAAGCTTATATAGATCAAATATAATCAACCAGTGGGCTCATACATTTAACAAACTCTAGTTATCCTGTTTTTAATTGAACCAGCAAAACAGTTGAGTAAACAATTCAGTGTAGTCAAATTTGAGGAACGAAACTGGTAACGACGTGTAGACATTGATGATAGAACAACAATCATAAATTACTCACGGTGAGAAGTTGACAATTTTCATTGTGACATACCGCATTCGAACGTCAACGAAGATTAAATTAAGTGAAGTTACCACACAAATCAACTCACAATATAAAAATGTTTGCAAGGATTGTGCCTCCTCTGTACAGGATAGCCTTACTAAAGAGACCTACATTCATAATCTTTTCGGCAACATGGTTAAATAAATCAAGCCTATACCACTCGCTTCTATTAGACATAGATCGATATACCCTACACAATTTCTTGTAACACTACATTCTAAAAAGGAATACACATGGATAAGTATGCATATCATCAGCAATATCTTTATATGCTGCTATTCATTTTCTTCATTTCTCTTCTATAATTTTGTTGAAGAATGTATATAATACTCCATCTGTATAAAAATATAAGACATGCATATTATTCACACAGTCTCTAATAGTATACTTCGATCGTTAATTACTAACAATTATGAAATTAATGTCATATGAGAATATTTTCAAATACGAATCTAATGATACCACATGCATAAAAAAATATATTATTAGTTTAATAATTAGTTAAATGTATAGATGTTGACTTTAAAAAAACAAGAGCGTCTTATATTTTTATACAAAGGAAATACAAGTCTACTATAACATAATTATGAAGGCTCCTGCCAATATCTGTAGAAATGGTTACATCGCTACTACAATGGAAACCAGCACTTGCCACCGAAGTTGGCAGCAACAAGACCGGCCCACTACATTTTGCTTCATCGGACGGGGATTGTTCTATCATCCAAGCAATCTTAACACATTCGCCGCCCCGTGCTCTACACATGCAGGATGACAAGGGCCACTCACCTTTGCATGTTGCAGCACTAATGGGCCATACAGCAACAGTCCACCTTCTGCTGCAGTTCTCCCCTGCTTTTGCAGATATTCGTGACAACCAAGACCAAAGCTTTCTACATGCAGCAGCTATGAAAGGTCATTCTTCAGTCATCTCATATGTTGAACAACATGCTTGAGCATATTTTTAACGCGCAAGACTAGGAGGGCAACACACCGCTTCATTTAGCTGTGGTTGCAGGGGAATGCAAGGTTGTTTCTAAGCTATAATCAAGTGGAATTGTGCAAGCTAACATCATGAACAATGCAGGTCACATAGCATCAGACCTTGTCAAACACTGTAAAGGTTTCTACTCAATGGCAATTGCCTCTATATTTTGTCCTCATGCAAAAAAATGTGTTTCCGGATCAAAATTGAATTCAATTCACAAAGCAACAGGCTTAAAGATGTATCAATATGCAGGTAAGCTTAATGGTGAAGTTATATGTCTCAGGAGCACAATTCCAACCACGACAGCAAGACCTTATAGAGAAATGGAATGCTCAGGACATCATGAAATGGCGAGACACTACATCGACGAATCTTGCCATTGTCTCCACACTTGTAGCGACTGTTGCCTTTCTGTAGCATTCAACGTTCCTGGATCATATGGAGACGACGGGAAAGCGAAACTAGTAGGAGAAGACATGTATAATGCTTTCTTGATCTTGGACACCTTCTCCATGGTCACTTCAGTTGTGGTGACAATACTGCTGATCTATGGGAAAGCCTCAAGGTCTCACTGCTCATGGCTAAGCTTTGTGATCGCAATGCATTTTCTATGGCTGTCATTAAACAGCATGGTGGTAGGCTTCTTCGCAGCTATAACTGCAGTTATGAGCAAAGAAGAAGGGCATAAGAATTGCAATGTCCCAACTGGTCTATTACGGGATGTACGTATTGATAACAATGCTGACAATCTTATTAATGCCAGCGTCATTTATAAGCACAGTGAAGTTTCTTGTAGGGATTCGCATGAAGCAACAGCAACACACTAAGAGGCACATCAACAGGCAGTATCCCATCCTTGTCTTTTACACTTTCAATGTGGTTTGGTTCTTTGTTATAAATATTCTAGCGGAGGCATCATTAAACGCCTGTAGAAATGACAGTTATCGATGAAAGGTTGAAAGCTTTCAGCTGTGATACTGACAATATTTGTGGGTGTCGTTGATGGCATGTATTTACTCGTGAGAAAACGTTGTATGTACTCATTGTCGAAAAAGCATTTTATTTTGTAAACTGAGTTTATGTGCTTTCTATGATAAATATTAGATGTAAGCTCTACATTAGAAATAAGAAATTTTGGTTTCAATACTTTTTTCTTGTCTATGTCCGTAAGGAAGAAAACAACCATTTCATGTTTCTAGGTGACGTACTAACAAATAAAAACCCTGCAATAAAATTGAAAATAAAAATAGCCCTACCTCCTTTCAAAATGTATGGGTACAAGAAGGGTACATGTCGGTGCCATGAGTCTTGGGTACCTCATGAGAAGTATTCAGGCCACTCGGAAGAGAATGAGTCTAGCCTTGTAATTAGGGATATAATAGGACTCGACAGACTTAACCTTATACGACAGGGAAAATACAGTCTTAGTCGGGCACGTTGTATTCCTAAAAGGAGATCCCTTGATCGTAGTCCGGCTGGGACTCTTACTTTGTAACCCTATCCCCCAGTATATAAGGGGAGGCAGAGCACCCTCTGAGGACGGAAGAAGAAATCGCACCAGAAAAACCTCAAAGGCAATACACCACAACTGGACATAGGGTATTACCTCATCTCGAGGGTCTGAACCAGTATAAATTGTTCCGTGTTCTTTTGCAATCCATCAAGTTTCAATCTCACGAGTAGCCTTATATATTTATTGTCGGTGTAAAACATCGACAGTTGGTACGCCAGGTAGGGGCTTCGTCGAGATCATCTTCATCAAGCCTGATGGATCCAATCAAGGGAGTCAATGGCATCAACTTCTTTCCCAGGGAAACAATCAGCTTCGGGAGTCTCGACTTCATCGCCGACGAATTCGGCAACCTTACCCTATCTGACTCGGATTCGATCCGATCGGTCAGGGATCAAGTCGACTCTCCGCCGGTCGGCCTACTCAACGCTGTAGCAATCTTCGGTGACATGTTGCGATGATCTTCAATATGTCCGAGTCTAGGGACAACTCTTTCTTTCAATGTTCGACTCGGACTCGGTTTTGAGCCGGCCAAGTTCGGGCTAAGAAAGGAAGAGATCGTCAATCTCCCGTTCGGACACGGCAACGCCACGGATATCTTCAATTATCATCCAATGCGGCAAACCCGATCCCTTGGAGTTCGACTCGGATACGGCCTAGAGCCGCTCGAGATCGGATCTAGGGATGTTGGAGTTGTAATCACCCCCATTAACTATTCTGACTTCGACTCTAAGTCGAACAGCAGTTCGGCAAGCTTCTCCCAGCCACGAGAAATCTTCATGGCGTCCAAAGGCTCTACTCCTACTCAGAGGCACGCCGACTACGCGAGCAGCAACAGGAGGAGGCCCGCCGACTGCGAGAACAACAAGAGGAAGAAGCAAGACGCCTGCACGCCCACAAAGATGACCTGCGCAGGGCTAGGCGGACTGCTCAACAACAAATTCTCCAAACCTGAGTCGTCGACCACGATATCTTCGTTACACCTCAATAGAACGTCGTAGCCGCTGCAACTCTGCTGGACACGCTCCAGTTTGGACCTGATCATCAGGCCACCCCGACTATAGCAAGAATAAAAGCTATGATCACCGCTGCTGCATGTCAGCAGCACCAACAGTCAGGCGATACCCTCATACCGACCAACTGGTCAGCGTCTCCAACGGCAGTCTCATCCACCTCAACGCGACACCGAGCGGCTGGCTCCAATCAGCCACACACGGAGTCACGCCAGACGTTACTCGGCAACCCCAACAACAACCGGCGGCGTCAAAACAACCGTCGAGACAACTAGGATCTCCGAGGCCGACTACAGCATGACCTTCAGCAGGACATCAACGCTCGGCATCGCGAACGAGAGGAAGACAAGCTACGCCGATTGGAAGACGAGAATGAGCGCTTCAGCCTCCACCATGAGTGGTTTCACCGTCGCAGTCAGAGCCAGAGTCCTCATGCAGATGAAGGAGTACCGACCTTCATCCAGGAGCTGCAACAAGTTGACTGGCCTTCAAGCCGACTGGAATTGAAAAATACGATGGGAAGACCAACCCCGAGTCTTGGCTCACAGTCTACACTCTGGCGATCCAAGCAGCCGAAGGAGATCACAAAGCCATGGCTAACTACCTCCTAGTCGCTCTAGCCGACTTGGCGAGGACATGGCTAACAGGACTTCCCAAGCAATCAATCAGCTCCTGGGGAGAACTTCGGGAACGCTTCATTGCCAATTTCCAAGGAACGTACGAGAGGCCATCTTCCGAGTATGATCTGTATCAGTTGCATCAAAGGAAGAACGAGTCTCTTCGTGATTTCATCAAGAGGTTCTCTGAGAAGAACAATTCAATCCCAATTATCAAGGACGAGGTCGTCATCGCCGTCTTTCGAAAAGGAGTCAAAGACACCCTGTTCATCGCTAAATTCACTCGGAAGCCTCCCAACTCTGTCAAGGCTCTATTCGACATGGCGAACAAGTACGCTGACTCGGCCGACGCTATTGCTGAGGCCCTCAACGACAAAAAAGGAACCCTGACAGAAGAAGCGAAAGTACACCGATGACGCGGCCCCAACTAAGGCTGGGAACCATAAATGCAAGTCGGACGACTTCATTGTGGCAGTCGGTCACAAGCATCTTCGACCTCCTACAACTGAAGATTATCAGAACAACAAGTGACATGCTCGGGGGCTCAAAAGCCCAAACGCAAGGATGGCATCCCCACTCCCAAATACCGAACAGCTAAGTCGCTTTCTGATAAATATTTTCTCACTCGGCCTCGCCAATGCCGTAGCCGCTTACACCTAATAGGTGTACAAGCTGCATATTTTTCTGTTTTTTCTCTTAATGATTGCAAAAATACTCGAGTAGCATAAATTCCGATCCATGAAACTTTGCTCCATGAAAGAATCCTATGCTAATGCTAGGTTCGGGTACCTTATTTGGTCATAACTCTGCCAGGTTGGGTACACCCCATGAGGGTCGCTAGTCGAATCCTATGCTAATGCAAGATTCGGGTACCTTATTTGGCTATAATTCTGTTGGTTAGGGTACGCCCCATGAGGGTCGCCAGCTGAATCCTATGCTAATGTGAGGTTCGGGTACCTTATTCAGTTTTGCCAAAGTCAGAGAAGACGTATATCGTCAAAGCGCATCCAGAGTTCTCATGCACTGCGTCACACCTGAGGAGGGCAAGCAGATCCTACAATATATCTACTGGAGCATCTGTGGCAATCATGCTGCATCCAGAACATAAGTTGGAAAGACTTGCGGACAAGGATTCCTCTGGCTAATTGCGGTTACCGACGCTGGAGTATTCATTCTGACATGCGAAGGATGCTAATTTTATAGGGTTGTGCTGGGTAGGTCGGTTTAGACTGGCTTATTCGGTAGTAGGCCAAAGATATGAGTTTCTCGATAGCACGCTCTATTGGACCGCTCGCTGACTATGTTAAAATCACAGTGCAGGTGCTATTCACAGAAACCGATTAAATAATCAGATATGCTTCATACTAAGCCTACAGCCGGGTGTATACATTCGGGTATCTGCATTATTTACCAGGTATTGAGGATATATCCTTATAAGGATCGACAGCTGGTCTCCATTAAAATTGGGGATGCAGGTATCTCTCAAGTACACCTGATCACGTATTGGGTTAAAATCCATAAAGTGGTACTCGGCTTATATGCTTAGCCATTATTTGCTATGAGCAAAAATCATTCCAGATGACATGATATTGAAGAGTCTCATATACCAGTAGTACACTACTCGGGAAAGACTACAAGGTTAAAGATCTTTGATTTTATGTTTAATTGTTTCATAATTAAGCACAAAGTCGGGGGCTACACCTAATAAGTGCGCCTATTCAGCGCACACTATTTATATTTCTACATGAAACCCTTTATAGCCTCGTTGCCAGCTAACATGAAGCAGGACTCGGAAGAAGAAATACTCGGACAAAGAGTACTCGGGAGCAATGCACTCGGGAATTCTTCACCATGAAGGACGAGCACTCGGCATCAGTTGTGACTCAACTATGAAGATCTCAGGGGCTGCTGTCGGTGCTATGGGCCCCAGGTACCTCATGAGAGGCATTCGGGCCACTCGGACAGAGGATGGCCCTAGCCTTATAATTAGAGATATAATAGAACTCAGCAAACTTAACCTTATAGGACAGGGAAAATACAGTCCTAGTTGGGCACATTGTATTTCTAGAAGGAGATCCCTTGATCGTAGTCCGACTGGGACTCCTACTTTGTAACCCTGTCCCCTAGTATATAAGAGGAGGCAGGGCGCCCCCTGAGGGCGGAAGAAGAAATCTTACTAGAGAAACCTCAAAGGCAATACACCACAACTGGATGTAGGGTATTACCTCATCTTGAGAGTCTGGACCAGTATAAATTTTTCTGTGTTCCTTTGCAATCCATCAAGTTTCGGTCTCATGAGTAGCCCTATATATTTATTGCCGGTGTAAAATATCGACACTACATGGGTTCCTCAAGATACTAAACTTATAAAGAAACCTCATTTCCAACACTGTTACAATTAAATTTTAGTTAGTATAAAAGTTGTGGAAGACATTAATGAGGATACATGTGCTCATGAATTTGGAGTAATAACCCATGGAAAGAGTCCATGCAGATCTGTTCCAAAGGAGGAATTTGAAGATAAAAAGGTTTGGAATCAATTCAGATTTGGTTTAGATAGCTTGGACAGTCAGTCACAAAAATGGTGTCGTCGATTTTTCATACGGACTCTGATTTTGATGTTTGAGTACTTGTTGCAAAACTAACTTCAAGCCCCCCCCCCCCCCCCTGATTGATATGGTCCAAAGACTCTTTTCTCTATCTAGTTTGTGTGCAGTAACCAAAATAAACCATCAACAAATGTAGCACATATTACCTATTCAAGTCCTAGTTATGTATGGTTATTGTTTCTTGATTAGGGGTCTTAGGATTGCTATATAATCTAGGGGTGTGCTTTCATGTAACTTAGAAACTTGATAGTATAAATAAAAAATAGTTCTTAGCTACAGCCATACGAGGGTCTCATCGTGTATTCTTTCTATGTCTTGGCACAACCATATATAGGGGAATAGGGTGCTCCAATCAAGCTCGTGCTTGTTTTTCAGCTAAGGATTGGGGGCTCGTTAGTTTTTTTGATGCATGTTATTCAACAGATCTAAAGAGATGTGAGTCCCTGCAATTGCAATAGATGAGTTTCACGTTCTATCTATGATTCTACATTAAGAAGGTACACTTCTGTAGAAACCCTAATATGCGCCGGTTGGAAAACCCACATCTATGCCAGATTTCCAACCAGCATTTTATATGCGGCACTGATAGTGTAGGAGTATCGGTTCTGGTTGTAGAACCAGCACAGATTTGGGTTCCTAGGAGCAAAAAAATAGCATCGAGCCGGCTCGATGAATTGAGCATGCTCGATGACGCTTTGAGCGAGAGGATTAATTTCAATAGAAATCACAAATCTAATAGAAATCTGTCGATGTTTATGATCGACAATAATGAAACTAGGGCTATGCCTTGGATCTAGAGCTTGATGATGACACAAGACAAGGTAATACCCTACTCCTGTTTGGCGGATCGGAACCCGCCATATTGTATTGCTCTATTGGCTGTGTCTCTTCTAATGTTTCTTATCTGATTGCTTGTCCCTTGATTGGGATCCCAGCTCCCCTTATATACCACGGGGGCAAGGTTACATGTTAGGTAACTAGTCCAAGTATAACTTGGTTCCCTATCTCATTTACGGTAATTTACATAAAGGTGTCCACATAGGACTGTAGCCTGTGCCTCAAAGGGCACGTCTTTACATGATCGAGTTCTACTCTATCTCTATCTCCATGGCTTAGTCCACCACCTGTTTATGAAGTCGGATAACCTTTCCATGATGCTACTTGGGGCCCATGTCCTCCACATTAGCCTCCGAGTCCTTCGCACTTGAACTGCCTCCCTTTCTTCTTCTGCCCAACTGGTTCTAGTCTGAGTCTAAGTGGTCTTGACCTGAGTGGTTGTATATCTCACAGGTCATACCATTCATGAAGAATGGCTAGAGTGAAAGCTCTCCTGAATGATAGGACTTGAATACCTCTATTTGCCACCTCATTTAGTAAGATATTTTGATCATTACAAATTTGAAAAGGTGCAAGAAAAAGAGTTTTCAAAGGACATTTATCATGCCATACATCAGTCCAGAACAGAACATGTTTACCATCTCCATCCTTCCAGACACTCCCCAAATTTATCCATTGTTTGGTTCTCTGTATCCCTTGCCAGAATTGGGATATGTTTTCAGAATGACATAGAAAGAAGCCAGGGTAAGATAGGTATTTCTTCCTCAGTAGTTCTAAGCATGGGCTGCAGTAATTAGACTCCAATTTGAACACCCATTTTGCAAGAAGAGATAGGTTCATAGCTCTAGTTTTAGTAGAACCTAGCCCACCAAACTCTTTTGGGAAATCTAGATTGGACCATTTCACCATATGGTACCTCTTTTTAGTGCCAAGGCCCTCCCAATAGAATCTACCTCTTATGGAGTCAATTTGTTGGTGAATGCCTTCTGGCAACAAATAGAAGCCCACGGCATAAGAGGGCATGGAAGAAAGATGGAAGTTCAAGAGGATAAGGCTTCCTAATTTCCAAGTACCCAACCTTTTGTCCAACTTATGTGGGATGAAATTGAAATTAGCATTAACTAGTTTAACTGGGCTAACTAGTAAACCTAGATATTTCATGGGAAAGGAGCCAATAGGGCAATTGAACCTCATAGCAACACTATCTAACTCATCTACACTCAGACCCATAGAGAAAACCTCACTTTTATGGTAGTTGATTTCCATGCCAGACAATTCTTCAAAACAGTAGAGAAGGAATTTTGTAGCTAAAATCTCTTAATCAACAAAGGGGATGAAGATAACTGCGTCGTTTGCATATTGTAGATGGGTTAACCCTCTAGAAATTAGATTGGGGACCAGACCTGTAAGAATGCCAACTTCCTTAGCTAACTCCAAGGTTTTGGCTAGAACATCACCAACCAAGTTAAAAAGAATGGGAGAGAGTGGATCACCTTGTCTTAGACCTCTAGAGGTTTTAAAATACTCATTCCTAGAGCCATTAATGTTTACACACACTCTACCCCCGAGGTACAAGCCCTAATCCAATTAAGCCAGGTAGGGGGAAGCCTTTTCTATTTAGCACCTCAAAAAGGAAATCCCAGCCAACTCTATTATAAGATTTTTCAAAATCTAATTTTAAAATAATCCCTTTTAGGTTTTTAGTATTCAACTCATGGAGCGCTCAACTATGGTGTGATTTCCTTAATCCCTAAATGTCAGGATGCTTCTAGTATTAGACAAGATAGACCTATTTGCGTTCTGAATGAATGCTTTAAATTCATTAGCAAAGTGATAACCAATAGAATCACTGAGGTGGCTGATCAGATCATTTCCCTCTCCCAGATTGCTTTTATTCCTAGTAGATTTATTCTAGAAGGCTGCATTATTTACATGGAGCCTCTTTAAATATAGATCACCATGTTGTAGAAGTATGAGAATTTCAAAAAGATCATTTCTAAGCTCATTCCAAAAAGTCTTATAGAATTGAATGGGGAAACCATCAGGACCTGGGGTAGCATTAAGCTTAGCCTCTTTTAGGACTTTGTCTAATTCATCTATCACAAAAGGTCTACACAGGTGTGCTATCTTTGTGTCAGTTAATCAACCTTTGTCACCCTAGAAAAGAGGAGACAGATGGATTCTTTTATGTTGTTGGTGCAAATGGGCCATCTTGCGTTGATTCTCGTTTTAATCTCTAGCAAATCATACTTTCTCTTGTTTAGAAATATAAGAAGTATTAGCTTCTGAAATGATATTGGCAACAAACTTTGATCATTAATTTCTTTCATAATGTATCATCAATAATGAAGACATTAACAAATATGAATTTAACGCTACAACTTATACATGACTATGCTTAAATTTTTCGTTGAGCTTTTGCATGGCTGCTGTATATTTATGAAGCTGGTTTATCTCAGTGTGTGGATGGCTCTTCCCGCACGGTGCACACACTGCTATGGGCCAATGTGGCTAGCCGAGTGGACTGCTCGTGTGTGAACGTGTATGGTTCAGGTAGATATGTGCATATGAGATAGATCCAAAATGGCGTGACTATAAAAGATGCATCTATGTTTTGAAAGTCTACCATTGCACGTCATTACTCCATGCGTCGACAAGCTACATGCCCATGTGTAACGGCCTACCCTCCAGAACTACGCAGCCCAGCCCATCCGACGGGCGGGCCCACTTACACATAGCACCCCACTTACACTTTCGTCCTCACTTCATGTAAAAGGGTTAACCCAGAAGTGCTATGGTTAGAGGGACAAGTCCTTATAAGTTGGTTCAACTCTTGCTCAACTAGCAAGGTAGTACTAACAAGTGCACACAGCACTCATGGGCCACATAGGCTAGATTCTAATTGGGCCAGGATGTCACACACACCCCCCTCAAAGGACCTGGCGTCCCTACCAGTCCAACTTACTCGTATAGCCACACAGACATATAGGCAAATGTCCAGGAACACACCCCCTCTTAGCGCACGTCCGTACGTCCAGTGCCGGCGCCATATGCCTCACACAGAGCCCCCGCCAGTCCAACTTACCCGTATGGCCACACATGCATATAAGCAAATGTCCAGGAACGTGCCCCCTCTTAGTGCACGTCCGTACGTCCAGTGCCAACGCCATATGCCATGCCATGTGCCTCACACAGAGCCCACATTCGTCATGCGCCATATACCCGCACACTGACCCATACGCGCAGCCGACACACTAACCCGTACGCGCAACCGCGAGGGTCGGCTCTGATACCATTTGTAACGGCCTGTCCTCTAGAACCGCGCAGCCTAGCCCATCCAACAGGCAGGCCCACTTACACATAGCACCCCACTTACACTTTCGTCATCGCTTCATGTAAAAAGGTTAACCTGGAAGTGCTATGGTTAGAGGGACAAGGCCTTATAAGTTGGTTCAATTCTTGCTCAACTAGCAAGATGGTACTAATCAAGTGCGCACAGCACTCATAGGCCACATAGGCCAGATTCTAATTGGGCCAAGATGTCACACCATGTGGACTAATTGGCTAGCATGAGACCTACCAGCTTTAGAAGGATAGATGTACAACGTGGGTTGTACTATAGAACTGTTCTTCATGCCATGGTCCTGGCACCTTAGGCTTCCTAATGGGTTAACGCTCAATTGGCCATTTGGTTTACAGCCATCTCAAACCCGAAATTATATTTGGATACGAGCAAAATGGAATTCTCACCGATCTGAATGTTGAATAATGTACAAAGTACGATGTGAAATTTTGTTTTCCTCCCTTCGCTATTTGTGTTTTGGTTTTGACATTTCTGTGTAAGTAAATGATAATGCAAATTTGGATGACCGAAGGTAGTCACTAGACCAAGCCAGCAACAGCGACATTTTTGGGCATTGTGATCCCCCTAGGACATTCTCAAGGTGTCTTCCTCTCCCTTCCTAGCAGTAGCCTTTGGGTGAAATGCATGTCCATGGTCCGTTGGATAGGCGGCGGCCGTGCTTTCGACATCGCAACCTCCCTAGAGATGTCTCCTTAGAGGTCTCATTATTTACACATTCCACTGTCAGGCAAGGTCACGGTGGCCCTCTTGGCTGGTCATGCTGGCAGCGGGTATATGGGAGAGATTCTTCTCTCCCGTTCTCTCCCTCTATAACCGTAGTATACGGTGGCACATGCTCAATGACCAGTCACGCATAATGACGTCTGGCTTGGTGTTAGATTCCTTCCTCAGTAGTTTGTGGTGTTGTTGGCACGCAATATAGTGTAGTTTCTTTTTTTTTCCAGATTATAGCCTCACTAGGCTTTATTTTCTTCTATTATATCAGTAGAAACTTTGCATCGTTTGCTGTTGTTTGTTAAAGAAAATGGAACACTTTTTGTGACTGTTGTTGTGAGCTTGTTTCCTTAATACATGAAATCGAGTTAATAATTGCCAAAATTATTTTTTAATCAGAGTACAAATACAGACACTTATAAACAGACATGCACACTTACCTCTAAGAGCATACACAAACTCTACCCCTATGAGCATGTCCGAGTGACTTGAATCGGCATATCTTGATATTGACGAAGTCACCATAGGCGTCTCGCTGTTGAGCGGTATATCGTCTACCACTGAAAGAATAGTAGCTATAAATACAAGCACCCATGTTGAATCAAACCCGAATAAATAAGTTCCACCATAATAAACCTAATGAACTGAGCTACACTAAGTTTGCAATTGCCAAATATTCATACTCGGCAGAAAGTTCACTGGAACTTCGTAGTTATTGCCAAAGTTTCATACTTGGCAGAAGGTTTGCTGAAACTCCATAGTTTGATTTTTGATTGAAAATTTTTTTAGGACAACATAGGAAAATTTGCATTCACTTAAAGCTATTTTTTCTATTCCTACAAGTAGGATTGAGACAAAGCACTCAATCTATTCGTACAAGTAGGATTGAGACAAAGCACTCAATGTTATATGTATTTGGCCTCAAGTTACATATATTAAAGCATTCAAATCTCGATTATGTTAACTTAATACTAAGCATTCTTATAATTTTTTCTACAAACCAAGTAAAGGGTCATTCCTATATGTTTCCTATACATGGATTCCTACGTCATTTCTCCATTTTTGGAAATCCTGCGAACCGAAGAGGTCGTAATTGTACAGGAATTTTAGTATATTCCGCTCGAACCCTGGCGGGAAGGGAGCAACCGGTGGCGCAGCCGTCCCCGCGTCTCAGCCGCCGTCCCGCCACCGCCGATGGCCGCTAGGCCAGCCGCCGACCGGGAGGGCGTCGATGCCTCTGAGCCCTGGTGGCGGCGGAAGCGCCCGCGGCGACCGCTGCCTCCACCGGAGGCCGACGCGGAGGCGGTGAAGGCGGAAGCGCTGGCGCTAATGGCGGCCCACCCCGTGCTGCCGCGGCTCGTCGTCTTCGACCTCGACCACACCCTCTGGCCGTTCCAGTGGTTCGTCCTCCTAACTCCCTGTACTCACATCTTTCCCATACTCTCCTTTTCCCAGAATTACTGTTTGGGATAGCCCATTAGCTAAGATGCACGTACCTTGTGCTTGCGATGTGCATTATTCGAGGTACTTCTCAAATTGATTTATTGCAGGGAAAATTTGATGAACATAACTCACCAAATTGTATTGTGACTTGTGAGGGAAAATTTAGATAATGGATAACAATCCTGCCTCTACATCCCAGATAGATGTACACGGCCATTCTTTTGATTGCCATGATTTTGGCAACCGTCGAAACGATTGTGAAATTCTTGGGGTAGGCAATAATTTCTTCAAAGGTTGGTTTGGGGCTTTGAGCACAGTTCCAACACTTATTTTGTAACTATAAGCCGCTTGTATTTTGGTTTTTATTATCTATTTTCTGTTACTTTGTCATGTTGGGGCTATACAAATGGCCAGAGCAACCATAGCGCAATGAGCGCTTGATCTAGCTCAGCTCCCAGGTAGTTTTGTTCTTGCTTAGGCCTTAAGTCAAATGATTCAGTTATTAGCCTTTTGGTTAGGTATCAGATTAAACTTTCTTCTGGTCTGTGCACCTGTTTATGAGTTGCCAGAAGCAATTGAGTGGAATTACCGAATTAAGCGAGCAATTTGTCAATCTCTCCCTTCTTATGTTTCTCTCTTCCTGTTCACGCAATATGCACATTCTCCTGTAATCCCATCTACCCTTTATCACAGCTCTGGTTCTTGACTACAGGCCAAAGCTCAGTTGATCATACATATGGACTATGGGTTATACTCCAGTTCAGGGCATTTCATACTTATGTTTCAGACTTAAGACCCTGTAATTTCAATCTTCACAATTGTTTATTTGGATTTGTGTGCTCACAAGGCTAAAGACACATAATTATATTACTTAATTGGCTCCATTTAACATAATCCTTGGTAAACTGTAGCATATTTAACAAGTCTAGATTGAAATTCTTTTTGGAAATGTGTATGTTTAGTTATGACATTGAGAACATCAGTTTACACTACTCTGTTGAATTCTTAGAGTGGTTTCAGGTGATGATATATGTTCTGCGTAAGACTGAAACAACATTGAGGAAAGTGTTTGGTTTTCCTCTAATACATGATGTTAAATTACATAAGTCTCTCCTTGATATTCCTAGTGACAGTGCGTTCTTTATGGAAATTTAATTGAGCCTCTTGATGCAGAACTTACTCAAGATTATGTATTAATTATGTTCAACAATGGAACAAAAGAAAAAAAATGAAACATTAAAAACAAATGACACTATGCACAAGCTTCCCTTCGTGGTGGTTTTCTGAATACACAGCACTGACTGCTAAGCCTTCAAATTTGGAGTTAAAATGGTAAAATAAGAACCACATAGAGACAAGTGCATAAAAGATAAGGTGAAAAAAGAGATCAACATGGCAAAATGAAAAGCTTGCTGCCCTTGTATAAGCCTAAGCCGACTAGTCAGATCAATTGGGTAAAATTGTTTTTCTTATCTAATGATTGACTGTGCTCACCTAACTAAATTTTTACAGTTTGACATACTGACATGTTGCGTAAACTTGATGAAAATATTTATCTTTACTCATATGTAATGTGACCTATCATGCTTCATCAACCTGTAATGTCAGTGGTGGGCTGATGGCTTCTTGCACTTCTCCATATATCCTTTACAGAATGGTATAGTTAGATCCGATGGCTAATTTTTGCAACAAGGTATGCATCAAATCCCTTGGCGAGAGACTGATAACAGCAACATGTGACCTTTTTTCTCTCACTTTTTGTATGTCTAAATTGCATGATCATGCTTCCACATTTCTCCATTTCAGCATTACATTCTAACCTGTGACGCTGACCAAGTTACAATTTCATTCCAGTGACCGTCTGCCGAAAGATGAACTCCCTTATCTTTATCCGCAAGCTAGAGGCATACTGAATGCACTTAAGGATAGGGGAATTGAGATAGCCATTGCTTCACGAGCATCCAGGAGGAAAGGTGTTGCAAAAGCATTTCTGGAAAAACTTGGCATTCACTTCATGATTGGGGCTCAGGTGAGAATTATTTGTTCACACATTCTTAAAATGAAAAGGTAAAAAAGAAACACTAAGTGAACTGTTTCCTAAGAACAGAGTAGCAAGATTATGTAAAAATAGTACAGTGGTAGACGCAACAAAAACAGACTTGATTAACTGTTCAAAAATGTGCTAACAAATTTATGTTCGGCCTTCATTCCTATTCAAATATGGTCAGAAGTAACTTCTTGTTGTCACTAAATAAACTTTGATTAACTATAGGAAATATTCTACACTTGGAGTCCAAAGAGTGAGCATTTCCAGAGTATCCATCGGAAGACAGGTGTAGCATTCAAGTATATGCTTTTCTTTGATGATGAGGTCAGAAATATTATAGCAGTAAGTTCCTTTTTCCGATACTCCCCTGATTGGATCTTGGTTGGATACTAAGTGTATGAATGATGGAATGTATTTTAATAATGGTATTTAATCCAATGAGCGATAGAATCTAGATGTTGATTTTACAGGTTACTTAGGGCTCCAGTTGTAACTTTTTCATGAATGTGTACATATCCTTTGTTGCTGAAGGTTTAAATGAATCCAATCTTAAATTGCTGCATAACTTATTTTATAGTGAAATTTTTCCTGTGTTGTTTCAGACTAGGAAATTGGGAGTTAGTTGTGTGCTTGTGGAGAAGGGGATAACTCTGGACAAGTTGAGAACTGGACTAAGCAATTACGCTAATAGTTCAGCATCACCAAATGCAGAGCAGGCGAAGGGCTGAGCTTACTTGGTATTTAGATGTGACACAACTGCACTCCTCGTACCCTTATTTCTGTTGCCAGCCATCATCATATTTCTGTCTGAATGAAATCAGATACTGATTGCACTGGATCTCTGTGTAGGCAGTTGGCTTTATAGATCGTATTTTGTGACGTGTAAATTGCAGTGATTGCAGAATCGTTGAAAATTAGTCTACGAAGAACCATTTCACAAATATAACAAATAAGTACACCATTAAAGGCATCTGTGATAAGTAAAAGGCAAATCTAGACAATTTTAAACAGTTTCACGGTGGCATAAAAAAGAAAGCAAACTGAGCCCTACTGTTCTTTGCGGATGATACAGGGATAGTCTCTCCCCCTTGGCTATCCAAACAAAAGGTAGTGATATTAAGCTTCCCCAGTGATGAGCAATCATTAGTTATTAACATTAGTGACTGATCTACAAGAAAAAACCAGTCACCTGGTAAATGTATAGATAGTCCTTTTTTTCTATTTGAAAAACCTTGATGTGATAAGGACATGATGATATATTATACCAAACTCTTCAATCCACTTCCCTTCCCTTCACCGCTCCTACGCTTCTACTGAACCGAGACAAAAGGAGAGCTAGACAAAACCTTCACTTTGTATCGGAAGTGAAAGTTCTTCAAATTCTACCGGACAAGGAGAGCCTTCTATTGCCCTCTCATAGACCTGGACCTATCGGAAGTCCCGGTTTCTACATTGGAATGTTTTTTTAGATAATAGAAGCTTTATTGCATTTAGTCAATTACATTAAGGTGATATAACCGTACTGAGAATATTTTCGACCTCACGTAGCAAAGATACACATAGCCAAACTCACACCCACACATAAGTTTCTTTAAAATAAATATAATACAGAGAATGCTAAGGGCCATCAATCCGTAGACTAAATCGCCAGCCATATTCCTGGGTAAAACACTCCCTGACCATCCGCTCCAATTGCTGACATGCCATTACAATAAAATCTTATAGTCCCGGCTTCTGAAGGATAACCCAGGTATGGAGCTAATAAGTAATTAAGGAGATAACCTGCAAAGGAGAGTAAATCGTTTATTGTTAAAAACCACCTCATTCCTACATAGCCATAATGACTAACAAGTAGCATCCGCTCCTAGTAGAATATAAGGTCTCATCTTTTTAGAAACTCACAAAAGACAACCTCCAAACAGATGTGAGACACTACGAGACGGATGTAGGTCTGAAACGATATGGATAACCGACCATACCGAGTGAGCGAGATGGCAGTGAAAAAATCTTTGTGACAAAAACAACAAGCTTTGTTGCCTTACCAATTCCTCTTGGCAAGATTATCCTTTATTAAAACTACGCCAGACGTAAGTACAAAAGAAAGATCTTGACTTTTAGAGGAGTCTTTAGATTCTACAGCCGCTTATTTATATTAGGAATATCATTATGGACGAGAGCTATGTAGTAGTGAGATTTTACCGAGAATTCCCCATTTTGGGTGAGGCTCCAACGAAATTATTCTTGTTCATGTGTTAGCTCAATATTAGCGATGCGAGGTAACATATTGTTTTATGTTACTAATTTGAAGCCTATCAGATCCCTTCTCCATGAGAAGTTAGGGAGGAATGTCTGTAATACTTCTAAAATCGTTGCTTGTTTGTGCTTAACAATGTTGCATAAGCAAGGATATTGTTCCCGCAAAGAAGCATTACCTAACTATTTATCTTCCCAAAATCTAATTTGAGAACCATTTGGTGTGTTCAAATTTTCAGCACATTACGAATTGCCATGAAGAAATCAAATTGTAGGTGTGCCAACACTTCCAAAATATTCATATACCCTTCATGACTCTCATCAACTGAGCATTTCATAATATAAAAGGACCAAACTGTTCACGAATAGCTACTGACTTATCATAAGCATATGACTATAGCATGTTACGACTGCTACATACCTAGTAGGCGACGAAAGTTGCATCCGCAATACAAAAATGTTGCAACTCTTCATTTGATAAAAATAAATAAATAACTTAAGCCATTGGCTATCGATCTAATGGTTGAAAAAGTGACTGATTTATTCACTTGATTTTTCTTATCCATCTGTCACTTGCAGTAGCACATTGCTTAGAGCAACTCCAAAAGACTATCCATCGACTTACCAAGCCAGAATTTGGTAACTTTACAGAAAAATAGGCCTCCAAAAGTCTTGCCATCTAGCTTGCCAAACCATTTGGCTGGCCAAAGGAGTTCACTGGCTGGCCAAATCTGGCCAGATAAAACCACTGGTCATTTGTGGGACCCACCGCCGATGCCTCCCTCTCACACCTCCCCTCATCGTGCCAACCCACCGAGCACCAACCGTGCCTACGTCGCCTGTCGCGGGCCTGCCAATGCCTCCCTGCTAGCCGCGCCTCCCCGCCAGCCATCGGCCCGCCGCCACCTCCTGTCCCTCCTCACACTCCCTACCGCCGCCTGCCCCTCCTCGCACCACCTGCCGCGCGGCGGGGCTCTCCTTGCTTGCCCCTCCCCGTCGCCTGCGCTCCTCGCACCGCCAACCTGCCGCCGCCTGCCCCTTCCTGCGCCTCCCCCTCCTCGTGCCACCTGCCGCGCAGCCTGGCTCCGCCACACCTCCCCGCCCGAGCTTTGCGCCAGCCTCCGCCCAAGCTCCGCGACACCAGATTGGGCAGGGGAGAGAGAACAAAGAGAGGAAGAGGGAGAGAAGAAAAGAGTTGCACACTGACATGTGGACCCAATAAATTTGGAGAGTTTGATATGGAGAGACTATTGGAGTACACGGGAAATTTGGAGAGGATTTTTTTTTTGACTTGCTAGACATATGGCTATTTGGAGAGCTAGATTTGGCCAGCCTTAATGCTCTTAGCCTACACTTGCTACCATATGAAAGCACATAATTAATTTATTGATTTGGACTAAAAGCATGGGCCTATGGTGTATCACAAGAATACGACATTATGGACTATATATACAGTGTATGATGTGGAGGAATATCAAGCTGAGTTCCTGGCAATGGGCCATGAAGCATGCCGGAACTTTGGAGCAGTGTAGGGGATATAGCATATGTGAATGAATTATGTGGAGATACATGCATACCTGCTGAATTTTTATCAACTCGGCTATAGTTATCAGCAGCGTATGAAGCCAAATCATGGATATTAGGTACTGCACAAGGTGATGTCAAAGCATGGAATGCAACCTCCGTCCTAATAGCGCTTGTTGTGGCATAAGATGGATTAATATGATCAGCGGGCGTAACTTGTGTAATCAAAGGTTGTGAAATCATACCGATGAATTAAAAGATTGAAACTTATTTTGCATACTACTAAAATTATTAGCATGAGAATGGTCATAAAAATTAGCCAAAATCATCACATTAACTCGGCTTGTATACATGGGTGTATGTTGTATGTGGCTAGAAGCCATACAATTTGAAATAAAGTGTTACATAACACATAGCCGATGCAAAATGCTCATTAACCATAGGCCTCACAACATCAACATATGTATTCATTGCAAATACAAGATTTAACTGAAAATAAATTACTTACTTGTAAAATGTAGATCACAAACACCGATGCCAAGCCGATCTCTTCGCAGCAACAGTGATCCCAATGGAAATCGTTACTAGTGAGTCGCCAAAAAGTTCCACGCACACCGACGCCAAGTCTCTAGAAAGAATCTGACCAAACAGGAAATTCCGAGCTCTGGACTAGAAGTTCTGGTATGCGTGATACCGGTGATAAACCGCCAAGATTGCAATGTGAAACCGGTGACAGAGCCACCGATTCTCGTGTACATCTATCTCCACTTTCGCGGCAAACAGGTGGCCAGTTTTCCGCCAAATCGGCAAAGGATAACTATCATACTTTCGAGACAACAAATGGCCAATTTTTGGATAAATTGGCATAGGATAACATCCTCGCTTTTGTGAAGAAGCACAGATTGTTTATGGGACAAACCAACAAAGAGATAGACCTCAATTTTATTGATGGGAACGAGCAGTTCACGAGCTAACTATGAAAGAAAAACTACATTACTCCTTTGCATGAAAAAAAAGATCGGAAATGCACACTTAATTGTATGTTGAGGTTTCAATCGGCCTTAGCCATATTTATAGAAGAGGTGGTCTTGCCTCAAACTTGGGTCAAAATCCCTTAAAATTCAGACTTAAATCTATCCAAAACCAAATTAAACTCTTTCCAAAAGTTATAATCAGAGTTTGACTGGAAGTTTCAGATTCCCACTCGAAAGTTCCGGATTCTCACCTAGAAGTTCCGCATCTCGTCGTAGCCGGCCTCCCACAATCTTTCTCCGCCTCCAATGGAGAGTAAAGCGAGTTCTCCACGTCTGGGAACACGTTGTGATATATGACCAAAATGGTCACCGGAGACCGTCGTTGCTGTCTCTCTCCTCCAGGACCAGTGCCATGCTGTTCATGTTCTGTGCTACTCCGTCCTCTCCTGCGCCGACTCCCGCAACTAGTGGTCACCATTGAATACACTCCACTGACGTTGTCTTCATCGTCCCGCCACCGGGGCCGAGCATCGATCTTGGGGACCAACGGAACAGACCAACTACAACACGTTAGTTGTCTATTGTTAGGCAGGTGATACTAGTTTTAGGTTAGAGAGGCCTGGCCCGTAAGCTGGCCCCCTTTAAAAGCCATTCCTTATTAATAAGGATTTGTTACGCGCGATATGCTGACGACTTACTACTAGGAATCATGGGTGCCGTATTTCTTCTCATAGAAATACAAAAACATATCACCCACTTCCTACAATCCAGCCTGAACCTTTCAGTGGGCTCCGCGGGATCAACAACCATAGCTGCACGGAGTACAGTAGAATTCCTCAGTATGGTCATTCGGGAAGTCCCCCCGAGGATCACTCCCATACAATTCTTGCGAGAGCTGGAGAAGCGTCTACGGGTAAAGCACCGTATCCATATAACTGCCTGCTACCTACGCTCCGCCATCCATTCCAAGTTTAGGGACCTAGGTTATAGTATCCCTATCAAAGAGCTGACAAAGGGGATGAGCGGAAGAGGTCGTCTACTGGACGTGGTTCAACTAGCGGAGACTCTTGGACAACATGGACTAAAAAGTCCTCGACGGTTTTTAAAAACCCTCTTCTTACCGAGAAAAAGGAAACCTTTTAAGTGCGACTATGATCTTTTACACATTTGGATGAAGCAAAAAATTTGTCTAGAGCCAGTTCTCAAAATGTGTATCGTGATCCTAGTTCGGGCTAGGATCTACAAAAACTTGCTTGACCCAAGGGTAGGTTAATTTCTGTACATGAAGCTCTGTCTGCCTGATATTTAAATGCCAATTCAGATTCCCTTATATTTTAATGGCTAGAATTTTGTGGGTGATAAATGGGTAATGGAAAGTGAACAGCACTCTTTAGACGATAGGGTTCTTCTTTTTCTATTTGAGAAGGGGGATCTGTCTAACTTGCACTGTGTTTAACATATTGACTTCGAAGTGGTCCTACTCTCTTCTATCTCTGAATCTCTTTGCTCTGCCTCTGGGCGAGTACGCCGTTAAGCAATACGGCAAGCGTAGTCGATAGGCAAAGAGCTCACCTAGGGCTTCGTAACCGACTTTCATTATTCTTCTTCCCCTATTTTTCATCTTCATCCCGACCTATCTATATGTGAAACTCCGCCCGAATCCTCATAGTACTAAGTCGTGGCTTACAAGCTAGCCCCTACTCCTTGTTTGGGCAAGATCTATATGGTTTAACAACCTGGCAGAGACACTAGATCCTTTTTATCAAGCGTGCAGGACCAACGAAGAAAAAAGATTTGTAAAAACACACATGAAACATATTGAACTCCTAAGAAACACCTAACCTCAGGTGCTTTTTTCTCTTGCTTTCTGGATGGTTCTGAAGTAGTGAACAACTTCCGACCATTATGACCTTTTATTTAATTTTATATTTTCTATAGGAGCTTACTACTGCTGCATTTCAAACCCTGCTTGAAAATCAGCTTTAAATGAGGTTGCTAGCCCCCCATTCCCTCCCCTCTTTTTTCAATAAGAAAAAGTAGTACTCTTCCAAGTGGTTCGCCAGCCGCTATATCCAGGGATCCCACAAAATCATTAAACCTCTCAATGGATTTTGAAATCTCGAATCATTCGTATTTGATCTAAGCACGTAGGTTCATTCCCACTAGAACTCCGGCTACTTATCCCCAACATTGATTTCGTGGCATCTGAATCCCATAGCAATCCCTCCTGCACAGGTGGAGAAAAAAGCGGCTCGTTTTCTTCGAGCCCTGCTTCTCCCTTCTTGAACCTAGCTATCTGGTTTGGTCTTAGGGGCCGGACTTGGAAAACACTTAGTTTGGCAAGAGGTTGTTTCTATTAGTTTTTGACTATTAAAGTTCGTTCGATGGTTTGATGTTTCAAACTGCTAATGCATTCAGCACCTTTGCAGGTTTTCGGTGAATGGAAAAAAAAGAAGAATAAGCTTGAACTTACAGCCTTGCTTCCGAAAAAAATAGTCAAGAAACAGTTAGTTTCCAGAACAGAGCGAGAAAGAAGAGGAAGAGAGGTATGCACTGTGAAAGAAGCCCACGTTCCCACTGCAATTTTTCTCGCATTTTCGTTTTTTCACTCAAACTCAAAGGGTAAACTTTACTTCTTATCTTTTTTTTTGAAGATCGACAAATCAAATGATATTTCTGTTCTAATTTTTGCCGCTTCTTCTCTCTTTGAATCAAACTTTTTCTGCTCTGCTCGGGTTCAGGCTAAGGAGGAAGAAGAACGGTGTCTGGTCAAATTTGACCAGCTCACACGAGCCACTATTAAAAATCAATTTTGTTTGTCTGGGCGGTGGTCCTAGGCTCCTGGGTGTGACTAAACTAGAAGCGACCAGGTTGTGGCCAGTGGTTCTGGGTTGGGCGGTTGGCGACTGGCTATTCGAATACCTACGTGACAGGTGGGCCTAGAGACCCACCACTCACCCATGATGGGTTGCACTGCATTGCATGGGTTCTTCATGCAACCAGGTGCATGATGGCCCACCACATCATCTTCTCTTGCAAACGACATATAGTAGAGTAGATGTTTACTTTTACACATTAATTTCTAGTGATTTAGATTAATTACTACTTGCTATCGGTAGATTCAACCTCATGAGGTAGCTTGATAAGACGTTACCTAAATTCATTTCGGATCCCGTGTTTCCATACACATTCTACTTCCAGTCAGGTTGAGGCTCACCAAAGAAAATATATCTCTGTGGTGTGTACATACGTGCCAAGAAGAAGTCTAAAGATTTTATATATGCGAATGCTGACAAACTCTAAATTCATCAAACGTACAAATACAAGTATATATAGATCACAAAGATAAGTCATTAATCTTAAAACTCCAATTTCTCAATAGATTCAGTAATTTAGTCCGATAGAGAGGAACCGACGATTAGAATATGTCAAGGACAGCAATGATGCCCTTGTGCCATACTTCTAGTCACTTGTGGTGCCACCACACCACTATCGACCTGTGCACAATAGTACAACATTACAGCTTGTGCCGATAACTCGGATAGGACACTGCAAGCTTAACCTATTGCACTGTGCTTAACGCATTAACCTGATGTTGTTTTCTGATGGCATAAGCCATGGCGTTAATGTTTAGTAGATACTCCCTTAGTTTTTTTAATATATAACGCCGTTAATTTTTAGCATGGCGTTTGATCTTTCGTTTTATTTAAAAATTTAGTGTAAATATTAAAAATGCATAAATTTTATTTAATGATAAAACAAGTCATAACAAAATAAATGATACTTACATAATTTTTTAAGTCAACGGCATGATTTGAAAAAACAACGGTAGTATTAGAAACTTGATATGCTAAAGCATGGAGGTGAATTTTGGGTGGGTCATCGGTTGTGTTCAGTTCACGATCAAATTTCTTACCAAAATCTAGCCAGTAAAATTTTGGCCTATCTTGGTTTGTTGTTCATATTTTACGAAAGTGGCAAGAAACATATTAGCAAGGGTAAAATGACATTTAGGATCTACAAAATATTGACAATCGCAAGCTCTTTTGGAGCACAAGAATTTCATACAAATGCAAATTCTGCACACTTATCTGATATCAAGCATCACCCAGGCTGCCAGGCAGTTCTTTAAAGGCTTGCGCGATTGCAGAATTGCTGAGCACTACATACATACCCTGCACTAACAGATAGCTTCTGTGCCATCACCAATTTTTCACCCTTGCCACACAAAATGACAAATAGTTACTGCTGTCAACACAATTTCAGAAGTAAAAATAGAGTTCACAAAAAATACGAAACTCTCCAGCAACTGGGTAGAAATGATGCAAAATTCAGTCTATTTCAGGACAATACGACTGGTAGATATCTCCAGCAAGGGATAGCATCTCAACATGCCTCAAAGGTTCAACACATAAACTTTCGGTGTTACATTCGAAACCCAAAATATAAAATTTCACCTTCTAATAGCTACTAAAGCGAATTGGAGCAAACATTCCTGCTGCTGCAAACAGCATAGTCTCTCTTGATGCTTAAACCTCCTGGACGGTCAAACCTGAACAAGAAATTCACAATTAGTAAGAGCTCACAGTGCATATATGTATTACAGGCTTGAAAGTTAGCTGGCCTCCAGGCTGCACCAATCAATCAAAGAATCTACATATCCTTACTTGGTGACAGGTTTCGTCTGTACCAGATCGGCAATTATAATGTCATACTTAGTAGGTGGTTTTGTAGCATACTTGATCTGAAACTGAACTGGTATTCCCAATGCTGTATTTACTTTTGCTGGTTTTATTAGGACCAGGACACCAGGTGAATGCAATTTTCTGCTATCTTAAAAATTTGTCAAGTTATTATCCGTTGTGCCATTGTTTCTTTGGAGCCAATAGGCCATTGTTGTGACATACTGACATCTCAATGGACTTATCCTCTAGTGTGTCGTAGGAATTCCACCTCGTGACATTCCTCTCTATCTAATTCATCCATTCTAAATCAATGGCTAAGGATTAATTAGCCCCCAACGATATAATGGTGAGGCTAAACTCTATAATAATAATGTCTAATAATAATGAGAATTCAACAAACGCAACCGTCATGTGTGTCTCGACACAGCTGGTGGCTAGCGCACACATCAACCGATCCTGTCAACGCAGCCGGGCAGCCAGCAGCTCATGCACTCATGGAATTGCAATAAGAGATCTAGCAGCTGCAACCAGTTTAGCGTTGGGCAATCAATACTGTAAGTTCCAGTTTGTTTGATTGTTACAGAACAAAATATATTTGTGCTCTGTAGTTAGTAGTAAACGGCTTGCAAATTTGAGGGAATATACTGTATAAACTAAACTCTTGCCAGTGGCTTAATCCTAATGAAGTTGCAAGTGGCTTAATCCTAATGGAAAACTGGAGATGGACGGACTGTTTTGGCGCCAACAGAGAACACTGCAGAAATGAATTTCCTGCTTTCAACCCCATTAATTACGGGCAAATTTAAGTAACAATCGGGTCATCAGTTACAAGCCAATTAATCCTTAGCTGTTGATTTAGAATGGATGGATTAGATAGACAATGTCACACGGTGATATTCCTACAGCACGTCAGAGGATACGAATCAACAATTACAAGCTATACAAAAAGGAAGATGGTTGCAACTGCACAATCTCATCCAGAAGCAAGTTCTAGACTATATGTGTCGGAGGATGAAACCTCGATGGCGGGAAGTCGGGAGACCCCCCTTTTGAGATTCGGCCAGGGGAGTAGTTCTCAGGCGAAGCCGGCGTCCGGTGGATCAACTTGCGAGGTCAGGACCGTCCGAACTGGGATCGGATCGTCCGAGTCGTACTCGGGCCCGGTGACCCGAGCTTGGGAACGGCAGATGCTCGGCACTTGGGAACCGGGGCCCGAGCTGGGAAAGGAGCGGTTCGGACCATCCGTTTCGGGAACGGACCGTCCGAACTGTGACAATCGCGCGCAAAGGGGACAGGAGGATTTATACAGGTTCGGGCCGCCGGAGCGTAATACCCTACTCCTGTGTGTGTGGCTATGTGGGAGAATGCGGTATGCTGTGTTACAAGGTGGGCCCAGCCCGCTTGCCGGCGCTGAGGAAGAGAAACACTAGAGGGCCCCGGGGCGTGGCTCGTTCCACGCCCGGGCCTCCTCCTTGCGGGCGCAGAGATCGGCGAGCTTGAATAGCTCAGCCGTAGTCTGGACGTCGCGGGTGCCCATCTTTTCGAGCATGCGCCTGTCGCGCACACCTGAGCGAAAGGCATGGATAACCGCGTGAGGAGCGATGTGGGAGATGGTATTGCGAACCTGGCTGAAGCGCTGTAGGAAGTGCCTCAGCGTCTCGTCCCTGCCCTGGCGTAGGGCATGGAGGTCCGCCTCGGTCCCAGGGCGCGGAAAGGTGCCCTGGAAGTTGGCCACGAACTGGTGGCAGAGGTCCTCCCACGAGTAGACTGATCCCTCGGGGAGGTTCATCACCCAAGAGCGCGCCTGGGCCTTGAGAGCGACGGGGAAGTAGTTCGCCATCACTCGATCATCGCCACCGGCCGCCCGGATGGCAGTAGTGTATATTTGCAGGAACTCCGTGGGGTTCACGGAGCCGTCATACTTCTCCGGCAAGCTGGGCCGGAACTTGTCCGGCCAGCGAACCTGCCGAAGGCCTGGGGAGAGTGCCAGGCAACCCGAGCCGTACAGGGCGGGCTCGGGTAACAGATGACGGTTTCCCGTCAGTAGGTTGGAGCTGGAGGCCTGGACCTCGGAACGCGTGGCGGCGTCCGCCCGCCGCTCGCGCTGTCGCTCCATGGTGACCCGGGCGTCCTCGTCGGACCGCCCCCGGTTCAGCCGGTCACGGAGGTCGCCGTGGCCGCTGTCTGCCGGAGTCGTGGCGTGTTGCGCCGTGCTCCGGGCTCTGCTTTGACTCGGGGCGGGGGGCCGGCCCGCGCTAGACGTTGCGCGGTCGGCACTCCTGGCCCCTGCGCTGCTGTGGGCAGCGACCTGGCGATGGGCCGCGCCTACGAGGTCGGTGACTTCGTTGAGCCAGCGCCTCTCCCAGCCCCCGCTCCCGTTAAAAGCCGGGGAGTGGCGCAGGAGGGCTTCCGCCGCCAGGAGAGCTCCCTGTGGCGATGCTGGCTGGAAGTCGAGGTTGCGGCGTGCCGTGGAGCGGCGCCTCCACTCGCGCCTCAAGGATGAGGTCGTGGCAGACCCGGCGGGGCACTTGCCGGTTCCTTCCGAGAGAGAAAGAGCCGACGCCGCACTGCCAGGCCGCCGAGGAGCGAGCTCAGCCCGCCTGGGTTGCGCGACGCGTCTCCTGGAAGACGGGGAGCGCAGGGGGCTTACCACCGGGCTTACGCCACCCGGCGGGGTGAAGTCGTCGGACTCCTGGTCGGAGTCCCGCGGACGGTGGCCTCCTGCCATGGAGTGCGCTGGTCTTGGGGACGTCGGCGTGTCACCTGAAAAGGAAACTCCCCCTACCTGGCGCGCCAGCTGTCGGAGGATGAAACCTCAACGGCGGGAAGTCGGGAGACCCCCCTTTTGAGATTCGGCCAGGGGAGTAGTTCTCAGGCGAAGCCGGCGTCCGGTGGATCAACTTGCGAGGTCAGGACCGTCCGAACTGGGATCGGATCGTCCGAGTCGTACTCGGGCCCGGGGACCCGAGCTTGGGAACGGCAGATGCTCGGCACTCGGGAACCGGGGCCCGAGCTGGGAGAGGAGCGGTTCGGACCGTCCGTTTCGGGAACGGACCGTCCGAACTGTGACAATCGCGCGCAAAGGGGACAGGAGGATTTATACAGGTTCGGGCCGCCGGAGCGTAATACCCTACTCCTGTGTGTGTGGCTATGTGGGAGAATGCGGTATGCTGTGTTACAAGGTGGGCCCAGCCCGCTTGCCGGCGCTGAGGAAGAGAAACACTAGAGTGAGCTCGGGTGCAAGAGCTGGAAGTTAGAGGTTCTTAATTCCGTCTGCCCCCCTCCCCCCGGTGGCTTGGATCCTCCTTTATAGAGCCCAGGGGAGTCCACAATGCCCCGTACAGAGGGAGAGAGAGCTTGCTATGTCTTGTTGCATGCCCGTGGCCGCCTGCTGCACCGCGCCGGAGGGACGTCCAGTCGCCCACGCCCGCTTGCTGAGCCGTGCGGGAGGCACGCCGGGTCACCCGGTCGCACCCTGCGGGCGGTTGGCCTGGTCGAGTCTTTGCCGGGCCGCTGTGTACGGCTACAGCAGTGCACCCTGTTGAGAAGTGACAGTGCACGTCGCTGTGTCTCGGACTGTGCAGGGAGCAGGCCCACGGGGGGCCGTCTTGAGAATCCACGCGCGTCCGACCGGGCGGCGGGGCGCGGCGCGCCCCGTCGCCTGTCACCCGGGTCTGGGGGCGGTGCCCCCGGGCACGGAGAGGCGCACCCGGGGCCGGGGGCGGCGCATCCGGGCGCGGGGAGGCGCGCCCTAGGCCCGGACACCGTGCAGGAGACACGGTCGCAGCCGGTCGTCAGTCGTGCAGGATGTGGCCCCGGGGATCTGCCGTGGCCGAAGACCCACGCGTCCCAGGGCATGTGGGACCCCCTGTCCCACTTTGCCGACAATATGGAACTACTGATTGCCTGTATCCTACAGTAAGATTTCCATGACTCTCTTGGTAGACCAAATGGAAGGCCACTTATCACCAGTTTCACCTGATTTAGCATGTCAGACCAAACTTAATTTCACAAAGTGCATACAGAACCATTCCGTACCACTGTCTCAACCCGCCATTTTTAAATCCTAAAGCACAGAAATTCTAACAATTCGTTTGGGCAAACACATGATTTCGCACACAGTAGCGACGTCCTACCACTACCACTAGCACTTAAGAACAGCGTCAATAATAAAAGGGGATACAGTCTACAGAGGCGGTGCATGTATGGAGTGTGACAGACCTGGCGGGAGCGACTGCTTGAGCTTGTTGGCCTTGTCGGCGTCGAAGACGCAGAGGGTGTAGAGGTACTTGGAGCACCGCACCTTGAACTTGACGGCGTCCTTGGTCCTCTTGATCCGGACCGACCGAGCGTCCTTCCTCCTCGCCGTCAGGAGGAAGTCCTTGATCTCGTGGATCTGCTTCGGCTGCGGACGGGGGGCAGCGACAGAAACAACACAACCAACCAAACCACGGGTCAATCGCACGTATCTTCGCGGCGGGGAGGAGAGGTAGAGGAAAGGAGAGCAACTCACCATGGTTGAAGGCGCGGCGGCCGAAGAGAAGTGAGGAGGAAAAGACGGCTGCGGCGGCGGCGAAGGTGGAGACGAGGAGGCGAGCGAGATGGGAACCCTACTTGCTTTATATAGCCTGCCACCCAGGCCCAACTAATCCACATGGCCCAGCACCCACTAGGCCATCCGCCCAAGATGACGGCCCAAGGAGCGGAAATAGTTTATCTATATCAATACCACTTTAAATGTAGGCAGTGATGGTAGGAATTTTTTTTATTTTTATATTTATTTAATAAAAAATTTACAAAACTACATTTTCATTTCAAAAATTTACAAAAATATACTCCCGCCGCCCTTTGGGAGAGCGATATGTCTGAAATCGCCCTCCCAGAGGGCGATATGATGACGTGGCTGACGGCCGTTGGCCGGCGGCCCACGGCCGTCAGCCATTTTGCAGGTAGCCTCCTTGCCGCCCTCTGGGAGGGCGGTTTTTGGGTGGCCGGGGGCCGCCTGCAAATGGCCGACCCACGGCACAGAGTACTGTCCGGACGGTCCGCACTATATACGGACGGTCCGGACAGGCTACTTTGCAGGCGGCCGCAAAGTACTATCCAAACGGTCCGCACTCTATACGGACGGTCCGGAATGGCTACTTAGACCCTCATCATCTTGCATGGGCATTGCACCAGCAGTATTTTCTTTCTCGTATATCGACACAAGTATGCCCAGTGGCCAACCACGTTGGAATGCATTCTCCACATACCATCTCCAAGTGGCAGTGCAATCCACCGGCATCAGTTCCCAAAAAAAAACCTTCAGCTACACGACTGACTACTACATACAAGGTTATTGTGCTGAGCTCGGGGTTCAATCGAAACCCTCGCATCAGTCAGTTGTACACTGACCCAAAACTTCTCTCAGCTGGTCTATCAATCCCCTTAGCCGTTGAACTAAAATCCGACAGATCTACCCCTTCTGGACCATATCTAACATTCCCTTGCCCGTGAAATAACTGAAATATCACCTTATTTGATATTTCTGTTGATGAAAAAATACAGTTAAACTAGATACCAATATTCTCCTCATATCTCTACAAAAATTAAATCATCTAACACATTAACTAAAGACCTACAGATCTACGAGTAACAATTTATTTTCATATAGTACTATATACATAACCAGTACAATACTATATCAATTTATGCATAGAAATAGAAATTACAAAGAGATAATAGATTTTACCTGCAGACAAATCAGCAAGCTGATAGAGCTTCGCTGCTTTCGTTCAGGCTCGCTCTCAGCTTTCTCTTCTTTTTTTCTGTAATTTCAGTGAATTTTATGACATTTTTGGAGTCTGGAAGGGGGTCTTATACTGCCCGGGCTAAAAACTGCCATTTTGCAGGCGGCCCCCGGGGCACACAAAAACCGCCCTCCCAGAGGGCGGCAAGGGGGCCGCCTGCAAAATGGCCGGCCCGTGGGTCGGCCATTTTGCAGGCGGCCCCCCGGGGGCAGACAAAAACCACCCTCATGGCCGGCCCCCTGGCAGAATTTTTACAGGCGGCCCCTTGCCGCCCTCTCAGAGGGCGGTTTTTGTGTGCCCCGGGGGGCCGCCTACAAAATGGCTGACGGCCGTGGGCCGCCGGCCAATGGCCGTCAGCCACATCATCATATCGCCCTCTGGGAGGGCGATTTCAGACATATCGCCCTCCCAAAGGGCGGCGGGAGTATATTTTTGTAAATTTTTGAAATGAAAATGTAGTTTTGTAAATTTTTTATTAAATAAATATAAAAATAAAAAAAATTCGTGATGGTAGTAGGTGGTGAAAATTCACCACCCACCATCACTGTCATGTGGGCCCATGGTGTCAGTGTCAAGTGTCCACCACCATGCCTGCGAAATTCAAACCCTACCGTTGTTCTATTATTTCTCGATCCTCAATCCCCATCTCTCTACATCGCCGCTCTCGTATCCTCGCCGCCGACTCCTCCTTCCTCCGCTACCCCTCCCCTCCTCCCCAGCCAGAGCCAGAGACGTTCTCCAGTCCCCTCGCATCCATTCCCCTCTCATGGTGACGTTCTCCAGTAGCGAACCGCCGCCGCCCTTGTTAGCGCCGCACACAATCCCGCTCCTTAGTCGGGTTTTTTGACTTTATGCCATCTTCCCCGATGCGCATTCCCAAATGCCACTCTTTGCCACTGGGCCCATACATTTGTTGATCCAATGCCATCTTGCTACCATTTTGCCGTCACATCACCAGCGTACGTGGCACCCCGATGGCAAAATCTCCGTCTTGCCCCTGGTAGCGTGCACAAAAATGCGGGCAGCCACCTTTCTCCCCATCTCACTTCGCCCTCACACTCTCCTTTCCGAAGATCTTGCAGGCGAATCCACCGGCGGCAGCTGAACCGTGACAGCAATCCTAGGTATGATAGCGATAGATCCATCAACTTCCCCTCTTTCCCCTCAGTTTGAAATCAGTTTCGTGCTCAGATTCGCTTGTTATTGGTGTAGATTGGATGGTCTAGAGTTTATTGAGAAGAAGTCATGGCTTTGTCCATGTGCCCGTCGTGGTAGGATGAAAATCCCGTGTTCTATTTCTTTGCATTTTTGAGTATAGCACGCGCATGATTTGGGAGTTAGATCAAACCCTAACTCCAATCTTTTTCCCCTTCGTTTCTTGTATGTTGTGCGTAGACTTGATCTTGATACTACATATAGAATAAACGTTAAAATCCCCTCCTTCACTGCTAAGTTGGACGATGATACTGATTTGCTAATGGATCAGAAAGAGCATGAATGATGGGTGAATGGTGTAGTTAACATGGACCGGTTGGCTGAGGATTTGAAGAGCCAAATCATCTGGGGTAGTAGGCAGAAGCATGTTTTCTATCGAACTGACCATCGAACAAGTAGCACAGTTGAGGTTTCAATGATTTGGTGTTGATGTCTCAGTTTACGGATAGGTTTGATATCAAGGTGCTCACTCTGTTTGTTAAGATAGTGGACAAGGCAGATTCCTCTTTAGATGCGAGTCATGTTAGTTCTGCTATTGTACCTATTAATGTTGGTTTAATAGTTGATGATGCTCCTGAAGGTGCTGCTAGTGCTACTGGTGCTGCTAGTCATGCTACTGCTGAACCTGCTAGTACTGATCCTGCTGCTTATGGTCCAGTTGGTAGCATTGACTAGGATGAACTCAACATACAGCCTTTGAAAGTTGAGGATGGAACCTGCCAAGTTACTTTCAATGAAGATGATGTATATGAGTTGCTGGGACTGGGACCTTCTGATGTTGGAGCAGAAGCAATGGCATCATAGGCAACATCCAGTCAATACCAAGCTGATCTAGAGCAAGAAATGAATGAAGCAGCTATTCTAGTGTCTAATGATGTGGATGTTGAGCCAAACAGGGATTGGGACAGAGATGACCCTATTATGGATGTTGGAATTATTTATCCAAACATGGTAGAATTCAGAATGACTATCAGACAACATGCAATCAATGAGGAGTTTGAGCTTGGCAATGAGAAGTCTGATCCTAGCAGGTTTATGGGGTTCTGTTGTGCAGATGGTTGCCCATGGAGAATTGTAGCTAGGACACAAAATGATAAGACTGTCAGGGTATAATCCCTGATGCTTAGTTGTTGTTATTTTCTTGTTGTTAGTTTGCTACTTATCTTGTTTCTAACTTGCTTTGTCTTGATGTGCAGGTAGAAATAAAAACTAACAAGCATGAATGCACTTCTACCAGCAAAGTTCTTGGAAGAATGGCTTCTCAAGCATGGGTGGCAAATAAAGCTGCTACAACTATGAGGAAGAAGCCAAACTATGGGGCTAAGGAGCTACAGAATATGCTAGAAGATAGATACAATGTGCAGATTCCTTACGCCACTGGAAGGGTAGAGAGAGGGCAATTCATAATATTTGGGGTGCATAGAGTGATAGCTTTGATTCTTTGTACAATTTTAAGGCTGAGATAGAGTTGAGGTGTCTTGGTAGTCTAGTTGAAATTGGAACTAAGGAAATAAATGGCCAGGTCCACTTTGAGAGATTCTTTTGTTGCTTTGAGCCTTGTGTCAGAGGATTCTTGTTAGGTTGTAGAAAATACCTTAGCATTGATTCCACTGCCCTCAATGGGAAGTGGAATGGCCATATGGCAGCTACAAATGCATTAGATGACCATAATTGGATGTACCCAATGGCCTTTGGGTTTTTTGATGCAGAAACCACTGACAATTGGACCTGGTTCATGGAACAACTAGTTGTATGTGTTGAAAATGTAGAGGACATAGCTATATGTACACATGCTTGCAAGGGTCTAGAAAATACAATGGAGAGAGTGTTCCCTAACTGTGAGAAGAGGGAGTGCTTCAGGCATTTGATGGAGGGTTTTTTGACTTTATGCCACTCTCCCGGATGGCGTATTCTCAAATGCCATAACTTTGATTTTTTGCCACTGGGCCCCACATATTCTTAACTAAATGCCATTTTTCAACCCACGAGTCGCCATATCACCGTTCCAGCGTGGCACCACAGACGAGAAGATGAGTTTACCCCCTTCCTGTCCACCCAACCTTCCAAATGCACAAGATCTAGGAGAGGCTCCATCCATGGCGGCCATGGAGCTCCCCTCTAAGCTCCTCCGCTCCTCCCTTCACCTCCTTCTCTATTCATCCTCTCTCAGCTCCGGTAAGGATGAGTGGTGGCGGAGGAGGACGGAGAGGGAGGGGGAAGGTCTCGGCGGCACTGCTCGTCGCCGTACTAGACCACCACGCTGCTTGGCGGAGGAAGGAGAGGGAGAGGGAGGTCTCGAGGTCGCCGGATCCACAGCCTCCCTCGGCCACGTCATCCTCGCCCCGACGACCCCTCGTCAAGCTACGGTTGTTCAGCGTCCTCCTTCAACGCCACATCGGCAAGCTAGAAGCCGGAGGTGGGGAGCGGATGAGGGAGGAGCTTGAGGCGGAGAGCTCGCCGGAGCCCAGGGTGGCTCACCCGCTAGGAGAGGGATGAAAGAGAGGGGGGCTCGGAGTCGCTGCCGTCTGAGTGCCCGGGGCGGTGGCGGCCAAGGACCCGGCGGCGGTGGTGACCTGTGCCGGGAGGTCATGTGCCGCCCGGAGCGCCTCAGTCTCACGGCGCAGGCCGGTGCCCCCCAGCCACTGCCGTTAGAGGGATGAAAGACAAAGGGGGAGGGGGAGGGGGAGAAAGAAGGGAGGAAGAGGGGCAAAATCAGGATTCCACTTCCAATGCCACGCTGTCCAGGTGATGTGGCAGCCATGTGGCAATATATTGTGTCTAAAATGGCATTTAGTCAAGAATCTGTGGGGCCTACTGGCAAAAAATCAAAGTTATCCAAGAGAGTGGCATTTGAGAATACGCCATCCGGGAGAGTGGCATAAAGTCAAAAAACCCTTTGATGGAGAACCTAGCAAAGAAGAAGACTAGGACAGTGTATGGGAACCTGTTGCCAGCAGCTAGGGCTTTTAGTTCTGAGGTCTATCAGTACCACTTGAACAAGGTGTTGTTAGCTGATCCTGAAGTTGGGGACTAGTTAGAAAAGCATCACAATTTTTTGTGGGCAAGGAGCAAGTTTTCATCCAAGATCAAATGTGATTTTATCACTAACAATCTTGTTGAGTCATGAAATGCATGGATCAAGGAGTACAAGGAATTGCAAGTTGATTCCCTGGCAAATGCAATCAGGGACAGCACTTCTGTGGGCAACGAGAAGAAAGATAGGTCAAAGACTTGAAGGTAGAAATATTCTACCTGCAATTTTCACACAGCTGAAGGCAGCAACTAGAGGTTTAGGAAACATGAGGGTCTTGAAAGGTGCAGATGATATAGCAGAAGTTACTGAGCTACACAATGGTGTTGATGTCATTAGGCATGTTGTATACCTTGATCAGCACAAGTGCACATATAGGGGGTGGCAGTTAATAGGGAAGTCATGCCTTCATGCTCTTGCAGCCATATCTATATAGAGGAATCCTGTCGTGGATGATTATGTCGATCCTATTTTCTCTATGAGTTGCTTTAGGGCTCATATGAAGGTATCATCCCCTGCATAACTGACAAATCCCAGTGGCCAGCAGTGGACAAAGGGTTCAAGTTGCTCCCACCAGTGCCCAAGCCTAGAACTATTCCTAGGCAAAGGAAAAATAGGACCCCTTGATCACTTGAGAAGGGGAAAGGCAAGAACAGAAGACAAGTGAAGTGCACTAGATGTAATGGGATTGGCAATAGGCAAAGTAGCTCAAAGTGCCCTCTTAATGGGACCAAAACAAGATAATTATGGCCATAATTTCTAATTTTTCTTTCTGTTTATTGTCCTTAACTTGTCCTTTGTGTTGTCAGGAAAAGAAAGGTAAAGAAAACTGCTATAAAGGCTGGGAGAAAGAAGAATGCTACAAAGACTCTATTGGAGGAAGTTACAACTCCACCAAGATCAAAGGCTGCCAGGACACAAGTAGTAGATAGCCTGTCACGCCCTGAAAATCGTTTTAATTAAAAATTGTTTTTGAGTAAATCGAAATATAAGAATATACTAGCAAATTTTTGTTTGAGAAATGTGTTTGAATAAAATTTTGAAATTTCCAATATTAAAAATCCCAAGTTGAAAATTTTAAAATAAATGCTGGGACGCTTTTATATTCCTAGGGTTTTTGTTGGAATATTTTAAGCGTTTAAGTATTTATAATAATAAACCCTTTCTGTTTCGTGATGGCATTTATTTCTGGTAAATTCCCCACGATTTAATAAACTCTCTGAAATTTTGTCGGAATTTTTGGAGCTCCAAAATTAATTTTAATGGGACAAAGATCATTTTTATAATTAGATAAATCTATAATAAAATCCCTGTCTTTTCCCCTGTTCGGGTCGTTCTGGTTCAGTCCTTTGAAGTCTCCCCGTTCATCTGAACTCTGACTCCCTTTTCTTCTAGGGTTTTGTGTCGCTCCCGAAACCCTAAAACCTCCTCAACGTTCCGATTCTCAATATATACCGATAATTCAAGCGATCAAATGTTTCCTAAACTATTTTCCCCTGTTCTCAACTCCCAAAATATTCCCCATATTTTGGAAGTTCATTTATTCCATTTCCCGAACTCCGTAAAATATATTCCTCCAATATCCTAATTTCTCGGTCGACGCAAAATACCCTCCATTTTTCCCCAAGTTCCTGATTCCTTAGATATTCCCAATTTTTCCTGAATTTGGAATATTCCTACTAACTCCTTCCAATATTCTCGAAATTCCCAAAATATTCTTATACTTGGAGGGTTCCACAAATTCCGTTGAATCTCCTCGATTCCAAAGAAATATTTTGATCTCCAAAAGTGTTTCGACGTTTCCGATTTTCTAGATATATATATATACGCCGACGTTCACGACCCTCCAAAATTCCGATACATGTCTACAAATTTTCAATTCGGAAATATTGACTAAATTCCTAACTTCCAATTTCCAAATTTTGGATTTTCCAGAAACGCCCTCCATTTCTTTCTTTTTCTCTCCCTCTTTTCTCTTTTCCCTTCCTTTCTCCTTTTTCTTTTCTCCTTTATTTCCCTCTCTTGTTCATCTTCTTCAGGCTCCTTTTCTCTCTCTGTTTCTCCCGATGGAGCTAGCTAGCCGAGCCACCGCCATCGTCTGGGCCGAGCCCCTTGGCTGTGCTCCTCTCCGGGCCCAACCTACACCGTCCCGGCCTCGGCCTACGTCGCCCTCGCCCCCACGGCCCGCGCTGAGCTCACCCAACCTGTGCCACCCAGGCCTCCGGCCGCGCAACCGCCTGCCATCACATTTCTCGGCACTTCGCGCCACACATCCCCACGACGCCGCCATTCCCGCTCCCTCTTCCTCCCGTGCCTGCGTCTAACCGCGCGAGGCGAGGTCGCCATCCACTTCCCCACTCCCTCTCCTGTTTTCCCCAAAGCAGCCGTTGCCTGCGCCTCCTCGCCACGCGCAGCGCCGCCGACCCTCTGCCGCGCCGCCTCCTGCCCTTGCGTGCTGTGCCGCCGCCTGCACAGACGCCGCACTGCCCCGCGTCGTCGCGCCGCCGCCCTGCTCGTCCTCGGCCCGCGCCGCCGTGCGGCCTGCCGCTGCCTGCGCCCGACCGAGCCATGCTGCCACCTCCACCACGCTCGGCCGCCTCTCCGTCGCCCCCGAGCGCCGCAGGAGCACCCTCCCCCGGTCGTCCCGAAGCCCAGCGCCGCCCTTCTCCTAGCGTCACTGCCGCCCTGCTGCCGCCATCCAGCGCCGCCCACCAAGCCACCCCATCTCCTGCATGCGCTGCCCAAACACCTGAGCCGTCGCCTGCTCTGTGCCAGCCTGTCGTCTGTGCTAGCCTGTCGCCTGCTCTGTGTCCGACGTGCCATCCCTCTGTTGCTCCCATCGCGCCACCGCCCGGCTCTGCCCCGTGCCACCGTTGCCGGGCAGTCGTCGCCGTCATCGTCGCTTTTGCCTGCGCCGCTGGTGAGCTCCAGTACCACCACCATTCTTTTCATTTTTTTTCCTCCCCGGCGCCCTGTGTTCTTCCCCAGCTCGCCGGCCGACGCATCGCCATCGTGGTCATCCTCACTGCCATGCCGCCGCTGGCGTCGTCGTCCTCGCCCCGGGCTCACTATCTCCCTCACTGCCACTTGGCGCTGACAAGTCACCGTGGCCGCGCCTGGGTGCCGCCAAACGCCATCAACATCCTCGGCGCCGCCGGCCCCTGCTGCTGTTTCTTCCCCGACGTCGCCCTCGTCGTCCGCCGTCGTCCTCGTTACCTCTGTGTGTCTCGGTCGTCGCCGGTTTGCCGCGCCGTCGGTCCCACCATCATCGTCTCCTCCTCGGCGCCGCCACCTGCTGTTCCCAGCCCCTGGCCGCGCCGTTTCTCGTGCGCCTCCGTTGTCTGGTTGTCGAACGCTACCGTCATCGTCGTCTCGCCTACATGCCGTCGCTGTTGTCGCATTGCCCGTCTCTTGTTGGTCTCGGCTCATCGACGCATCGCTGCCGTGGCACCGCCAATCGCTACCGTCGTCGTCGACTCCCCGGCTGCCGCGCCGGCGTGTCTCCTATGCTGCGCCTTGGACGGCCGAGCTCATTTTGGCCCCTCGGCGTGCCACTGCTGCACGGACCCCAGCATCTCCCCCTCCCCTGCGACCCCAGCGTATATGTCTTCAAGCCATCTCGGTCGTCAACCCTTCGAGACCTAATTCGAGCCAACCAATCCACATAAAATACCAAGCCGATCGTAACCAACGGATTGTCCAGGTCGAGTCTCCACCGTTGGATCCACACGTCTAAATCCGATGTCACGTCAGTCCTAGCCAGTCTATCTTGTCTGCCACCTCAGCCCTGATTTTCTCGTCATCGATCCACCTCATCGCCATATAACCTTTCGTGCCACATCGGCATCCACCTCAGTAGCGACGTCGTTTCTTTGTCCATGAGGCAGACACATCACTCCAGTCCACCACCTCATCTTTTCCCTCGGTCCATGGAGCTAGTCCACAGGATCTATGTCCATGACAGTGGGTCCCACTGATTTATCCATCTAGATATAATTCTTTTAATTTAATTCGAGAGAATATTCTTTTCCAATTCTTTTCGGATTTATTCTGAATTCGATATTCCGGAAGCCATATCTTTTCCGTCCGCACTTCGATTCGATCCGTTCTTCTTCCTAAATTCATCTAAAATCATGCTTTACTTGTTTATGTAATTTTTATGTACTGTTTATTTGGAGTTTCTTAGGGTTTTTTCTTGTTTTACGTGTAGTCGCGTTTAATCGTCATTTCGAAGGATCGTGGAGTCTACGGAAGAGTTCGGAAGGGCAATCGAAGACGTTTTGTTGCAAGGCAAGTCACACATTCATCCTTGAACATGTTGAACCTACTTTGGAAAACATTTTACAATTTATAATCAAATTGCATGTTTTGCCAATTACATGGAATATGGAACAACCTATCCGTTTGCTTGAGACCCTGTTTATTTGTTATCCATTCCTTGATAACTTTGGGTGATAATTAGACTAGCTTATGTCTCATTCAGTGATACAGCTAGAGATAGGACCTGCTTAGTCATGCTTAGTACCACTAGGTCACTGAAGGGATAATCGCATTATTTCTATATTTGGTAACCTGATGAGCCGCGTGCTCAAGATGTTTGACCATGGTGATTGGTCGTAACTAATCAACCAAAATGTGATCTAATGGTGTGCTGTGGGTGCATAGTTTTGCTGTTCGTACCTATGGCAGTTAAGAACCGATTCGCGGGAACCATTTGAGCAGATTTCTATACAACCACAAGCCAGCGTGGGCAACGGCTGGGCTTGTAGCGTCTCTTCTCCCTCTTCTAGGCACTGAAGATGAGGGTGGGCGTGATGGAGTTGGGTCAGCCCAGGGTAGGGTTGATCGGCTTCCGGATCCATCGTGGTGCAAAGGGGGTAGCCTAGTCGAAATGGTGTGCCCTGTGGGCAGGTGCAACCTCAGCGTGGTGTGGATGGTTTGGGAGAGGTTGCGTGAATGGTTCTGTCACGGCCCCTTTACCGTGGGTTACTGGCACGTGGAACACGTGCGGGGCTGTGTCTTGTGGAATAGCCGCGCCCGCGGATATAGGCGACTGGTCAAGACTCACTGTGATTAGTCTCACGCTTACTTAATTAACTTGACTTAATGAAACTGATATAGTTCAGGTAGATGGTTTGGGGCCTGATCAACGTGGTATAACGTTGTTCAGTGATGGATTAATACTGATTAAAATAACAACGGTTTTACCTGTTTTATAACTACCACTGTTTACAACTGCTTTTACGCAAATGAGCCACCAGTCTCCCTTTAAAATCCCGTGCACAAATGCATCATTGATGTAGCTTACTGAGTACGGTGGGTGGTACTCAGTCTTGTTATATCCCCTTTTCAAAAGTGAAGATCGTTTGTGTCGAAGTTGAGTTTAGAAGACCTTGGCTTATACCCTAGTTGAGCTTGCCTGTGGTGTGAAGCTCAAGACACGCTAGTTTCGCCTTTCCGCTTTTGTTTTCTTCTATGTGAGGACTAAGTGCCTCTTCTGTAAGTATTTACGCTCCGTTTATGTTTGGGGTCTGTTTATTGATTTGTCATTTTGTGTACCCTGACTTGATTCTTAGATAGGGATTTTAATACACAAAATAATCTAGAAATTGGCTAAATTTCTGAGCGTGACATAGCCCTGGTAGAGTCACTAGGAGGTGAGGATATACAGACCTAACTTGTTAACTTTACCATTTTGTGATTGTTTCATATCTAACATGCATTTTTTTCTTAGCCAAACTGCCCTTTTAGCTGCTGGAGCAACACAAAGGGAGGTTGGAGAGGGAAGCTCCCAGCCTTCTCCTGGACCTGTGACAAGAAGGCAATTGGCTCTGACTCAAGCATCCTAAGCACCAGCAGTAACACCATTATCACCATCACCTGCCAACAAGAAGCCCATGAAGAAGTTGACTCCCAAGAAGAAGAAAAATCACTGATGCTAATAGTGATGTTTCCTGCTTTTTGAGGTCCCAAAAAATTTGTTAAATATTAATGTGATGTAATTCTGGGAACTGTTGTTTTGTTCCATGCACTGGGAATCTTGGATTGTTGCATGCCCTAGGAATCTAGAATATCAATTTAAATTGGGGGTTTAAGTGGCGACAAGGACCTTGTTAATGTCTATCATGTTGCATCTGGAATGCTGTCATCTAGAATGTTTTTGTTGCATGAAATGGAGGCTATGGAATGTGCTCATTGGGGAATATGGGGTTAAAGTATGGCTATGTACTATGTTGATTTGAGATGATCAAATCTGTGTTCAAATCTGTGTATTTGCTCTGTCAATTTTTTGTGGTTCGGAGCTGCTATTTTGTTTGTTGTGGTTGGTATTTTGTTTGCTGTTGTTTAATTTGAAGTGAGAGGCCAAGGGTAACAATGTCATTTACTGCCCTGTGCCACATCACCTAGGCGAGGTGGTAGTGATGTGGCAGCAAAATAGTACCAAAATAGCATTGAATCAATAATTATGTGGGGCCCAGTGACAAATAATCTAAGTCGCCCAAGAGAGTCGTATTTGGGACTGCGCATCAGGGAAGATAGCATAAAGTCAAAAAAAACCGTCCTTAGTCTGCCTCCCTCATCAACATGCCAACGCCCGGCGGCGCCGGCTCCCCGTACGCACGCAGGCCGCCTCCCCCTCCGTCGTGTCCTCCCCCGCCACCCATCTGCCCGCCCTCACCGGCGGCGGCCGGAAGCCAGCCCTCCTCAAATCCGCTGCCCTCATGAGCGGCGGCCAGAAGCCGTAGCCGTCCATTCGCCAGCGACGTCCCTATAGCACCGCCACCGACACATGACGGCCCATCTCCCCCTCGTTTCTCCGCCACCGCCACTACCCCAACCACCACACGCCACAACCACTCAAGCTGCTCCAGATGACGGTGGAGGACAAGATGACGGTGTTCCACTTCCTCAACTACACTGCCCTCACCTTCGGCCCCACGTCGTCTACTACTCCGCCACCCCCTAAAACTCTCTCTTTCTCTCTCTCTCTCTCTCTACCTACCTCCCTCCTCCATTCATCCCAACGTGCGCACGAGATCCGTGTCACGGACGTGGTAGATCCGTTTCTGGTGGACGTTATGGGCCGTGATTCCTAGGGTCCGCGGCGGAAGGAGGAGTTTGAACCCGTGAAACCGCTGGTTCCATGTGTGTTTTACTTTTCTGGGATGGGGTTTAGTCGGTGCAATTTCAGTGGATTTTGCTTAGCTTAGTAGGATTGGCACGAGACTGATTCCACGTGTGTTGGCGAACTTGAATTCCGTTGCTCGTTCTGGTTCGGAGCTTTGTTGTCTGAATTAGGTTGCTCGAATTGAATCTGATTACTTACCTCCAAGTTTCAAGTAAGTTCAGATGAGCGGGTTAGTCATTTTCAGAGGTAGACGGGATCACAATTTGGGGAATACACTATTTATGAGCCAAATGCAGCAAATAGCAAGTGATCGAACTAATGCCACTTGAATATTGTGATGAGCATGATGTTGTGAAACTGGAATATACATGCCAATCATATACATCTCGTCAGTAAAAGATCACACTGAAGGTATTGGTGATAGATCTCAAGTGGTTGTTGTATTTGAGTTCAATGTGTTGACACTATACATCTACAAGTATACATATACTAGCATATTGCCCATGTGTTACAATAGGATTTTAATTAAAGAAAATTATAAATAAACCATTATTACCATAGCTTTGTGTATATATCTATTACTGACATATGCTCGGCTCCCATAGTTGTGCAGGCCAAATCTGTTGATTTCAAGATCCTAGAGGAATCTCCCCTGGACGGATTCCTATGTGTGCCTTTTGACATTCTACCCTTTAGGTGAAGTCGTAATAGAGTTCAAGATGGACTGTAAAATCAATCCTTTTGACATTTTGCCCTTTCTAATTTACAATTTTTGAAAAGCTTGAATTTAATCACTCTTTCAATGAGAGGTCAGTAGAACAATTCTAGGCTATTTTGGATTTATCTGTTATATTCTGTTATGGTAGATTTATCTGGAAACTCACAGATAGCTATATTCATTGTAAATGCAGATTAACCAATGTTGATGATGATGGCCATCTTTACGAGGTTTCTGGTGGCTCAGGGGGTTATGCAGAAACAATCATTTGATATGCAACACAAGCACTCTTCAATAGGGAAATAGAAGGACCGCTTGCTTCATTTCAGAGTCTTACGAAATTCTGATTTTTGTGAAGTTTCACTAGAGGTAAATTCGTCCCACCTCATGTTAGCCTGCTTTTAATTAGAATTATTTTGTTTAACCTGTTCTTAAGTTTGCACTTTGTTATGGATTTAGAAACCTGCATAACATTGTTAGGAAAATTAAGATGGGAAAAATGTGAATATTACTTTATTGAAGTTATGGCTTGTCCTTCAGGTATCACTTTCTTATGATGTGGGTGCTGGATTTATAGCTAGACAAGGAAGCCAATTTGTGATGCCTAGAGTAGATGCTGAATGCCTAGTTTTATCTTCCTCAGCAATATCCAGATTTCAATCATGACTCAGCAGTTAATTCTTAGTGCAACATTTAATAATTTCGTTGCTATAGTTCTTACCATATTCCTTCGGCTGGAATGGGTCAATTTGGCTCACTGTTTGTTAATTTTAGCAGCATACTGTTATGTTTGGGCCTCTTTTCAGATTATCCAGATATTCCTACACCCTTCTTCATATTATTTTTTTAAATGATGGTCCTCTTCAATAATGCCATACCCTCCAAGCCGAGATACTGGTAAAGGAAAAGAAGCTGCTTTGTGCCTCCTAATTATTTGGAACACCGCATTTGCATGAGTTTTGAATATGACAAAAGCATCCATGTGTCTATTATAAATTATTAATTATGTTTGCAGTGTTGGATAAACCTAACAAAACAGAACGATCTCGTGTTAATGCCATGCCTTGTACCTCCAACGGTTTGACAATACGTTAGCCATCAATCAACACAAATTTAATTAATGCATCCTCGGATGATGAAGATGCACCAAATCAATCAGATACGGTTTTCCCTTCCAATGATACAAACAATACCTTCCTGTTGTTTCAAGCTTCTGAACAAGGAGAAAGCTCAAAGGGTACGTACTAGCTTATAACAAGAATTTTTTTAACATGACAATCATGCTTATTGGCTTGTATATTTAAAATTATTTTCCATGGATTTATTTTAGCACAAAAACGTTCCCGTGAAGCTACTCGCTATGATAACCTTACACCAGAACAAAGGCAAGCAAAAGCTAGATCGCCAAAGAGTGCGACGACAAAATTTAACTCCTAGGGAGGGAAGTGGGAGAAGTGGCAAGAGTTGAATGCTCATAGACGTTCACTCAAGCAAAGTTTGCCAGTAGGTGAGAAGTGTGAGATAATGCACGCAGAAGAGCAGCTAGGCAAAGTTTACCACCAGAGCAGAGACAAGCATTGGTAGATCAACATAATGCAAGCTGTTAGAATTGCTAAATGAGCTAAGGCTCATGTGGAGAATAATTTCTAGAAAAATTTCAAAAGCCCACCCCATGGAGAGTGGCATGGGAAGTTTAGTACCACCTTGCTAGTTCTAGGAGAGGAAGACCTCTTTATAAGGGTGAGCTCTCTCCTAGCCACTTGAGACATGCATAGTGGAGAGAACTGGAGGAACACGCGCGCGCTCGCTCGCCCCGTCAGGCGGCGCGCGTACGCGACATACGCGTGAATGGTCCGCCAAAATTGGCTTCTCATGCTTGCGCAGATGCAGCTTCTTTTTGCAGTTTTTGTTTTGCTGCAAATTAGAGTCCGGATAGGATATTCCTGATCGTCGGCGTGCACCTGCAAATTAGAGTCCGGATAGGATATTCCCGATCGTCGGCGTGCACCGGCGGATTGTGAGAGCAGGTCTCTGGAACCCTCGCCTTCGACGTCCTGCACTAGGAGAGGGTGAATAAGGTTTTTGGGAAGCGCTACGCGCGACTGCTCGCTGTGCGCCCATCACGGCTCGTCTTCCTTCACGTTCGGACGCTGCGCGTCGTCGTCATCACCCAGTGCCGCGTGTCGTTCGTGTGGTACGTGCTGCGCCTGTGTCTCCTCCAGAACAGGGTGCGCCTGTGTCTGCTCCACAACAGGGCTGTAGGTACGCGTACACTATGTCTCCTATGATTCTGTTTACTTGTGCTATTAATGTCATGATTTATTTATGGAATAAATTAAATCTACATGTGCTTATATTTTCAACAATCCAAAAACCTTATTATAGGCATTGTAGTTTTACGATGGCTGGTTTTGCCGATGCACTGAGGCCGGATAAATTTACCGGCGTGCACTTTAAGAGATGGCAGATTAGAGTCACTCTGTGTCTGACAGCTATGAAGTGCTTCTAGGTGAGTACTGGCAAACCTGAAGGAGTTCTCTCTGCTGAACAGCAGAAAGAATTTGAGGAAGGTACTACTCTCTTTGTGGGATGCATTCTTAGCGTTCTTGGTGATCGTCTGGTCGAGATGTACATGCATATGACCGATGCTAAGGAGTTATGGGATGCATTGAATACCAAATTCGGTACTACTGATGCTAGCACCGATTTGTACGTCATGGAGCAGTTTCACGATTTCAGCATGGTTGACAACCGTTCTGTGGTCGAACAGACTCATGAACTACAAACCATTGCTAAGGAACTCGAACTCCTTAAGTGTGCCCTTCCTGACAAATTTGTGGCTGCATGTATTATTGCAAAACTACCTTCTTCATGGAGGAGTTTTGGTACTGCACTCAAACACAAGAGACAGGAGTACTCCGTTGAGGGGTTAATTGCGTCTCTTGACGCTGAGGAGAAAGCTCGGGCAAAGGACGCTGCGTCAAAAGGCGATGGTGGGTAGTCTAGTGCCAATGTGGTGCAAAAGACTGCTAACAAGAACAATAAAGAGAAATTTATCAAAGCCCAACAAAACACCAACTTCAAGAAAAGGAGGAACAACAACAAGGAGGAAGATGTCAGAACTTGCTTTGTGTGTGGCTTGTCTGGTCATCTCGCCAGGAAGTATCCACAACGTAAGGGCATGAAGGCACCTGCAGGACAGTCCTCTAAGTCTGTCAATGTGACCATTGGCAATACTGGAGATGGAATCGGGTATGGTAATTCACCTACTGTTCTCTCAGTTAATCAGTCTACTAATTGGTGGGTTGATACGAGAGCCAATGTTCATGTTTGTGCTGACATATCTTTGTTTTCCTCTTACCAGGTCAGCCGGGATTCCTCCGTCTTAATGGGGAACGGGTCGCATGCTTCTGTTCATGGTGTTGGCACGATAGATCTGAAGTTTACTTCGGGAAAGATCGTGTAGCTAAAGAACGTGCAGCATATCCCCACTATCGACAAGAATCTCGTTAGTGGTTCCCGTCTATGTAGAGACGGGTTTAAGTTGGTATTTGAGTCTAATAAAGTAGTCGTGTCTAAACATGGATATTTTATTGGTAAAGGCTATGAGTGTGGAGGCTTGTTCCTTTTTCCCTTTCTGATTTCTGCAATAAGTCTATGAACCATATTTGTGGCAGTGTGGATAATGAGGCCAGTATCTAGCATTCACGTTTATGTCATGTTAATTTTGGTTTGATGTCTCGGCTTTCCAGTTTGAATTTAATTCCAAGTTTTTCCCAATTGTCAAAGGTTCTAAGTGCCATAGTTGTGTGCAATCAAAACAACCTCGCAAGCCCCACAAGGCTGCCGAGAAGAGAAACTTGGCACCACTAGAACTCCTACATTCAGATCTTTGTGAAATGAATGGGGTGTTGACGAAGGGTGGAAAACGATATTTCATGACTTTGACTGATGATGCAACTAGATTCTGTTATGTGTATTTATTGCAAACGAAGGATGAGGCCTGAACTATTTAAAAATTTATAAGGCAGAAGTTAAAAACCAACTTGACAGAAAGATAAAAAGACTACGGTCAGATCATGGTGGAGAGTTTTTCTCTAATGTTTTTGATTTATTCTATGAGGAACATGGCATTATACATGAGCGAACGCCTCCCTGTTCTCCCGAATCTAATGGGATTGCCGAAAGGAAGAACCGTACGCTGACTGACTTGGTGAATGCCATGTTAGACACTGCTGGATTACCTAAGGCATGGTGGGGGAAGGCTTTGTTGACCTCGAATCATGTATTAAATAGAATTCCTAACAGAAATATGGATAAAACACCATACGAGGTATGGATTGAGAGAAAACCATAACTTTCTTACTTGCGTATATGGGGGTGCTTGGCGAAAGTCAATGTACCAATAACAAAAAAGCGCAAGCTAGGACCTAAGACTGTGGACTATGTCTTTCTGGGGTATGCTAACCATAGCATTGCTTATAGATTTTTAATAGTTAAATCTGAGGTACCGGACATGAATACAGGTACAATTTTAGAGTCTCATGATGCTACGTTTTTTTAGAAAACTTTCCCAATGAAGGATACACATAATGCTTCGAGTCAATCTTCTGATTCAATTCTCAATTTAGTCACACCACCAGGTCAAACTGAACATACACTTGAACATCTCGCTAAGGAGGATGACAGTGAAGCTCCTAGAAGAAGCAAGAGACAAAGGATAGCTAAGTCCTTTGGTGATGACTTCACTGTATACCTTGTGGATGACACTCCCAAGTCAATTTCAGAAGCTTATGCATCCCCTGATGCTGACTACTGGAAGGAGGCTGTTCGTAGCGAAATGGACTCCATTATCGCTAATGGGACTTGGGAGGTGATAGAGCAACCCTATGGGTGCAAATCTGTAGGTTGCAAGTGGGTGTTCAAGAAGAAGCTAAGGCCTGATGATACTATTGAAAAGTACAAGGCTCAGCTTGTAGCCAAGAGCTATACTCAAAAAGAAGGCGAAGATTTCTTTGACACTTACTCACCTGTTGCTAGATTGACCATAATTCGTGTACTTCTCTCTTTGGCTGCCTCACATGATCTTCTAGTTCATCAGATGGACGTTAAGGCAGTTTTTCTTAATGGAGAGCTGGATGAGGAAATTTATATGGAGCAGCCTGATGGATTTGTAGTAGAAGGTCAAGAAGGCAAGGTGCTAAAGTTGTTAAAATCTTTGTATGGTCTGAAACAAGCTCCTAAGCAGTGGCATGAGAAATTTGATAGAACACTAACTTCTGCGGGCTATGCAGTCAACGAGGCAGATAAGTGTGTATACTATCGCTATGGTGGGGGTGAGGGAGTTATTCTGTGTTTGTATGTTGATGACATACTAATCTTTGGGACAAACCTTGAGGTGATCAATGAGGTTAAATCATTCTTGTCTCAAAACTTTGATATGAAAGATCTGGGAGTAGCTGATGTTATCTTAAACATTAAGCTAATCAGAGGTGATGATGGGATTACACTTCTGCAATCTCATTATGTGGAAAAAGGCTTGAGCCGCTTTGGCTATATTAATAGCAAGCCTTCTCCAACTCCTTATGATCCTATTCTTTTGCTTCGCAAAAACAAAAGAATTATTAGGAATCAGCTGGAGTACTCCCAGATAATTGGCTCACTCATGTATCTAGATAGTGCAACTAGGCCAGACATCTCCTTTGCTGTGAGCAAATTGAGCCAGTTTACCTCTAATCCGGGAGATGATCATTGGAGCGCGCTTGAGCAAGTTATGCGCTATCTGAAGGGTACTATAAATCTTGGACTTCACTATACTGGATACCCGTCAGTATTGGAGGGATATAGTGATTCCAACTGGATCTCTGATATTGATGAGATCAAAGCCACTAGTGGATATGTTTTTACACTAGGAGGTGGTGCTGTTTCATGGAGGTCGTGCAAACAGACCATTTTGACAAGATCAACCATGGAAGTAGAGCTTACGGCATTAGATACTGCTACTGTTGAGGTAGAATGGCTGCGTGATCTATTAATGGATTTGCCTGTGGTTGAAAAACCAGTGCCGGTTATCCTTATGAATTGTGACAATCAAACTGTCATTGCTAAGGTGAATAGTTCTAAGAATAACATGAAATCGTCCAGGCATGTGAAGAGACAATAAAAGTCTGTCAGGAAATTGAGAAATTCCGGAATTATAAGTTTAGATTATGTCCAAACAGCAACCTGGCAGATCCCTTTACGAAGGGACTATCACGAAATGTGATAGATAATGCATCGAGGGAGATGGGAATGAGACCCATGTGAGTTACACTATAGTGGTAACCCAACCTATGTGATCGGCGATCCTGTGAATTAGGACCTAGGAAGAATAAGCCATTAGTTAACGGGAGAAGAGTACCTTTAACTGTCTCTAAGTGAAGATGCATATACTCTCACAAGCTGTAAGGCAGGATGGCCTTTGCCTTAATGTGTTTGTTGGCTTTAAATAGCGAAGATGCTGTTCTACAGAGCATTCTTGAAAGAACACACCTATATGAGCTCGATCGTTGGTCGCGGTCTATGGAGATTTTGGGTGAATATCCTAAGAAGCTCATGAAAGACCAAGGAGTATGACTTATAAGCTCCAACCGAGGGATAGGCTATTGACGGCCTAGTATCAGTCAAGGCTTTGAGTGAAACTTGCTTGCACAAAACTTGCAATTCAAGGCGTAGTCCATTGTTCAAGTTGTGAGTAAGTGTAGCTTGGAGTTCTAGATGGATGTTCAACCTTAACCGGTCTCCATCAAAAGGCTGGTATATAAACAGTACTTTAAAGAATGGCAAATCTCTTTGGGACTTTGTGATTTGGTGGGGGATTGTTGGAATTGCTAAATGGGCTAAGGCCCATGTGGAGAATAATTCCTAGAAAAATCTCAAAAGCCCACCTCATGGGGATTGGCATGGGAAGTTTAGTACCACCTTGCTAGTTCTAGGAGAGGGAGACCTCCTTATAAAGGTGAGCTGTCTCCTAGCCACTTGAGACATGCATAGTGGAGAGAACTGGAGGAACACGTGCATGCGCTCGCTCGCCTCGCCAGGCCAGGCGGCGCGCGTACGCAACATGCGCGTGAATGGTTCACCAAAATTGACTTCTCATGCTTGCGCAGATGCAGCTTCTTTTTGCAGTTTTTGTTTTGCTGCAAATTAGAGTCCGGATAGGATACGCGCAACCTATCCGGTTCGGTTACGAGATAAAGATTGTGCGGGTGTCCTGATCACGCGTCCTAATATCTCTATAAATACCGAGCTGCTATCTCCACACAATATATACGAAAACAGTCTAGGGCTTGCCATCTCTTCTATTCTGAACCGTTGTTCGTCGTCTACTCCGTCCCGATCATCGGCGTGCACCGGTGGATTGGGAGAGTAGGTCTCTGGAACCCTCGCCTTCGACGTCTTGCACTGGGAGAGGGCGAATAAGGTTTTTGGGAAGCGCTACGCGCGACTGCTTGCTGTGCGCTCATCACGGCTCGTCTTCCTTCACGTTCGGGCACTGCGCGTTGTCCTCATCACCCGGTGCCGCGTGTCATTCGTGTGGTACGTGCTGCGCCTGTGTCTCCTCCAGAACAGGGTGCGCCTGTGTCTGCTCCACAGCAGCCCCCATAACAGGGCTATAGGTACGCGTACACTATATCTCCTATGTTTGATCTATTTATATTAAGTACTGTCATATACATGTTTAGATCAGATTGCATGATTCTGTTTACTTGTGCTATTAATGTCATGATTTATTTATGAAATAAATTAAATCTATATGTGCTTATATTTTCAACACAAACTATGCATGCAACGCCCAAATTTCGACCCTTTGTTTGTGGTAAATCCATCATCGAATTCACATAGCCTCCGTGGTGCAAACCACCAGCACAATGATTTGTTATCGATGATGGTTTCAGTGTAAATCCATCATCGAGTTCACACAGCCTCCATGGTGTAGAACCGCCAGAACAATCATTTGTTATGGATGATGGTAACATTCATTGCCTTATCACATTTATAACAAAGAAAAGTATGTACCTTACTCTCACAAGTGACAGTTATAATGGAAACTACCCGTGAAGATGGCATGGATGATGAGAACTACATGTTTGCTGGTGGAGGTATTTTTGGCATAGTTCTCTTCTTTCTATGTCATGTAGAGCATAGTGTGACTGCTTAAACTAAATCGGTCCAGATGGGGAAGATGAGGAGGATGATGTGTACTACATGTTTGCTGGAGGAGGTATGTTTGGCATAGTTCTCTCTTTCTATATCATGTAGAGCATAGTGTGACTCCTTAAGCTAAATCTATCTAGGTGGGGAAGATGAGGAGGACATAGACTTAAATGAAATAGAAGATGTCTCTGTTGAACCTGATCCCTACAATCATGTGTACAGTAACATACCTCGTAACACACATGTGCTGAAGCCTGTAGCAAACTGCAAGCATTGTGGCACTAAGAAGTTCTAATATGAGATAGATGGGTTTTGCTACCGGGGTGGAAAGATCAAACTATCGAATCCGCAAACACCCCCTAAACTAATGAGACTTTGTTCGAGCATGGATCCTAACGTGACACATTTTCGAGACAACATTAGATTCTTCAATGGGCATTTTTCTTTCACTACCCTCGGTGTGGGCCTTGACGAGCGTTACACCAATATGAGGTCAGGCGTCTACATATTTCGAGCCCACAACCAAATATACCACATCGTACACTCTTTTGGACCATGAGATAAGGGCCTAGAGCATCTTGAGCTATACTTCTACGATGATGACCCAAGTCTAAATCACCGGTTTCGTCGCTCCTCTAGCCTTGACCAAGAAGTTGTCAGAAGGCTGGTCGACATCCTTCGTGACAACCCCTACTCCCAAGCCTTAAGAAGTCTAGCACAAGCTGATGACCAGGAGGAATACCATGTCACCCTAATTCTTGACAATTGTATGGACCAGAGGTGGTATAATGTACCGTTGACTTCGGAAGTGGTTGTCGTGTGGGTAGAGGAGAATGAACTACGTACACATTTTGAACGTAGCATTGTGCTATATGGAAATAATAATTCCAAGTATAGTTGTCGGAGGACGAAGCCTCGACGGCGGGAAGTCGGGAGACCCCCCTTTTGAGGTTCGGCCAGGGGAGCTGTTTCTCAGGTGTACGAGGCGTTGGAGAAGACGAGAAGCAATGGCACACAGAGGAGGCGAGAGGATTTATACAGGTTCGGGCCGCCGGAGCGTAATACCCTACGTCCTGTGTGTATGCTATGTGGGCGAATGTGTATGGTTGTGTTACAAGGTGTACCCGGGGAGCTCGGAAGCGTAACCGGGAGACTTGGGGAAGAAGAACAGTAAAGGTTGCCTTGTTGTCTATTGCTCGAGCTTGAGCTGCCCTCGGTTCGGTGGCTTGGATCCTCCTTTATCGATTAGGGGAGTCCACAGTGCTAGAATACCGAGAAAGGGCTTTTCCGGCGAGCTCTCCTGTGCACACGTCTGCCTACGACGCCCATGTCGGAGCCGTTGCTGTGGTGTGCGGCTGGAGCACCTGCATGCCAGCAGCCGCCTGTTGTGCCACGCCTGGAGGAGCCCCTGTCGGGTGCTGCGGGCGGCTGGTCTGGTCGCCTGGTTGCCACACACGCCCGGAGGCGGCGCCTCCGGGCACGGGCGACACGCGCCCGGGGCCGGAGGCGGCGCTCCCGGGCGGCACTCGCCTGGGGCCGGAGGAGGCGCTCCCGGGCGGCACGCTCCCGGGCAACACTTGCCCGGGGCCGGAAGCGGCGCTCCCGGGCGGCACGCTCTCGGGCGGCACTCGCCCAGGGCCGGAGGCGGCGCTCTCGGGCACGGGCGCCCGGCGGGAGACACGGCCTCCCTGCCGGCCGCCGGTCGTGCGGGATACGTCCCCCGGAGGGGCCGATGTGCCGGAGATCCACGCGTCCCCCGCAGGCTATGGACCCCAGTCCCATTTCGCCGACAGTGGCCCCTGGCCCTGTTGCTCGGCCGGAACCGCTCCGGGCAGAAACGGGGCCACGTCCTTGAAGAAACGAGGGGACGCTGGGTCTGCCTGGTTCATCTTGAGCTGGTAGAGCTTAGCGACTTGCTGTGCCCGATTGTTTGCCAGGAACAAAAATGGGCCCGGGACCCGGGGCCCCGGAGGTAATGCGGTGGACAAGTGTCCGGGACCCGGGTGCCCTGTCCGGGAACATTGAAGGTACCGGGACGCCTTCCCCGGGCTCGAGCTCGCCAAAGGGATGCTTTCCGGGTTCTTGCGCCCCGCCTGGCTGCTAAAATGTTGAGGAAGTCGCGGTGGTTCGCGAGGAGGCGCGGGAAGCCGTGGCCGAGACCGCTGCAACGGAGGCGGGGTTCCTCGACCGCGGCGAGCCCGCTGTGGAGCCGCCATCCGACGAAGAGACTTGGGGCCCACCTGGGATTGCCGGTGGCCCAGAAGGCGAAGAATGTTGCCCCGGCGGCCGTTGTACTGGCCGTCACCTTTCTGGAGCTGCGCGGGCCCCGGGCGGACCGGGGGCGCCGTCGCGGTAACTGCATGTGTGGTAGTGAGCCTGGGGGCCGCGCCGGAGCGGGCCGTCGTGGAACTGGCTGATGTTTCTGCTGCCGAAGAGGAGAGGAAAGGCAGGGCCCAGACGTCTTCCGCGAGGGGGGAGTGGGCCCTGGTAGTTTCCGCTGCCCGGCGAACAGGAGCAGCGCACGGACGCGCAATGCTCCACTCTGCGCCGGACCAGATGGCGGTCGCCGCCGGCCAAGTGCAGGCGGCAACTCGTCGGGAGCAGCGGAGGTCGGCTCCGGTCCGGGAGGATCCTCGAGCGGTGGTCGGCCCCGGCCCGGGAAGATCCTCGAGAGCGGACGGGCAGGGACCGCGACGGTGACGCAGCAATTGACCGTCCGCATAGTCGCGACCGGGTCCTTCGTGGCAACCCGGCGATCGAACCGTCCTTCCACGGATCGGACCGTCCGAATCCAGACGATCCGCGGAAGGCCGGCCGGAGATGGAGGGCGCGGCGTCGGATTGAAGGGCGCCGCCAAATCCGCCGTCGACGAGTCCTTCTGCGCTCGACCCAAGATGGAGGCGCGGGGGAAGAACACCACCTTTCCGGAAGGATCGCGTCTGGACCCGAGAGGCCGGGCTCGCGGTCCGGAAGCGTGAGATCCTTGCAAGCGAGCCGGCGGTGAAGGCCGCCGAGTTCTGGTCGGTGGAGATGGAATGGGAGGCCGAGGCCTCCCGGAAGCGCGCGGCCGATTTCGAGGCCGTGGCCGACGCCGCACCCACGGCGGCGGGGTTCTTCGAGCGGGGGGATCGCTTCGTGGATCCGGGGACCGACGAGTCCGGCGAAGACGCCGGTTGCCTTCCGACGTCATCCGCGGTGCGGTCCGATGGAGGCGAGCGATCTCCCCCCGTGCGACGACATCTCCGGCCTTCCGCCCGCGCTTGCGCTTGGCTTTTGCCTGTCTGGTACAAAGAGAGACATTTTTATATGTATATGATTATGTTTATATTTTCATACCTTGGTCTATGGTGTTGTTTGGAGGTTGCTGGTGTTCGGGGCCTCGTGTCCGGGAGCGCCGAATACCGGGCGCGATCTCGACAGCGGGAGCCGGCAGTCGTGAACAACCGCCGGGCCCTGGCACAGCCGCCTGCCCCGGGAGCTCGGTCCCCAGGGGCAGCGATCGTGATGGTCTCCCGCCCCGGGGACCCGGTCCCCGGGGCGCAAGCATCCGGACGCGGGCCTTCCTGAGTGATGAAGTCCATAGCTCCGGCCCTTCCGGCTTGCGGATCCGGGGGCCTTCCGTGCCCCCGGGCGTCGCTTGCCTAGCGGGTGCAGCGAGGACAGCCCTTTGACTAGCCGGGAGCCCTTCAGGGTCCGATCGTGACCGGGCGCGGGGCTTCCGGCAGCGAAGTACCCGGCGCCTCGCCGGGCCGGGTAAGAGCCGGGCAGGCCGGGCTCTGCGGCCGATCCTGGAACCTAGGCTGTACATACAACGGGGAAAGAATACAAATTGAGCAATATGTAAAGGTGGATATGGTAGCGTATCTGGGCATTGCGGAGGGCGTCGTGGTACTGCGAACACGGTCCCGGGGCCGGGAGCGTCGCTTGCCCCCGGGAACGTCGAGTACCGGACCGACTCGCCGTGAACCGTCGATGCACCCAGGTCCCCTTCGCGGGGCCTTGAGCAGCCGCCTGCCCGGGTGCTCGGTCCGCGACGGCTGCGAGGGGCCCGGGGATGAGTCCGGCGGGACGGTCCAGTCCGTAGTTCCGACCCCTCCTGTCTTCCGGGTCCGGGGGCCCTTCGTGCCCCCGGGCGCCTGTGGCCCTGGCCGCGGGAACAAGCTTGACCGGGGACGGGGTCGCCAGGCGACGGAGCATTCGGTGCCTCGCCGGTTGCCGGGGAGGAGCCCGGCAGGCCGGGCTCCGCAGCCCGCGTCGGGGTTCGGAAAGCCTGCCTAAAATCTGTCGGGGATCGGTGTAATCTGCACACGATGAATTGTGAAAGTATCTGGCTCGCTTTCTTGCCCACTCCATGCTACGAATCGTGGCGTCGATCATCTCCCGAACGGGCCCTCAGAGCCGCGACCGTGCGGAGGAAAAGATCACGCATAACCATTTCGCCCCTTACCTCCGGAAAGAACCGACCCCGAAGCTAGCCAGGTAAGGCGCCGGAGTCGCGGGGACCCGGGGCGCCTCCCGGAGGGCGCCCTTAGGTCCCCGCCAGCTCGACAACGTCTTGAACCTAGCACGTCGGGATGCGGTTACTCGTCAGTAGGGAACTGATGATAATGCGCGAACCCCAACTGTCGCACGGGCGCGGCCCGATTATGCCCCCAAAGGAAAGAGACAGCTACGAGCGCAACACATGGAAACAGACAAAAAGGACGACACCGGGAAAGATATTCAAAAGCTATATACGAAGGCGAATACATATGGGGGCCCCCGGCCAGCGCCGAGATTGGAAGAAAACCGGCGCTGGCCCAAGCTTCCCGTAACTTACAGGATATGCTTATGGATAAAACTTGCGAAGATGTTCGATATTCCAGGGATTGGGAAGCGGGGTCCCATCCTCCTGGCCCAGTCTTACCGAGCCCGGTCGGGAGACACCGATCACTAGGAAGGGGCCTTCCCACATGGGGGAGAGCTTATTCTTTCCGGCACGTGTAAGGGCACGGCGGAGGACTAGGTCCCCGACCTGGAGTGATCGAGCCCGAACCTTGCGCTGGTGATAGCGTCTAAGGCTTTGCTGGTAACGGGCGACTCGGAGCGAGGCGCGTCGTCTTCGCTCCTCGAGGAAGTCGAGGTTGTCGAGCTGCCTGTTGTCGTGGCCGATGTTGTCGCTGTAGCGCTGTACCCGGGGGGAGCCGAAGGTAAGTTCTGACGGCAGAACGGCCTCGGCCCCGTATACCAGGAAGAACGGGGTCTCCCCGGTCGCCCGGCTCGGTGTCGTACAATTGGCCCACAAAACCGCTGGGAGCTCGTCGATCCACTTGACGCCGTGTTTCTTGAGGTCGTTGTAGGACCTTGTCTTGAGGCCCCGTAGGATCTCAGCGTTTGCCCTCTCGGCCTGCCCATTGCTGGCAGGGTGGGCAGGGGAGGCGAAGCAGAGCTTGATGCCGATGTCGGAGCAGTATTCACCGAAGAGCTCGCTCGTGAACTGCGTGCCGTTGTCGGTGATAATGCGGTTGGGGATCCCGAAGCGGCTGGTGATTCCCCGGATGAACTTGAGCGCTGAATGTTTGTCGATGTCGATTACGGGGAACGCCTCCGGCCACTTCGTGAACTTGTCGATGGCGACATACAGATGCCGGTGACCCCCGACTGCCCGGGGAAAGGGGCCGAGGATATCGAGTCCCCAGACCGCGAAAGGCCAGGACAGGGGGATCATCTGGAGTGCTTGCGCCGGCTGGTGGCTCTGTTTGGCATGAAACTGGCACGCGCGGCAGCGTTGGACGAGGTCGAACGCGTCCTGCAAGGCCGTGGGCCAATAAAATCCCTGCCGGAAAGCCTTACCGACCAGGGATCGAAACGCGGCGTGACTGCCACACTCCCCTTCGTGGATGTCGGCGAGGATCTCGACGCCGGAGCCGCGCGGAACGCACTTGAGCAGGACGCTGTTGGCACCACGCCGGTAGAGGTCCCCTTCTACCAGGACATAGCGCTTGGACAAGCGAGCGATCCTTTCTGCTTCCACATCGTCTTCGGGGAGATGTGCTCGGAGAAGATATGCCCGGATTTCGTCCATCCAGGAAGGCGCGCTGGGTCCGGCCGTGAGGACCAAATCCTGGGGCCGGGAGCGCGTGTCAGGCTCAGGCCCGGGCTCAGGGGTTGAGCCTGAGGTCCCGGATAAGCACGCCGAGGAGGTCTCGAGGGCTTCCTGGAAAATCCCCGAGGGGACAGGCGCCCGCGAGGAAGCCAGTCTTGAGAGCTCGTCGGCGGCTAGGTTGCGACTGCGAGGGACGTGGCGAAGCGTGAGGTCGTCGAAACGGCGCTCAAGCCTCCGCACTTCGTCCACGTATGCGGCCAATTGGGGGTCCAGGGTCTGGTACTCCCCGGACACCTGGTTGATGACGAGCTCGGAGTCACCTTGCGCGCATAGCCGTCGCACCCCGAGGGCGATCGCGGCCCGGAGGCCGGCGAGAAGGCCCTCGTACTCAGCCATGTTGTTGGTGGCCCCGAAGTTGAGGTGGACGACGAAGCGGAACTCGTCCCCGGCGGGCGATACGAGGACGATCCCGGCCCCGGCGCTGGGGCGGCAAGCCCGCCGGGCGCAGGAGCCGTCGAAGTTCATTATCCAGTGGAGGCGCAGGTCAGGCGGCAGCTCGGGGGCCGGGAATCCGGCGTCCAGCTCAGGGTCCGGCTCGGGCCCCGGGGTCCATTCCGCTAGAAAATCCGCCAGGACTTGGCTTTTGATGGCGTTGCGCGCTTGGAAGCGGAGGTCGAACTCAGCGAGCTCGACCGCCCACTTAGCGACGCGGCCTGTTCCCTCCCGGTTATGCAATATCTGCCCGAGGGGGAAGGATGTGACTACGAATACCTTGTGCGCCTGGAAGTAGTGGCGAAGTTTCCTGGACGCGATGAGAACAGCGTAGAGCATCTTTTGCGCCTGGGGATAGCGCGATTTGGCGTCACGGAGTACCTCGCTGACGAAGTACACCGGCTTCTGTTGTGTGTTTCCCGAAGCCGGCCCGACAAGGGCCGGGGGTCCGGGCTCAGCTCCCCCGGGAGGGAGCGAGCTCTCGCCTATGGGAATAGGTATGGAGCTGGGACGTTGGGGCCCCGGGTGCAATGTTGGGACGGTCCCGGGCGCCGCGTCCCCGGGCTCGCCCTCGCCTTGGCGAGGCTGCCCAGGTTCGGGCTCCACGGTGGCGGGCCCGGGAGGTAAATCCCGGGTCGCGCGCCTGCTTGGCAAGGGGCGCTCGACGACGAGCGCCGCGCTTACCACCTGCGGGGTTGCCGCGATGTAGAGCAACAAAGGCTCGTCTGGTGCCGGTGCTACGAGGACAGGGGGCGTAGTCAGGTACCTCTTGAGCTCATCAAGGGCTTGATCCGCCTCATCCGTCCAGGTGAACTGCCCGGATTTCTTAAGAAGCTTGAATAGGGGGAGGGCACGCTCCCCGAGCCTGGAGATGAAACGACCGAGTGCGGCCACGCACCCGGTCAGCTTCTGGGCCTCCCGTAGCCTCGTCGGGGGGCGCATGCGATCGATTGCTGCTATCTTCTCCGGGTTCGCCTCAATGCCGCGGCTGGACACGAGGAACCCGAGGAGCTTGCCGGCCGGGACCCCGAAGACGCACTTGTCCGGGTTCAGCTTCATCCTTGTGCATCGAAGGTTACTAAACGTCTCGGCCAGATCATGGAGTAGAGTGGCGCGGTCGCGCGACTTCAGCACCAAATCGTCGACGTAGGCCTCCATGTTGCGACCTAGCTGCGATTCAAATGTTACACGGACAGCCCGCTGGAAGGTGGAACAAGCATTTTTTAACCCGAAAGGCATGCACATATAACAAAAGGCCCCCTGGGGGGTAATAAAAGAAGTTTTTTCCTCATCCTCCTCTGCCATGCGGATCTGATGGTATCCTGCATAAGCGTCAAGGAAGCACAAGAGGTCGCACCCCGCGGTGGAGTCGACTATCTGGTCTATGCGAGGCAGAGGGAATGGATCTTTGGGGCAAGCCTTGTTGAGGTCGGTGTAGTCTATGCACATTCGCAGCTTCCCGTTGGACTTGGGGACGACGACTGGGTTGGCCAGCCACTCCGGGTGCACGACCTCGCGGATGAAGCCGGCCAGCAGAAGTTTGTCGATCTCCTCACGGACGAAGGCCTGGCGCTCTGGGGCCTGTCGTCGTACCTTCTGCCGCACCGGGCGCGAGCCCGCGCGGATGGCCAAGCGGTGCTCAATCACCCCCCTGGGGACCCCGGGCATGTCCGACGGTTGCCAGGCGAAGACGTCGGTGTTTGCCCGGAGGAAGGCGATGAGCGCGCTTTCCTATTTGTCGTCCAGCGAACCGCCAACCTTGACGGTCCGGGACGGGTCGTCGCCAAGGACTACCTCCTTGACTAGCTCTTCATCGGTGGCGACGATGCGTGGCTTGGGGCGCGACGTAGCGAAGGCCCCGCGCCCCCGCCACGTCAGGAGCTGCGGGGGCGATGTCGGCCGCACGCTGCTCGGCGCACGAGAGGGCGGCTTTCACGTCCCCAAGAACTGTGATCGGGCCCGAGGGGCCTGGGAGCTTCATGGTTAGGTACGCGTAGTGCGTAACAGCCATAAACTTCACCAACGCGGGGCGTCCAAGGACCGCGTTGTATGGGAGGTTGCACTCGGCAACGTCGAAAATGACGTGCTCGGTGCGGAAGTTGCCACGGTCACCGAAGGTGACGGGCAAAGAGACCTGCCCGAGGGGCCAAGCGAGGCCCTTCGTAATCCCGATAATGGGCGACGAGGGCGAGAGATTCATCCCCGGGGCCTTGATCTTCTCAAAGACCTCGGGGGAAAGGATGTTGAGGGCGGCGCCCCCGTCGACGAGGACGCGGCCCACCTTCACGTTGCATATGGTGGGGGAGACCGCGAGGGCGAGCTGTCCTCCCTGGTACCCGGGCTGGATGGTCCGCGGGGCCGAAGGTGATCGTACTGTCCGACCACTTCAGCCTCCGGGACGCCGCTGGCCCCGGGGTTGCGGCTAACAGCTCGCGCTTCATGGCCTTGAAGCCACGGCGCGAGGAGTGAGCGTGTGCCCCGCCGTCGAGGGTGGCGATGACATTCTCGGGTTCTTGGAACTCGAGAGGCTGCTCTGGATTGGGAGCGGGCTTGTCCTGCTGCCGCTCCAATTGGAACTTCTTAGTGCGCTCGGCCAGGTTCTGGACGGCGCGGCACTCGGTGAGGTCGTGGCGGTCCGTCTCGTGGACGGAGCACCACTTCCGGCCCGCAGCCGGTGGCGCACGCTCAGCCTTCTGCCGCTTGCCGCCGTAGTCGTCTTGGCGGGCGGCGCGGCCCCGGGGGCCGCCGGACGCCGCCAAGGCGAAGTTCTCGGCGACCTCCTTGCCCTTCTGGCGCTTCCGCCTGTCCCGCCGCGCCGCGGAACGTGAGGCCTCGGCCTCTTCCGCCGGGCCCTCGGCGAGGATCTCAGGACGCGGCTTGTTCCACGCCCGGGCTTCCTCCTTGCGGGCGCAGTGGTCGGCAAGACTGAACAGTTCCGCCGTGGTTTGGACGTCGCGGGTGCCCATCTTTTCGAGCATGCGCTGGTCGCGCACGCCCGAACGAAACGCGTGGATAACCGCGTGGGGGGCGATGTGAGGGATTGTGTTGCGTACCTGGCTGAAACGCTGTAGGAAGTGCCTCAGCGCCTCACCCCTACTCTGACGTAGGGCGTGGAGGTCCGCTTCTGTCCCAGGGCGCGGGAAGGTGCCCTGGAAATTTGCCACAAACTGGTGGCAAAGGTTCTCCCACGAGCGGATGGATCCCTCGGGGAGGCTCATCATCCAGGAGCGAGCCTGGGCCTTGAGGGCGACGGGGAAATAGTTTACCATCACCGTCTCGTCCCCGCCCGCCGCACGGATGGCGGTGGCGTATATCTGCAAGAACTCCGTGGGATCCACGGAGCCATCGTACTTCTCCGGCAAGTTGGGCCGGAACATAGCCGGCCAGCGAACCTGCCGCAGGCCTGGGGAGAGCGCCAGGCAACCCGAGCAGCCGTACTGGGTGGGCTCTGGCGACGAGTAGCGGTTTCCCACTAGTGGTTCGGAGCTGGAGGCCGGGGCCTCGGAATGCCTGGCGGCGTCCTTGCGCCGCTCACGCTGGCGCTCCATTGTGACCCGGGCGTCTTCGTGGGCCCGGGTCCGGTCGAGCCGGTTACGGAGGTCGCCCGTGCCCCGGGAATTGTTCTGGCCCGGGGCGGTCGGCCGGCTCGCGCTAGAGGTCGCGCGGTCGGAGGTCCCAGCGCTTGTATGGCCGCCGGCGGTGACCCGGCGGTGGGCGGTGCCTACCAAGTCGGCAATCTCGTTAATCCATCGCCGCCCCCGGCCTCCATCCCCGGCAAATGCCGGGGGGTGGCGCAGGAGGGCTTCCGCCGCCAAGAGGGCTTCCTGCGGTGTCGCCGAATGGAAGTGGAGGCTGCGACGTGCCGTGGAACGGCGCCTTTGTTCGCGCCTCATGGATGAAGCGGCGGCGGACCCGGCGGGGCACTTGCCGGCCCCCTCCGCGAGGGAAGGGGCCGAGGCCGCACTACCAGGCCGCCGCGGGGCGCGCTTTGCCCGCCGGGTACGTGCCGTGTGCCCCCAGGAAGGCGAAGAGGGAGAAGGTGGTGGGCTTGCCTCTGGGCTAATGTTGCCCAGCAGGGTGTAGTCGCCGGACTCTTCGTCGGAATCCCGCGGACGATGGCCTCCAGCCATGAAGGGCGTCGGTGTCGGGAACGTCGGCGTCCCACCTGAGGAAGAAAACTCCCCCTACCTGGCGCGCCAGCTGTCGGAGGACGAAGCCTCGACGGCGGGAAGTCGGGAGACCCCCCTTTTGAGGTTCGGCCAGGGGAGCTGTTTCTTAGGTGTACGAGGCGTTGGAGAAGACGAGAAGCAATGGCACACAGAGGAGGCGAGAGGATTTATACAGGTTCGGGCCGCCGGAGCGTAATACCCTACGTCCTGTGTGTATGCTATGTGGGCGAATGTGTATGGTTGTGTTACAAGGTGTACCCGGGGAGCTCGGAAGCGTAACCGGGAGACTTGGGAAGAAGAACAGTAAGGTTTGCCTTGTTGTTCTATTGCTCGAGCTTGAGCTGCCCTCGGTTCCGGTGGCTTTGGATCCTCCTTTATCGATTAGGGGAGTCCACAAGTGCTAGATTACCGAGAGAAGGGCTTTTTCCGGCGAGCTCTCCTGTGCACACGTCTGCCTACGACGCCCATGTCGGAGCCGTTGGCTGTGTTGGGGCGGCTGGAGCACCTGCATGCCAGCAGCCGCCTGTTGTGCCAACGCCTGGAGGAGCCCTGTCGGGTGCTGCGGGCGGCTGGTCTGGTCCGCCTGGTCGCCTTGGTTGCCACACACAGCCCGGAGGCGGCGCCTCCGGGCACGGGCGAACACGCGCCCGGGGCCGGAAGGCGGCGCTCCGTCTGGGCGGGGAGGCGGCACTTGCCTGGGGCCGGAGGAGGCGCTCCCGGGCGGCACGCTCTCGGGCGGCACTCGCCGGGGCGGAGGCGGCGCTCCCGGGCGGCACGCTCCCGGGCAACACTCGTCCGGGCCCGGAGGCGGCGCTCTCGGGCACGGGCGCCCGGCGGGAGACACGGCCCCCCTGCCGGCCGCCGTCGTGCGGGATACGTCCCCCGGAGGGGCCGATGTGCCGGAGATCCACGCGTCCCCGCAGGCTATGGGACCCCAGTCCCATTTCGCCGACAATAGTATTCAATCGTATTTTCCCATTGCAATGCACGGGCATTCAATTAGTGCTATATAGATTCGTAACAACTCTAAGGCTGACATGTGGGCCCACCTGATTCATTCTACAAGCGTTTTTATCCCATTTGCACCACCATTGGAACTCCATCCACTCCGGAATTCCCTATAAAACAATAATTTTACCCCAATGGTGAGTGCAACCTCGATCTTATTTATGTATGGTAATGAAAACACTCGTCGTCCCCGCCAGCCCACGGCCCACACAATAATGGGGGCTCCTAGTATATGCGCGCGGGCCGCTTTTCCTATTTCGGCGAAGCCGCAAAGGAGTCGAATAGATGCCATAGATCATTTCTTTGTTTAGCAAGTAATTTTGTTTCACAGCCCATTGAGTTAAAAGTCTAGTCCATTTAGAGAAAAGTCCACAAAATAATCTAGTAGACGAATGTCAAGCCCATGATCAATAAAAAAATGATAATAAATAGTTTAGTTGAAAGTTTTAAAATTTGAGTTGTAAATTTTGAATTTAGAGTTGAAAGTTTCAAAATTTGAGTTGAATGTTTGAAATTTGAGTTTAAAGTTTCAAATTTGGAGTTGAATGTTTTAAAATTTGAGTTGATTTTTCAAAAATTTATACTCAGATTTTAAATTTTGAGTTAAACTTCTTATTGAAAAATATATAAGTCTAACCAATGCAAATTCAAATTGTCTGATGACCTAATCCGCACCGTGAAGTAAGTTGCGAGTCGGAATTGGCACAGTAGCGCAAAGCCCCGTCTCCATCCACGGGTCCCGTCTTGATGGTACAGTGTGGGCCCTAGGTTCCTCGACACAGAATTGTGTCGCGCATGCGCCAATTAGCAAGAGCACACAAAACTACTCTAGAAAATTACTTCTCCAGTGCTCCACTCTGCACCTGTCTCTCCTGTCTTTTTCAGCGATGCAGTCGGATGGGCTCCTGCGACCAATCGTCCATCTCGTCCTCACTTGGCTCCTCCTTGGCAGATCTGGAGACGGTGGCCCTGATTTGGCCGATCTCCTCTTGAAGCGTCCTCCTCCTGCAGCCTTGAGCATCCACCTCGATCTATGGAGAGGTGGGAGGGAAGGAATCTCCAGCATCTGCGCTTCTCCTCCCCCAGCGGGATCCCTTCTCCCTCCTCCTTTGGGGGCCATCTTCCTTCCTTCGATGGACTTTGAGGATGGGGTGGCGGATTAGATCATGCTCGCATCAATGTTGTGGCGCGTCAGCGTGCTGGGTGGTGGGCGAGGAGAGGGAGCAAGAGGGGTTGTTGCCGTACAGGAAGTGTCACGGGTGCCAGGCACCGGGGCGGGTTGGAAGAAGATGCGGAGGAGGCATGTTGGAAGAAACGGTGGTGGTGCTTTTGATGGAATTTTTTCTCTAGTCGTTGGGGGAGTGGAGGGAAGAAGAGATTCAGCCATCGGAACAGAGGAGGAAGGTGGATTGACCACTAGAGCAGAGGAAGAAGCCAGATGTAGACGATAGCCTCTTGTTGAAAATTTTTGACGATTTTGTTACATCCGTTATTTTTCTTTGTTGCACTTTGTTATATTCGAGTGTTCCACTCTCTTACGGAACGGATGTTGCACCATATTTTGATTTCTTGGTTTTTGCAATTATAATGTTTTTTTCAAAATTTGCAATTTTTGCACCTAGTTGAAATATTTTTTGTCCAAGTGATAAAACTTTTTTTTTTCATTTGAGTGATGAAACATTTCTCACCGAGCGATAGAAACATGTGAAACATTTGGTTAACAATATGGTGTAACACCGGTCCGATGTTTTGTAAACGTCGGATGTCCGCTATAGCTAGTATTGTCAGAATGGTAAATCAAGTATGCAATGGCACACGAAAAAAGGAATTATATAGGGCTCATACATCTTTATACACTGGTAGCATCAACAGCTGCCAGTAATTAATAGAAGGAAATGTCATATTTAGTCTCTACTCATGTTCTTGGCTTCAGTCATTCAACTATGAAACCGATCACTTTTGATCCGTAACTCTTAAAACCATCCATATTTAATCTTTGGGTCTAAACTAGGGTGGTTTCTAGGGACTTTTAGGTGATGTGGCGCTACGTGAAGTCCACATGGGCATAGTGAATGACCTCAATATACTAATAAATAATAAATAGGAGCAAAATAAATTAGAAATGTAGAAAATACTACAACCTATAAGTCAACCTTGTCTCCTTTTCCTCTTGCTCTCCCAATTATATATGTAATTTACATACCGCCACATCACTTAAAACCACCCTGGTTTAGACCCAAAGATAAAATATAGACGGTTTACATAGTTGAGAGACTAAAAGGGAATGATTTCATAGTGAGGGACCAAACAAACCAAGATAATATTGAGGGACCGACTTTCTCTTAATATAATTCGGTCCTTTATAATTGAACCGGTCAAGAAAAAGAGCAAATAAAAATTAAAGAAAAATGGCCTATACCATTTCCGGACACCGGTCGGCCTCGCAAACACACACTGTGATATCTCGGGGTCCCGATCTTTCGGTGAGAGGGATAATTCGATTGGAAAGGAGAAGACGTTGACGACCAACTACAAACCATCCAAGGAGGTCGTGTCCTTAGCAATCGATACACCGACTCCAAATGCTTGTTCGTGATCTTCACGGAACACGATCACCTAACCACGAGGGTACTTGTTCCTACAAGCAATTGAGAACTACCAAAAACAAGATGAACGAGCAATCTGAATACTCACAATGGGTGGGGTTCCGAAGATGAGAAAACGGTGATCTAACCAATCATGGCTTTACTTAGCAAAGTAGCAATGCTAAACTTTGATATCAACACAAACCCAACAACATATAAAGATAGCAGCCCTTTATATAGGCTGTTTAGGTTGGTTGCTACAGTAACCACCTTGCTACAGTGTGCCATCTGCTATAGTACCAACATGCTACAGTACTGCTAGGTAGATATATTGTATGCTTAGTTGTCAAGGAGCAAGTCAAAATGAATATAATTTGTTTGTTTGTTTTGGCTTACATCATCTATGGGATAGTGAGTCCCGCTCATCATATATTAGATCCTGCTTAGCACCACTGCGATCGGATTACAACTATGTGTCCTATAAATTTAGTAAAGTATTCGATTAAGTCACAGAACCTCCGAAATATGATTCCTCAGATTCAAATAACTACATAAATTAAAATGCAAGCTCGCTGCATCGAGCATCTAATGAACTTGGTCCTTGCAAGCACGATTCAGTTTATAACCTGAGGAATAATTAGGCTTAGGCGTGGTTGTATTGATGATGGAGGATTTCTCCATCACTGGTCGCTGGAATAGAGCGACCCGGCCTATCGGTGAAGGAGAATTTTTTACTGTTACTTAATTTAATTTTTTTTTTTACAAAACTAATTTTTAATGTTGCCCTTTTTTTTTTTGGTAGAAATACCCTCTGTGCCGCGTGGGCCAGGGGCAGCTACTTTAAAAACCGCCGTGGCCAGGGCGTGGCAAATGGCCGGGCCACGGCAGTACTAAGCGTCAACCCAGGCCGTGACGGCGTCACCAGGCCTGGCCGTCAGGGGGGGCTAACGGCGTGGGCCGCCGTTAGCCGGGGGGCACGTGGAGCTTGCGCCTGTGGCCCGAGGGTGGCGGGAATGCCCTCACAGGCCCCGGGCCATGAGGCCGCAAAAAACTACAGGGGCAGAATGCAAATTAAGCATTCGCCGCCCATGGGGGGAGGGCAGTTTGTAGCCTCCCCTATAAAATCCCTTCGCGCACGCGCCGCGCGTCATTTCCCCCCTTCCGCCTCCAGCGTTCGTCCGATAGAGCTAGACAAAGGAGGGAGCAGTACAAGACGGCGAAGCCCTCGTGTGGATTTTTAAGCCGAACCCAGGTATTTTTTTGCTCTCCTCTCGTCATGTAATCAATTTTTTTAGACAGTGTTAATTAGTACTAGACGCGTTAGTGTAATACCCGACATAGTATGAAAATATTAGCGGTTTTGCATAACCATCGTTAGTATTAAATTTATTTGATCGTACTAGAAGAACATAGCGGACAGATAGTAAATTGTAGATATTTTAGAAATAAATATACTCTGCCATGGCCATCGTTGGTATACGTCATTTCGATACGTTAGATAAATCTAGCGTATAACTTTATTAGCGCCGCTGGGTTAGTTTGTAAAATGTAGAAACGGTAATGGTTTGACTCATACCTATAGCCTTTTTATGGAACGAATATTGATTAGTATAGATTAATAATTGTAGTGAAAATCTTTTTTGTCAACAGAAATGGCAAATAGAGTTGCATTCGCGATATATCACGGTGAAGGAAATGTCAGAGAAGGATAATATGGGGTAGATTTATCGGAGTTCAACGTAGCACAAAAGAGAATTATAGCTCCAGCTGAGAGAAGTTTTCCTGGAGTTTACAATTGGTTAATGAGGGGATTCGGAGTAGATCCTCAAGTAAATACAATTACGGTGTACGCACTGGTTAGCTGGGCTGTGGAAGGTTTTTGGTGGGAATTAATGCCAATAAATTCGACGGCTAACTGGGTATTTTTTGTGGAGAGTGCACTGCAGCGAGGATGGGCACCTAGCATCCTAGTGGTAGTGCATGACAGGGTCAGCATTGATCAGACTGGTCCAAGTATAGCGGAAGGGCCTGATGAAATAGGGGAGCAAAATGAGGCTGAAGACGAGGGTGCCGAAGAGGAAGGAGGCCAAGAAGACATGGGACCGGGGGGTTTGCAGATGAAGGGGAGAGACACCCAGGTCTAGTACATGAGATGAAAATTGAAGACTCAGAACCTGAGCATGTGGAGGATGATGATTCTTCGGAGGACAATGTATACCCGGCAGAATGGGACAATGAGGACTTCTCCGGACTCGTTGTCTCAGAGGGGCACACCGTGCCATGGGAGTATCGGCAGAATGAAGTGGTGCAAGGCGCTAGATACGCCGAAAAAGTACAGTTGACAGAGGCTGTGAAGATATGGGCGGTGTCACTTGGGAGAGAGTTCTGGGTATCAAAGTCCACCAGATCAGTGTACGAAGTAAAGTGTGCAAGTTCAAGCGATGGATGTCCATGGAGGATGTACGCATCCAGGAAGAAATATGACGACTATTGGTCCGTGTCAATCGTGACAGAGCACAACTGCCATCTTCTGGGTGTTCAGAAGTACCACAGGAACATATCATCTATATTCATCGCTTCAGAGCTGTATTATGCTGTTGTGGAGAACCTCCGGTTTGAGCCCAAGGCAATTATCAGGCGCATCGAGGAGAAGTACAAGTACACCATTACATATGCCAAGACATGGAGAGCCAAACAGAAGATAATTGAAAGGAGATTCGGCAGTTTTGAAGCTTCGTACAATAATTTGCCTCGCCTACTGGAAACCATCTATGCGAGGAATCCTGGCAGCTACTCCGAAATCAAAACTTTCCCATCGTTAGCAAATCCTGGGCAGAGCGTCCTTCAGCGGGCCTTCCTCTCTCTGCAGGCGTGCATGTTTGCATTTCTTCATTACAGGCCCATTCTCTGCATCGACGGCACGTTCCTAACTGGAAAATACAGAGGGCAAATATTGACGGCAATCGGAGTAGATGGGAACAACCAAGTGTTGCCCGTGGCCTTTGCCTTCGTCGAGAGCGAGAACACAGAGAGTTGGTACTGGTTTCTGAAGCTGGTTAAGGAAAAGGTGGTGGGGATGAGGCCAGATGTATGTCTCATACATGACCGTCATGCAGGGATGCTGCGTGCAATTGAGGAGCTGCGAAACGGCTGCGCAGACAAGGGATACCCTTCGGTGTGGGAAGATGTAAAGAGCAGATGGTGCATGCGTCATATGGGCGGAAACTTTTATAAGCAGTTCAAAAACAAGGAGCTGATGGCCATGTTCAAACATTTGTGCGCCCAGAATCAATAGAAGAAGTTCAATAAGCTGTGGAGGAGACTTGATGAGCTGACAGTCAAACATAGAGGCGAGAGTTCTGCAAGACCCGCAGCTAGAGGTGTTGACGGCCCTGAAGCTCTAAGTGCACTTCCCACCGATGACGGTACATTCAGAAGGAGGCCCGGTTTCTCAGTTAGCAGATTTTTGCAGTGGATCGAGCACAAGCCGAAGGAGAAATGGGCATTGATATACGATGAAGGTGGAGCAAGGTACGGCATAATGACGACGAACCTTGCAAAGGTCTACAACTGGGTTATGCGTGGTGTGAGGCAACTCCCCCTTGTTGCCATCGTGGAGTTCATCCTACATGGAACACAGACGTATTTCCACGATAGGTACAGACAGAATGGCCCATCTATGGCCGATGGAAACCTTTGATTCGGCACAAAAATGACAGAGTACCTCGAGGGGAAATGCAAGAAGGCAAGAGAGTACCGAGTCCGAGTGCAGAGCACACGAGAGCATAAATTTGAGATATTGTGTGCCGACAGGTCCAGGTGTGGCATATTCGCAAGGAAACCTGTGCAAGAGTGTGTCCTAAAGGAAGATGGGACATGCAAGTGCTCCTGCCAGAAACCAAGCTTGTACCACAAGCCCTGTTCTCATGTCATTGTCACTTGCAGGGAGTGCGACATTGATGAACGCCAATATGTGTCTCCGTACTTTAAAAAGGAAGCAATCATGCATACATGGAGTACCGAGATTTTTGGTTTTGGCATCGTCGGCACTTTCACTGAAGACACAAGCCCAGTTTATTTCATCCCTGACCCGACGAAGGCAAGGAATAAGGCAAGCCGCCGTCGGACACGGAGGATTCACAATGATATGGACGAATCCGAGGCCGGCGTTAGCGCTAAACGTTGCAGTAGATGTGGAAAGGATGGACATACCTACAAGAAGTACACGAAAGACGCCGAGGCCCCAAGTGCAGCGGAAGTTCCTATGGAAGGATCAGGTGCCGTCGGAAGACGGCCAACTGGGGAAGGCACCACTGATAGGCAGCGTCATCGCAGGCGTCCTCGTGCACGTTCGGGTTATGTTGTGTAGTATAGCCCCTGGCCTTTTAAAGATACTTTGCTGTCTGTTAATTTTCTGATTGTAATGCACTATGTTTATTTGAGCTAATCTGTTCCGCTTCTTTTTCCTTGCAGGTATCGACTACCAGACGCCTCAGCTGCTAGATCACGCCACCGATCAGACCCATCGGTCGTTTCTCTCGGCGGTACAGAACCTCCAGCTCAGTACCTTACATCCTCGACCTTCTAGGCGACTCCTTCCCGTGGACCCTCGGTTCACGACTAGGTATGTACGAACGTTGTACTGTGAAGCTGTATATGTGAACTTGCTAACTTGCTTTGTTTTGACTATCAGGTTGTGGGAGGCAGGCCTTCTGCTGCTGTGTAGGCTGGTAGCAGCCGCAGTGGACCCGAATGACCCAGCAAAGAAGTGGGGTATCGACCGGTCGTTGATCATAGCTCTTGTGGGCCGGTGAAGACCGGAGACGCACACCTTCCACCTCCCATGAGGTGAGATGGCCCCCACGCTGCAGGACGTCAGCCTCCTCCTTGGGCTGCCTCTAGCCGGCGATCCGGTGGGCCCAATTGACGGGCTCCAGGTGTGGCGAGAGGACATCCTGCAGCAGTTCGCCCCGGTTCACTGTGCTCCGGGGCTTCCCCTCGTCAACGAGATCTCCCCGTACACGCATGTGGGCCCCCCTCAGGCTTGGGTACTGAGCTACACGGTAAGAATGCTTTCTTGTTGTTTTATGTTCGTCCTTCAGTCCATACTAGAATTACAGTGTCAACTTCCTTATAAGTTACTGCAGTCTGATCAGCTAGACTCGGAGGCCGACGCGTACTCACTACAGAGGAGCCTGGAGGCGTACCTGTTGTGGCTGTTCGGGTGGGTGATGTTCACCAACTCGCACGGCCACGCAGTCGACAAGGGCTTGATCCCTTACGCGAGGGAGATAGCCGACGCCGAGGACGGTGCTGCTCCCCAATACAGTTGGGGATCGGCAGTCCTTGCCGCCACGTACAGGAGTCTATGCGACGGCTGCAGGAAGACCGACCCAAAAGCGGTCTTCACGGGTTGTCCACTCCTCCTACAGCTCTGGGCGGCAGAGCGGTTCACGATCGGCCACCCCGTGGTGGACCACAGTCCGTACGAGACGAGCCTGTACATGGGTGTCCCACCGGAGGACTATCTGACGATGGGGACGGTGTGGTGTCGTCGTGAGGTATGTTCGGTGTTAGAACCGTCTCGGTTTTTTATGTTACTTGGACTAACGAGAACTCTTTACCTGTTTGTAGCGTCGGTACGCTCATGTGCAGGTGCAGAAGTCGTACCCAGACTTCGTCATGGAGTTCGACAGGATCACGGACGACGACGTTGTCTAGGAGCCATACAGCGCCGAGGCGGTGACGGCGCGTGCGCCGCATGGGCTGTCGTCCCTCTGCAGCAGGGACCAGGTGTACTGGCTGACGATGACGCCGATGTTGTTCGACATTTCTGTTGAGCCACACTGCCCGTAGCGTGTGATGCGGCAGTTCGGTATGCGCCAGACCTTCGGCCAACCACAACTCCAGGCCGTACCGCAACACGTTCACAGGTATGTGTGGAAATGAATATTCCGTATTATTATGCATTGTGTCACCGGTTGTGCTCTGCAGGTTAAATCGCCGTGGCCAGGCCGCCGGTAGGTTGTGGAGACCCACCGTCATCGAGTACATCAACGACTGGCTCATAGCCACGGAGGACGTCTTCACGGAGATCCACCAGGTACGAGGAGTACCTTTCCTGGTACCAACCCCGTACCAGACTACGGGTGACGTTCACTCCCGGGGCTCCACAGGCGCACATCGCGGGGGTGCGAGACGCATACCCAACACACCACGACCAGAACTACTTCCGCGCGGTGGGTCAATGGTTTTCATACTATTTTCAACGGTACTTACCACGCGCAACTAACCACACATATCCTGCTGAACAGGCGGACGATGCTAGGCAGGTCGACACGGAGCTCGCCCTACTGTGCCAGCGCCTCGAGGCTGGCATCCCTCTCACGGAGCAGGAGCAGGCGTCCTCGTTCCACCGGATGCGCAACACGATGCGCTCGGTCATCCGTGCTCTGACTTGTCGCCGTTCCGATGCAGCCCCGCCGATGCAGATACATATGCAAGGTCCCCACGGTAAAGGGACATCGGCAGGAGCGGCGGGTTCTGCAGGGGCCAGTACATTGTAGGGAGCAGGTCCTTCCGGTACCGCCGGAGGATCGAGGACGGCAGGCTCCAAGATCGGGCGAGGTTTGTTAGGTACGTCAGGTTCGAACATATTCTCCATAACTAACTGCACTTTTTATTCGGCTGACGCGAACTTTTCTTTACCGGCCCCACGCGGCGGATCTCACCACCACCTGGGGGACACTAGACGGGGATCTGCCCGGAGCACCTCTGCTTGGATCTCTGCCGAGGACGACCTCGTTCCGGAGCAGGACGTGATCGGGTCGTCACAGCTCGGAGGTGCACCGGACACATAGCCGCACGACGCCGGTGCTTTCCCTACTGCTCAGGCGGTCCGAGCCACCCGTGGGGTAGCGGCGGACCGCCTGACGTACTCGCGCGGGCACGTGCGAGCGCAGCCTAGGAGGACGAGGCGTACGGACTAGGGGCTATTGTTGTATTTATTTATTTATAGGTCTTGCATATCTTGTTGTATCGGTAAAATGTAATTGTCATTTTATCTTCGACAATAGGAAAATATTAAGAGGGTTGTCGCTTTGAATCCTAGAGTTCAAATACTAGTGCGCAAATATTCACCCCCTCTAGGCTCGATCCCACCCTTCAGATCTGATATTTCACAAATATTTTACAACGGTACTCCGTCCTCTTTGTACCATTTTAAAAGGACTAACCACTTTTGGCGCATACTATGCGTGGGTACGGACCACCTTTACTTGCATAATATAGGCTCCACGTGCGCCACATTACGACAAGCGAGCTTTCGGCGTGTCGCTTTAGTCATACGTCGTCACGGGCATTCTGAATACATGGTCGGCCACTTCAACCGCTTTTTGCATATGCATGCCCCTTATATTTTGATTTGTACGTTCATAGGGATATAGACGCACGACAACCTATATAAAAGCACCATCATAGTAGCAGAGGGCCTTCACCCAACCCCTCGGGGAAACTTCGCACCGTTTATGAACTACGGCCACTACCTGCCTCACTAATTTCCTTTTCTTCTTGTAGCAGCATCGAACAATGCCTCCTACACCTCTTTTCGTGGAGGATTGCAACTGACGATATTTAGGTTTCGCTTTGGTACTGCCACCTTGGGCTGAACGCTCGATATGCCTTTGTGGTGACCGTTGCCGGCTACGCGTATCTCATCAGGAAGAGACTTACGGCTGGAGATACTTCGAGTGCGTGCACCGGAGTCCCCAGGTACGTGTTTCAGTCAAGTCTTTGTCATATTCGTTTTTACACCCACGACTCTTACACCATGACATTTACCTTAACAGACCGAGGGAAGATATTGCGGCTTCATCGAGTGGATTGACAACGACAACCCGGAATATGACTACCTCCCGTTAGACGAAAGCATGGCGCAATACATGGCCAGGAGGGCAGAGCACGAACAACGTCTAGAGCTCGAAGGGGCAAACTGGAGAAATCGACCTCTCGGACTACCGCGATGGGAGGATCGTCCAACATGCGCTTGTGGTGATCGTTGCCAGGTCGTCAGGTCGAGAAGGCCAGGAACTCTGCGACGCAAAAGCTTTGTTTGTCCGAACATTCTTGACGACGATATCAATGTAAGTTCAAGCCCCACCTTACTTCTTACAGATAGTTTATCTTCACCAAACGTGACGAATTTACTAATCAAACTCGTCCCACAGAATCCTCCAAGGAGGTGTCAATTCAGACAATGGATTGACAATTTCACGCCGCCAGATCTATCACGGCACTGGAACATGCAATCAGAATCACCAGCCGACTACAGCCTGTCTAGATCATACCATGAACGAATCGCCCGCTTTTCTAGGAACCGGTGACTAGAACGAGCGGATACATTATACTGCCCACAAGTTGTATCCGTTGCTGTATTTCGTACTATGGGTATCGCATTCATCATGCCACAATGCGAACGGCTCGCATCTAGCTAATATCACTATGCTATTGTACGTGCACTGCGTTAGGTATCGACCGAGTGCATCACGAATAATACAATATATCGTCTCCCAATGTCGAATTAAAAATCATTCAGTACGTACATTGCGCAAAAATTTGAAAAAAAATTCATAGGCCCTAACATTCTGTTCGCCTGGGGGTCCTAAGCCCCTCACGTAAAACGGACCGGTCTATTACCATGTCATTAATTAAGTATTACCAAAAATAAACTTGAAAAAATGATTCGTACGATTTTACAATCTATGATATTTGGTTTTTTTTTAACATCGACCCAATAAATGCAATGGCACAATAAATAGAATTTAAGAATCTAATTTTGAGAAATAAATTTTTAAAATTTTTGGGGTTAAAAATTAGCAAGAATTTTCAAATTTGGTAACTTGCAAATGGCTCTAGGGGGCCGAGGCCTGGGCTGGGCAATGGTCCGATCAGGAGGAGGCAACGGTCCGACGGGGGTATTCGGACGGTCCGATCCCTAGACGGACGATCCGATCTGGGGCAACAGTCAATCCGATCAACGGTCCAATCCAGGGGCAACAGTCCGATCGTGTGTATTCGGATGACCCGATCCCTGGGCGGATGGTCCGATCTTAGGCAATAGTCAGTCCGATCAACGGTCCGATTCGAGGGGCAATGGTCCGATCGGAGGATTCGGACAGTCCGATACCTAAGCGGACGGTCCAATCCGGCGGGCAATGGTCCGATCCGGGGATTTAGACGATCCGATCCCTGTGCGGACGGTCCGTTCGCTAAAATGCATTCGCCGCCCTAGGGGACGGCGGCGAATATACCGAATGCAAAAATGCATTCGCCGCCGTCCCCCAGGGCGGCAACGCCACGTGGCCCCGCCGGCTAACGACGGCCCACACCGTTAGCCCCCCCTGACGGCTAGGTCATTCGCTGTCCTGGGCCACGGCGGTTTTTAAATACCACCCTAGCCCACAGCGGCAAGAGGGTATTTCTGAAAAAAAAAATTAGTTTTGTAAATTAAAAAAAATTAAATTAGTAACAGTAAAAACTCATCGGTGGGGCCTTGGCCATTGATCTCCCAGGGCCGACGCACCTCGTCCTACTAGGTGGATTTGGCAAAATCACAACCATCCTTTTAGTTTTTACGGCTGAGATCATGATATTGTACTCCAACCAACACCATGAAAAGAACAACGACTAATGGAGTCCTACAAATTTTCATTGAAAAACTGTACACTTCTGAATACCCTCTAGAAGAAATGACACTAGATAAATACGCTAACATTTAAGATGGGTTCACCATTGAATTACTAGTCAAGGCCCAAACTGAACTGCAGCGCAACAGTGCCACAACTGTTTTGCCTAGATTTCCTTTACTGCAAGCTTGAACGAGTGATTTCTCGTATGCACCACGCCATATCTCAAATATGGAAACAACTTCAACAAAAATATGGAAGTCACTCGCAACAACCTCAACAAAAAAAAAGTTTTCACAAACTGATTTCTCGTATTTCTCTATAAAGGTGGCAACTAGTTGCTCCAATCCAGAAGTGAATTAAAGTGCAGACCTTCAGGAAACACAGGTAATATTGAAGGAAAAGCACAGAAAATATCCCATATAAGGCAATGCCAGAACAAGAACAAAATTTAAGGATGTACACAACAATAGAGATGCCACCAGGTGCTGATATCCTACAGCAAATTACAGGCGACAGTGTCAAGCATCCAGAAATCCTTATTGCCAAACACTAAATTGCTAACACCTATAGTAAATTAAACATTATATGATACAAACACTGGAGCTAAAATTTAAGAATATGCCCAAATATGTACAGACCCATTAAGATGTGGGATTGTACTTTGTAAAGACCATAAAAAGGGATAGTCACAATCTGCATATCAATGTTGATGATTTTCAGATGTAATTCCACACATATAAAGAAAATAAAAATAGCACTGAACCGACATAGCTTGTTTCAGTTAGAAGTTTGCTGGACATTCCAAACTAATTGAGAAAAAGAACTTTGGGGGGCGACATGGGCATAAATTATACCATGCCACAGGACTCTTCTTTTGAATTATCAAATTTAACCCTCAAATTAAATGGGAGCCAAATGAGATTAATGCAACATAGGATTTTCTGGGAGAAATCATGAAAGCTCAGTATCCAGTACACTTGAATCTAACTAGACTGGGAAGGAATTTGAGGATCATACGGCAACATATTCTTGGTGCCAGGGAGAAAGGACAATTTGCCTTGTTTATTCTTCCCACTGTGCCAGGGAATAAGGACAATTTTCCTTGATTGTTCTTCCAAATCAATTCCAATCTCTCACTTTGCCCCTGGCTGCTTTTAGTCTTCTAGCTTCTACTGGTTGATTTTTCTGTTCTCTAGATTAAGTTGTTACTTTCTGGAGTGCTTTGAAGCACAGAAACCATTAAAAATATCAGGTGTAATTATTTATTTATAAATAAGAAAAAGGTGAAGAATCCGAAGGCTGAAGCATAAGAGCTAAAAAGAACAATGCTGAGGTTCAACACATAAAACAAAATTTATTCACTTTAATCTGATAGCAGTAATAACAAAAAGAGTGTAAAAACAACAATTTATCAGGTAAGCTGGAACAACAAATTAAAATTTAGCAGCCACAGGGGTAAATAATATATTTATCTCCAAAATGACCGATGTGGTACATAAGATTCCAGCATGCAATCAGAAGCAACTTGAATGCCTTGTAAACTCCATTCAGACCATCAAGTTAACCATCTACTAGATACTCTTCAATAGAATTCTACTATTGAAGCAAAACTACCCATTGACTGAGAAAAGAACACCAAGATAAAGATCTAACCTATGGCAAGGCATCACCGGGTTCTTGCTTCTTCTGATCATCACCTTCATTCTGTTCTGTAATGTCATTGGGGTCACTCGACTCAATAACCTGTGCCTCCTCCACATTACCAGTTGAAACATCATTTTCAGCTTCCTTCTTGCGACCAAGCACTGCCTCAATAGCCGCTCGGCTGGCCCTGGCAGCAGCTTCCTCCTTGGCCTTTGCCTCGGCCTTCTTCCTCTCCTCTTCTTCTTTAGCTAAAGCCTCTGCTCTAGCTTTCTCTTCAGCTGCACTTGCAGCTGCCTCTGCTTTCTCCCTCTCAACATCCTCGTACAACTTTGTCATATCTCCATCTCTCCCCTCTTTTTGTAGTGCCCCTTCCAGAAGTGCCTTCAATTCATCGCTAAACACAACACTCTCATCCAAAAGAATACACTTGGCCATCTTAATTGCATCATCCAACCTTGTAGCGTCAACGTATGCCCTCAACAAAAGCTCATAGCTGCCAATGTTTGGCTTGACCTCCTTTTCAGGCATCTGATCAAAAAACCCCTGTGCCTCATCAAGCCTATCAACCTTCACCAAGCCACCAATAACTTTGTTAAATGCATTGGCATTAGGTCTCAAGCCAGCATCGAACATCTTATTGAAGTAAGCAACAGAGTCATCCACCCTATCCACCTTAAAGCAGGACTCAATTAGCAAGACATAAGTGAATTCATCAGGATTAACACCATGCTCACCCATCTCCTTGTACAATATTTCTGCCTCCCCAACGAGTTCATTCTTCCCAAGCCAGTCAATCAGATTGTTATAGGAGAGCGCATCTGGAGCACACCTCTTCTCACCCATTTTACCGAACACCTCAATCGCATCCTGGAACCTTTCAGCCCGGCAGTATGCATCCACCATGACGTTAAAGCTCCCCAGGTTCACAGCAATCCTCCTTGGTGGATCATGTTCCTTGCACATCCTATCGAACAGCTGGAGTGCATCATCCAACTTATCATTCCTCCCAAGGGCATCGAGCACCATATTGTAACTCATAGCTCCAAACCTCACGTTCGAACCCTCCCCAAGCACCTCCGTGTAGCAATCCATGGCTTCTTTCTCCATACCTTTCAAGAAATACCCCTTCATTAAGTTCCCGTAAACCATCCCATCAAGAATCTGCCCACCACCGAGCTTCTCCACAAGCTCCTCGTACAGCGAGACCACTGTGTCGCCATCCCCGGCGTTGACAAAGCCACCCATGACAAACGCGTACACCTGGGGATCAGGGGCAACGAGGCCACGCTCGAGCATCCCATCCTTGAGCTCGATAGCCTGGTCGAGCTTCCCATTCTCGGCCAGGGAGCGGGCGAGGATGCGGTAGGTGGTGGGTGACGGGAGGACGGGGGAATCGTCCTTGAGGAGGAGGCGGAAGTGCTCGAGCGCGGTGTCGGGGCGGCGGCAGTCGCAGTAGGCCTGGAGGAGAAGGTTGTAGGTGGCGACGGTGGGCGCGACGGAGGCCTGCGTGACGAAGCGGTGGAGCGAGAGGAGGTCGGCGTAGCGCGCCTGGCGGAGCAGCGCGGCGAGGACGGCGTTGCAGGTGAAGACGGTGGGCCTGCAGTTGGAGTAGATGGAGTGGCGGGTGAGCAGCGCTGCCTCGTCGAGGTCGTTCTCGCGGACGAGCGCGAGGATGCGGCGGTGGAGGTCGAGTCGCTTGCCGGAGAGGACGGAGGCCGGCTCGGGGAGCTTGGGCGCGTTGGGGTTGGACGACGGGCGGGGGGCCCCGGGGGCCCGCTGCGGCGCCGGCCCGCCACGGGCGCTCGGGGGCTCCACGCGGAGGCGGCGCTTGCGGCGGCGGCGCTCGGCGGCCGCGTCGGTCGGGGTGGTAGCCTGCTCGGCGTCGGCCGGGGTGGCGGTGGCGAGGCAGAGGGGGCGGAAGTGGGGACGGATGGGGAGGCGGAGAGGGAGAGGGAGGAGGCGGGAGAGGAGCGGCTTGGAGAGCGCCATGGCGGCGGCGGCGACGGATCACGGCGAGACGATTGGGAGAGAGAAAGAGAGAGAGAGAGGAGGGTTTAGCTAGGGATTTGGGGATATCTTTCCGCTGCGGGGAAATGGAGAAATAGGGGCTGGCTAGACTAGTTGGGCTTTTTGGGCCTCTTTCTGCAGAGGCCTACTATAACGTTGGCCTCGGAGCTCGCGGTGTTGGGTTAGTTGGATTTTTGGAATGCAGAAATTTTGACGGGGAAAAAGAAAAGCAAAGAAAATGTCCATTTCAATATTTCACATGCTAAACTTCCATAAAAGTATATAAAATAATTCTAAACTTCAAATCAACAGATATTCAACGCTAAGTTATTGAACGCCACTGTAGTGCTAAGCTACTAGTACACTACGGATTAGGTGAAAATCAACTGTCATTTGTGAAACATTTATTTATATAGCGTGAAAATAATTTAAGTTACTAAAATATTAGTTGCTGACAAATAAATAAGGAAAATGAAATAACATTAAATTCTAATTGAAATTGTGGGCACCCCGAAAGTGCATTATGGAGAGTACTTATTATGACAACGTAAAATATCTAGATGGATGGGATCTCAAATAAAAACCAATTAAGTATAGTAACTATCCATCCTCATCGCAGCCTTGCCATAATATTTACCCAATCACAATACAATTTCAACACGCCGAATTCAAAAATAAGAAGATATTTGGATAGTTGATTCACCAGTCCCAAACGGCGAAGTGTGCCCGTCAAACCACACGAAGGTGGCGACCAAACACGATACACACTTCTGGGGACATGGTCTATGGTTGAACCAACATCCATACATCTCATCATTTCTAAATTCATACTCATATTCAGCTAGTCCCTAAGAAAGCGACTAACTTCACATGTTCATCGCAAACAATTGATAAACATCATAATTACTCTAAATATGGATAAACGAGCAGCAGAGTTATATATATTACATAGAGAGCTCACACCCTAATTCATCACAAAGTAACTCAAAAGATAGCAGCGGAAAAATATAAACATAAAAGATAAAATCAGTGGTGCCAATACCAAACCACAGGGCAACCAACTGGGGATAGAGCTTAACTTCAACTACATATTATCCTCGCCGCCCTCGGCGGGATAATAGTAGACCACATCAGTGTCGTCGATGTCCTCACCTAAAAGATATGCAGCGTGAGTACAACAAGTACTCAGCTAGACTTATACAATAATAATAGAACAAAGGAGTAATGCTAGTCTCTACATCAAGGAGTATGGCTAGGTTGATCTGATTTTGCATAAAACTGATTTTATTGAGCAAATTTTACATTTAAAACATAAGCATTTGCGAAATAGCTCAATCTGAAAATTTAGGACAGCAAGCTTATAGTTCTAAAATAGAAGTAAAAATGAGCATAATCCCATGCTCTAACATCAATAATGGGCCACCATTGCCCAAAATTATTATGCTACACAAGCATACCATCTTTCATGGCTAAAACCAAGTCATATTTTACATCAAGGCCTTTTATATAAATCCATCCATCCATAACTATCCTAAGTCATGGCATAACCACATAATCCCATAACCACATATCCCAAGTTTGATGCTAACATGACTGAGGAACACATCAAGCGGTCGTCCGTAACCGTGGACACAGCTATTCAAATAGTTCTTACTCTGATCAGAGGTATACATCTTTACCCACACGATGTGATAGAAGCCATACGGCTACACTCTAGTTTGATCCGTACCTGTCGGTACCCACACTCTACATATTGAGTGCGGACTAGAGGTCACAACAGAATCTTTTGCATGCTTAGCCCCAACCACCTAAACCACGTCTGGGCCCCCGACGACTTAGTCACGTGCGTGCGTGGTAACTAAGGCAGGCTCACCGTCGCGGGAGACACCTCTAGCCAAAACCAGGCACGCACGTGGCCCTCCAAGGACTCTTCGTCCTCACGACTGACAGATGGGCGTAGATGGCCATAGCCTCCTGTGCTACTTAGTTAAGCCGTCCCATTCCCGGCGTGTGGAAATACGTAGGGTGCTTGAATAGACGTCAACATGTTCGGTCCTTAACGACCCAGACGGAGCTACGTGCATCGGGGAAACACCATCCCGTCATCGCCCTATCATCCGTCCAAGTCAAACATATTCTTCATTATAAATCAGAAGTTATTCTTTTCAGATTTTAACCCATCCATTCGGATTAAACTAGTTTTGAACTGATAGCTCCATCTATCAGATTTTTCTAGGTCTAGAAATAAGCATGGTTAAGCATTCGATAAAATAAAAACATCCCAAAGTCCTTAACCAGGGGTGACAAGGTATAACATGGAATCGACAACCAAGGAATGAAAATGCATACAATTGGGTAATCTTGACTTTACCATTTTTCCCATTTTAAATAGACCGTAACATGCATATAGATATTGCTTTCACAAGCAAATCAATTTATTAAAAATATAGGTTCAATATGCTTAGATGCTTGCCTTGCTGCAGCGAAGGTTCACACTCAACCTCTGGATTAGTTTCCTCGTACTCCGAAACCTCTGAATCTATCGATAAAAAGCAAATATGTAAATAAGAATCAATTAAAGATGCTTATGCAAAAATAATCAATAAATTCTGAGATAAATACAGTAGGTAGGCCACATTCTAAAGTGAATTTTAGTGCAAGAATCACCTCAAAATCTTTTACGGTTTATGAGTTACAAAAACAACAAGATAGGAAAGCTGAAAATAGCAGTTTTGTAATTATTTGAATTGTAGCCTTAAGTTATTATATTTGACTGAAATTTTCTATTAAGATTTCAAGAAGGCAAGTATTGTTATATAAAAGAGCATAACCTACTGGTTCTAGCAAAATTGAGTTTACTTAATTTTGATTTATAGACATTTTATTATGTATTTTAAAGTCCCTACACATTTAATGATTATAGAAATACTTTTTAGTATATAAAAGTGTTATAACTTTACAGAAGTGAGAAATCATGCCAAGGGGAGCTTACTGATCCTAGGTCCAATTCATTTTTGTAAAAGAATGAAGCTTTTGTGCACTTTGGAAAAATATATATATATACTCCATTTTTCATTTGTATCATTTGATCTATTATATGATTTACATAGACAAAATGTCATATTCATGTTACAGAAAAAAGAACACGGCTTGGTGAGGCTTCTGTACCTAGGTTTACTGTATTTTATATTTAGGGTGAATTCACTAAGTTTTTACATTTTCTTTATGCAAAAATATACATTCATCATACAAATTTTTAGAGGAAATTTCCCATACTGTGTTGGCCATATTTTACTTTACAGAAATAAAGTACAAGTTTTATTGAATCCAACAAAATTTGGTTCACTCAAAAAGGAGTTAAAATGAAATAGTTATGAATTTACAAAGTTTAACTATTTTTCTGTTGTAAATTAAATCCTTTAATTATTTTCCTATTTCTTTCTTCTTTTCTCTTTTCCTCCAGCTCAGGCCCACATGACAGCGGCAGAAAACAGAGGAGAGGGAAGCAGACTGGGCCGCTGGTTCTGTTCGCCGGCGCCGGCGGCGAACGGCGGCGCGGCTTGGGTGGCGGCCAACAGAAGAAAGATAGAGGGGACCAAGGCGAAGCTAAGGGTGGTCTTCTTGCTAGCTTGGGTGACCGGAATCGATGGCGAAGGCGACGCAGGCGGCGGAGTGGTTCAGATCGATGAGGCAAATCGTCCTACGGGCTTAAACTGGCCAAGCCAAAGCATGCGTATGCGTCAAAGTAGTACCAGAGTGCTTACCAAAGGTTGTGCTGGTCTTGGCGACGCTGGGACAGCAACGGCGACGGCGGAAACTGTCCGGCGGAGGCGGAAACCTTCGGGATGACGGCGTTGGCTCGACTCGGTCAAAGAGCTGGCAAACCAAGGAAGGAATAAGGTTGCTGGGACCCTAGGGGTGCTTCAAGAGTGAGGAATCAAGCTAGGACTCACTGGAGAAAAAGAAATCGACGGCGGCGGCAGGCGGCCAGACTTGGGGAAGACGACGCCGATCTCTAGCTTCATGGCATCATAACTCAATTCCTTCGGCCAGCTAGCTTCTAGAGGTGAGGCGACGACGTTGGCGTAGTGGCTCGGGCTGGGATCACCGGAGTTCGCCGGAACAGGGACAAACCGAGCGGCGGCAGTTCGGCAGTGCAGAGAATAGGGACGGCGGCGGCACGATGGCTCCGACCAGCAAACCTGGGGTTGTGCAATACGAATGGAACGATTAGGAGGTGCTCATCATGTTCCTGTGGTTAGGAAAGGATGGAGCTCACCGGCGTTGGCTTGGGACCGATCGAACACTGCCGGCTGAGGGAAAGGTGAGGCTGCCGGCGGTGATCCTTGGGGATTCCGTGGGTTTCTCCGGTGGGAACGTGGAGAGGATGGAGAATGGGTTCTGCTGGTGAAGTTTGAGGCGAAATGGTCGATGCTCCCTAGTGCTGTGCTCTTCTCTGTGCCTCTGTGAGCTATGAGGGAGAAGAACAAGATGCTGGCACATGTGACATGCAACTGCTGAGCTGCTCCAGTTCCACAGTGGTCCAAGGTGGGTCCCACATGTAAGACAACCTTTTTCACACACTCTTGCCTAGGTTTAGTCTATGTTTTGTGGGTCCAAGTAGTGGAAACCTAGGAAAGAGTGAGGAGTATGGGTAGGAATGTTGGTAATCACACTGTCCCATGCTGTGCTATGGCTTACAGGTGGGCCAGGGGGTTGTGGGGTCCACCTGGAAGTGAAATAGAAAGGAGAAATCTCCAGAGACTAAGTGTTGTGAGCTGTATGGACAGCTATCTTGCATCTGTGATTTCAGTAGGTTAATAAGGGATATAAATTATGAAAAAATTATTGGAGATAGAGAAAGATGTGTTTAACCTACTGGCCAAATTTCGTGGTTAGAAGAGGTCTGGTTAATCTGTGGTGAAATTGCAAAGTAGGCATGCTGGTCCAGTTTTTCTGCAGTGCAATTTATATCCCTAGGGCTTTGCTCTTATTATTTTATGTGATTTCTTTGGGAATTAAATTGTGCCAAAATTACTGATGGTAGGTTTTATGTTGGCACACACTTTGGCAAAAGGGCTTTGTCTAATTAGTCTTTATTTTTATTTGGTGAATTTTAGAAGTATACCTATTCATTTCAGCTAGCTTCCTAGTTTTGCTGATTTGAGGGATTTTATTGAAGTACCAAATGAAGTGATAAAATCATGTAAAATTTACAGTGGATTGATTATGTGGAAAAGTGTTCACAGGAATTTTTCTATGATTTTATGTGCAACTAAACATCTTTAGAAAATCCTTAGATTATATAAGTGCATAGGTCAAAGAAAAGGACCCCGGCTGAAACTTGTTTGAATTTTTAAGGGGTCTAAACTATTGAAATAAATTCCTGGAAAAATTATGTTAGGTCATGATAGATAATCTAGTATTTGCATAAATTATCTTCCATACACACTTCTGTTCAGTTAGATACACTTTTTGGTAATGTTTGTTTTTTGCCGATTAGGGTTTAATTAAAGCAACTTTAATTTACATGAAGTGACAAAGTAAAAACTAAATTGTGCACTCTAATGACAGTTGGACATACACCAATTACCTGAGATTAAATCCAGGGCTATGACAGAAATATTTTTATCTCACACCTAAAATATTGAGTTTTAACTATTAAAACATAAAAAAACACTTAGTAAAATATTTATGAAATATCATGTGCAACATTTATAAATACACTAGTAAAACATAAAAAATACTTGTTAAAACATCAAAAGAATAATAAAATATGGAACGATTCCATTCATTCACCTCCATCGCGCGTCCGATTTTTTCCTCCTCCCTCCCGATCTCGCGCAGTCGCGCTCCCGCTCCTCCTCGCGCCGCTCTCGGCCGTCTTCCCATCCCCAGATCGCAATGGATCCAGTCGAATCTGGAGTAGTAATCAACTCCTCCCCAAATCCCCTCCCCTCCCCTCCTACAAAACCCTAACTCCCATCCCCATCGGAGAGAGAAGAGGGTAGCCATGGCAGAGGCGGAGTGCGAAGTAGACTGGGTCATGCTCGACTCCGACAACCCCGCCGACTCCTCCGACGACGACCTCATCCTCGCGCTCTCCTCCTCCTGCACCATCCCCGCCGCCTCCGACTCCGACGAAAACGACGAGGAGAGCGACGTCGACGGCGACCTCAAGGAGGAATTGCCGCGCCCGCCGCCGCCGAGGCCGCTCTCGGGCCTCTTCTACCACACCGTCTCCACCAACGGGCCCGGCTACCTCGCCTTCGACGCGCTTGGGTTCGGAATAGGTGCGGCAGCGTCGCAGCTTTCCTGGCTCCTGATTCATCCGATACGCGCCCTAATAATACATTGCAGGCTTGGGATTGAGCGTGATGGCGGTGGATGCGACCGGAGAGAAGCATGTTTTTGGAATTTTTTTGGGTTGAATTTTGCAGATTTCAGTGGCTGGATTGGTGGTTCTGCTCGACCATGCTGAGTAGTTCTCTGTGGAAGAGGAGCATGCTGCTTATTTGGGAAGCCATTTCAGCAATTGGCAGCTAACTTTCTAGACGAAAAGAATTCTGTGATATCGTATGAAGGTTCTGTGTTGTGGTTATATGCAACCAACAAGAAGTGCATTTTCCCTCTGATTAATTCGGCGTTTTACCAGGGTGGCAGCAAGCTAGCCAGCGATACTGGGAGAGAGATTGATAACGATCAGGTGTGGTGATCATGGAGCATGTGATCGGCGGGAAGTTTAAGCTTGGGAGGAAGATTGGGAGTGGGTCATTCGGGGAGCTATATCTCGGTATTTGTTCATGTAGCTCATGAGAAAAGTGGTTTTCCAATTTTGTGATTTTTATGCTTTTCTAATGTGCCCTTTTATTGATGCAGGTGTTAATATACAGAATGGGGAGGAAGTGGGAACCAAGTTGGTATGTCCTGATAAAGTTGGTTGTAATGTATATACTGGCTGCATTTGATTATGGCATTTCCCTTGCCTTAGATACCATTTTTTTAAGTTTTGTATAGGTTAGAGTTGAAATGTTTGCTAAAAGTCTCACCTTTTCCTCTGTCTGATTTGTGCCAGGAACCTGTGAGATCAAAACATCCACAGCTGCATTATGAATCCAAAGCTTATGCAAATGCAGGGTGGAAGTAAGACGGTTGTATTTATATATTTTGTTTACAAATTGTCACACTAGTTAATCCCTTATTTATGTTACTTGCCAACTATAGATGGTATCCCACATATGAAGTGGTATGACGTTGCGGGGGAGTACAATGTTATGGTGATCTTCTTGGCCCGAGTTTGGAAGACTTGTTTAACAACTGCAATAGGAAATTTTCTCTGAAAACCGTCCTTATGCTTGCTGATCAAATAGTAAGTTCAACACCTCCAACTATGAAGACAAGATGCTGCAGGGTGCTCCCTAGAGTTCAATCTATGGAGTTCGATTACAACCCTTTTTTATTTCAAATCTGCCTGAAACTTGTACGCTATTTTTTTTTAAGAAACATAACTTGCTTGGTTGGGTTAAAACCCATAATGTTTACCCATGCAACAAAAAAAGTTTGAGATAATGATTAAATGATGGATATCATGCAAAATACACAAACTCCACCAAAGGTGAATCTGAGTGGATCGTCGTTCTGAACATGATTATGATGCATATTTAATTTCCTTCAGAAAATGCTAAACTTAAGTATGGCCTCTCTCTTTTGAAAACAACAAGATATGTTGTTTAAATGTGTAGCATGAAATTTATTGATAAGCTTATCTTGCATCGTTGTCCTGTTTAGGTACTTTTGAAATATCTGATTTCTATGTTTGCCAGATTTGCCTTGTTGACCCTTTTCTTTTTAGATAAATCGAGTTGAATACATGCATTCCAAGGGATTTATTCACCGTGATATCAAGCCAGACAACTTCCTTATAGGCTTAGGCCGGAAAGCTAACCAGGTTTGCATTATGAAGAAGTGTTTCCAGCTATCATATATACACTTGTTGTTTTCTGCATAAACCAAAATACCGATTATTAGCCATGTATTTTCACAACAGAATTACCTTATAATTACCAATAAACACCCAAAGCTCCTTATTCGTTCGCGAATGAATGATCGATTAAAAATGTACTCTTTTTATTCTTTAGGTATACATAATTGATTATGGGCTTGCTAAGAAATACAAGGACCTCCAGACCCATAAACACATCCCCTACAGGTGAACCATAAATTGATGTGGATACTTAGAAATTGTGCTGTCAAAATTACATTACATACATAGAATTAAGTAGTAGAAATTTCTGTGTTTTCTATGATGCATCTGTATATTGTCTTTGTTATATAAATATTTCCCAGCAGTATACTATATACTATTGGATGAGCGTGCAGATGGTCTGCATAGATAATAATATATATTATGCAGGATTATATTCATATGGAGTCAGGTTATGGTATATGTAATCTCACAAACATATAAACACCTTTTTTTTATATATTCTCACATTCAAACTTCAAATTCTATTGTTCTCTTTTTTTAGCAAATATGCAAATATAAATATTAATTCACTTCTCCATGCTTTGATGCGTAGCTTGGCATATGTATCTAAATTATGGTATTGCTACTAATTTTTTATTTTTGTATATATCTAAACTGGGACGCCCAGCTGGTGTCCATCTCAGTTTATATTATGTCTCAATGAACTTGTACTATAACTTTAGCATTTGTGCCCTAACAAATTTATGCCTTTTGTTGTCATCAGGGTTGCACATCATGGAGAACTTTCTCCTGAGTGTGTTAGCACATATTATAAGTATGGATGTGCCTTGCTATACAAAGCTCAGGATGAGGCTGATCCTTTGGGTAATGCTCCCAAGAGTTCATCTAATGAGGAGTCAGTGAAGAGTACTACTAACAAAGATGATAGTGGAAACTAAGGCCCCTGGTAGCAATACTGAGGATGCTCCATCCATGGAGAAAGCCAATGCTGAAGAAGGTATATCATTATTGTACCCTGTACCTATGTAGTTGTTATTGTCCACTTATGACCTTATGACCTTTTGTCTTACTCTGTTCTTACATACTAAAAGAATATGCATAACATCAATATCATTAATATATTTTTATATGTGTAAAGTAATAGTCTTGTTTGGAACCTAGAAGTGTTCAGACTTATCTCCCGCATTAGTCAATTCTCATTGTCATTCCGTAGGAGGCCATTTGGTCATAGTGGATATATTGGTTGATCTGAAAGTGCAATTATATTTTGTGCTATTGATAGTGCATGATTTCAGAGGAACGAAAGGTATTTTGGTTGTTTGTAAGAAACCTTTATATGGCCAGACCATATTCTGAATCCACCTTCTAGGTTTATGTATTTGTATTCCTTTCTTATTTCTGCACTTGGAATAGAAATGCCAGGTTAAACAGATAAGAGATCTATGAAGCCCTTGCATGAGATGCTTTTGCAAATATATGAGATTTCTTTATTTGTGTAATTTATAGAAGCGTGCATGGAAATAGTTGGTCTTGCATTTCTATCAGAAACCTGACTAATTTAATTTTAATTGAACAAACTTATTGATCACTATTGGGTGGGATCATTTGTGCATCTATATGCATCTAACTGCTTCCTGTAGATGGTTGCTATTGTGCTATAATAATTGATGGCCATGTTCCATGTGCTTTTCTTCCTGGTTTCCATGGTAAGTACTGATATAGTTGTTGGTTAGGGCAAAACTCAAATGGAAAAGGTCAAGAGGAGGAGAACGGTGACAGTGACAAGGATGATGATGAGATGGCAGGAGATGAAGATGATTCTGATTTGGATCAGGCCTGGAAAATGTTGGATATTGAAAGGGCTATAGTTGAGAAGAGCCCAGATGACACTTTGGAGAAAGCAAAAATCTTTTCTGCTCTGGCTGAAGTCTCCATGGAAAGAGGTAGTTGTCTCCTATCTTAATTACTCTCTTGTTTTGGTGGTGAATAGTTTTGATGCTAATGCCCCACATTTGATTTTCAGAGGACATTGATAACTCACTTAGTGACTACTTTAAAGCTTTAGCCATATTGGAGCGTTTGTTTGAGCCTGATTATCGTCGAATTATTGATCTGTATCCTTCTTGTTTGGCAACCATGGTGCCAAATCATCTGCCATACAGTAGGATAAAACATAATTTGCAACCCAATGCTGTATTGCCTTCATCCTTCTTAACTGAAGAGTTAGTCAGCTGAAGATGTGTTTTTAATATTGCTATACATGTATATTTTCAATGGGAGTTCCACCCGAATCTGCATGGTTACCTTCATTTTCTTACATGTACGTATTTGTCTACATGTGGGTATGAACTGTGGTCTCCAGTTTATCATACTCCCTCTGTACCAAAATAAATGGATTCCTAGAATCCCTAGAGAATTTAGTAATGAGGGGAAATGCTGGTAGGTAAGAGGGTAGAGATCAACTTATTTTCGCTCAAATTTTAACTCTAGGAATCAACTTATTTTGGGACAGAGTGAGTAGACATTAGAGAAGGTCAGACACTGATAGTATCTTCTATGTTTCAGTTTTTATTCCTTTGCTTGCCTTAATTCAGTCCTAGAAACTTCCGCATATGTTTGGTCTATGAGTTGGCGTTGAAGATTTCAGATGCAATTCCATATTGCACCAAGGCTATTTCATTATGCAAGTCACGTATACAAAGCCTAAAAAATGATAAGGATGCTTTGTTGGCTGGTAAAGATAATAATGCGTCTGCTGCTGGTGGAGGCTCAGAAAAATCCACTCCTGAGGATGAGATAGAGCAGCTCAGTGGCATTTTGAGTGAACTTGAGAAGAAGGTAAATATAATCTTGATTTTGTCTATATGAATACTCCTTTCACATTGCATGTTATTTTTCTTCATGCATATATGAATGCTAAATATGTTCTTTTGTAAAAATAAGCTTAATTATTTTATTCATATGAATACATCTTTCATATTGCCAACTTATTTCGTCATGAATATATGAATGCTAAAGAAAGTCTTTCTTTGAATTAACAATATCTGAATCGTTTGGATTCAGCTGGAAGACTTGGAACAAGCAATGTCTACTCTAAGCTCTACTATGGCTGAGATTATGAAGATGCTTGCCGCAAAGGCAAGTGGTGAGCAGAATGCTGCTAACACCATGCCAGCGGCTGCTTCTTTCAATTCTTCACAGATGGCTGGATCAACCAACGGCTTTGATTCCTCAACTCTGTCTACAGCAGCTACAACTGGAAGTACTGGAAGCACTGTAACCGATCTAGGGGTGGTTGGTAGAGGCATCAAACGAGCTGCAGTTGATTCACTTTCTGTAAAAGGTGATAGCAGCAACAACTCAGATGTTCACTCCCCAGCACAAGAGGTCGATGATTCTGTATCAAAGTAGAGTGCATTTTAGCTAACCAAACCCCCTTGGTAGTAACTTATTGGTGCCACAGTTATGCCTTCCTTAATATGTACTGCTGAACTGCCCATGAGATTTTCGTTACAACGCGCAGACATTGTGCTAGTAAGATCTAATTCACTTGAGCTCGTCAGCAGGCCATCCCCCCGGGGATAGGCTCACCTCCTCCAGCAACTGGCTCGCATCACGAGGATGTTGTTGATGTAGCTTCCGAGGGAGCTGGGTAGCATGTCAACAACGGTGGCGCGGAGGGCTGTGGTGGCCAGCTGCGCATGCAGCAGGTGCATGCCGCCTCCACCGCGAGCGACGCATAGCTGCGCACACCGGTCACATCGCCGCTTGTACATACACCTGTGGTATCACTGCACCACCGGTCACATCGCTGCAGTGGCGCCACCATATGTTGAACCACCGTAAAGATGGAAGGTCCTAACTTGGACTTCGCGTCACCTCCGTAAGGACCTTCCCGTCATCTTGAGCCCGTCACACTCGGAGCGTTCACGACATCCTTCACAGCGCACTTAACGGCCATGCCAACACCGGCTATGGCCTGGTGGTGCTGTTGCTAGCAGGATGTGAGAGAGGGAAGTTGAGAAAGTCAGGGAAGAGAAACAAGGTGCTGAAGAAATAAGACAACCGGATTGTGTGGTGGAGAATAAGACGTTGCGTATGGGGAGAAATGAAGACTGGTTGTGTCAGGTGAACAGCACACCATCTGATTTTTATATTCACATCGGCCGATCGGCCGATCGACACCGAGCATTATCGTAAGTTATTCAAACCGGTCATTTATCAACCTCAGCACTAAACTCGCAATGACATTGGAACCAGTTTGAGTACGTGGCGATATAGGTTGGCACATTTTACAAGATTTTAAGTGGAATTAGTGTAATGTGATTATTGGTATGGCAAATAAATACCGTTTGTGAATGTGACTAGGTCAAATCACATCACTTTATCAAGGAAACTCCATTTTACACCCAACTTTCAAAACGGTGAACATCAACTTCTCAACCGGCAATGTTCACCTATCGACTTTTGAGCCTGTTCTTTTCATACTTCCATAGCTCCTAAATCATGTCAAAAGACTTTCTATATATGAATTACTTATAAAACTGTTTTAAATCTATTTTTAAACTTTATAACAGTTAATTTATTTGTTAAACCCTCGAATAATTATCACAAAATCATTGAGCTATTGAACACAAAAGAACATGCCCTAAGCTATTCAATTTTGGCTCAAGGCAACGTGTATGCCGATTGGACTGCATATTATTAAGTTAATAAAACCAGGACACTTTAGTCGGAAGGGTGTAAATTGAACAATTTAGAAGATTAGGGCATAACTAGTGTCCGGTTTGAAATTCATGGTTTCTTTATGACTTAAAACAAAGTTTTCCTTTCTAGCGATAATCTACTTCAGTCATATCTCTGCAAGTGAGCACAAATTTTCGAGCCATTGGATTTACTGACGGTTAAACTGTTCAAGACCGAAGCATGTACTGATGTTTTCACTGTGATATAAAGAAGAAATGAAACAGTTTCTAAAATATACTATTGTTTAACTTGTTTGTGAGATCCATTGCAAATGCATGGGCATCAACCATACTAAGAAAATCACAATGAAATCAAAATTGGCATTGCGTCGCGAAGGATGTACACACACCAGATTACGTTGGAAACAAACAAAATGAGACATCTGACCATAAAATTTTAATTGTCTATACACCTTAAGATGGCTTTGTGATGTCAATATATAGAAGTATATATGTTGGATGATAGTATTCTGGGGACAACTTATACATACTTTCATGATTATTTCCCGAAAAAATTGTCTGATGTTGGAAAACCGGACAGATGTAAGAACACATGAAGTCAAAAAAAAAAAAAGGGGAAACGGAAATCTCCCACAACTCAGACCTACCAACTCAGTAAATAGCTATCAAATAGGGTGTACAACTTTGCATACATGTCCTTAGGACTGAACGGCCAGCCTTTGAAGATGCTCACAGAAGACCTGGAAACTAACGTCATCGGTGAATATAATGTCTGAACCCGGAGGAACATCATGTGCAGAGTTATATGTCGCCGATGGGTTCAGCTTTGCCAACAAAAACCTTGCCTGCATAGAGCAGAAGAGCATTTGATGTCAAACGTTACATAGGAAAGCTAATGTTCGTTTCTTTGAGTTTTCGTGTACGGAGTACTAAGGAGAGCTACAGTCTAAAATAAAACAGGTAGAGGTGGCAAAATGATCAAATACTTAAAATTCTCCATGCATTTGTCACAGGTTCTGCATAAAGGTTTTAGATATGAAATATCTTAATGCTTTACTCCTCAGGCTAGTGGTCATCAATCTGCCACCCTGCCATCAATATTATGTCTTCCATGAGTTTCTCCCTCATAATTTTCACTTTTACCCAATAGTCCTTCCATTTGTTGCCTTCTTATTTGGGTAAGCCATTAGCGCATGATTAATTGAGTACTAATTATTTTAAACTTGAAAAATGGATTAATATGATTTTTTAAAACAACTTTTATATAGAAAATTTTTGCAAAAAACACACCGTTTAGCAGTTCGGGAAGCGTGCTCACGGGAAACGAGGAATTTTTTCTCCTCAACTAGTACTCCTGAACGGAGCATTAGAATATCCAAACTGGGTACATACGGTTTTGAGAACAAGTTCACACATATATATGTAACAATTGAGATAATTTTATACTTAGGACTTAGGACATGTGAACTGATCACATGTTTAATGCAAATAAATATTCAGTTTTTGATGGTGATAGGACATGTATGTATGGTTCATTCCTATCTGTAAGCATTTAGTTGTTCCCAGTTAAGTGCATGGAAAATACACAAACCATTGGTGGTAGTAGGACCAATTAAGACAGAAAATAACAACTGTGAGAACGTACCTGTGAACCATGTTGATCACAGACAACTAATCTTGGAACAGGAAATCGTCCTTTAATTATTATCTGAGCCTCCTCGTGTGGAGCTTGTAATAATTGTGCAAATTGCTGAAATAAATACAGAGAAGTATATATTAAGCATCAGAAATGTGGAAATTCTAGCTTGTCAACAGGTTGCATCAAAACATCAGCTAACCTAACATATACAGAAAAGTTCAATCAACAATCATACAAGAATATAGATCCAATATATTTAAACAAATATGTGGTCAACAATGCAGACAAATCAAATATGTAATGTCTCAGCAAGGACCTCATAAAGATTTTTGGAAATCATTTTGGCAGTAAAAACTGAATCTGGGACGGTTCAAAGTTCAGAACAATAACCCGGAAAGCGGCTTGTTTTCATCCTCTGGTTCGCATTTTCAAATCTCATGCTGATGTTTAGTTTTCATCCAATACATACAAGTTTTCCCTAGTATTGTGCTAGACAAATGGATTATAAAGCGCAGCTACTGACAGAAATCAAATCACAGAACCAGGCAATGGTTTCCACACAGTTAATGGTTACAAAGCGCATGCTGTGAGCTCTTTTATAACAAGGGACTGGTGATACTGAGCGATAACTAGAGTATCCACTACGGTCATTAGAGCAACTGGTGAAACCAGAAAACTTGTAGTTGACCAGTTTCTAGAACTAGAATGTGCTGCACGAAAGCCTAGAAAGCAGATCAGACCAATGTTTCTTCTGAAGTTGTAACTGCAGTAGGATTGAGACGGCTATATAACCAACATACGCTTTATTCAGTCACAAGGAGAATAAGTTTTAATCGGTAGAAAAGAAAGGACTACAAACTCACCTGATGCTCAGGTTGATTCTGGTAACCCATGTTTCTCCATTGAGCAATTGTCATACCATGGAAGATGACAACACTGAAGTATGCATCAAGTAGCAGTATACGATCTGCTGCTATTGATGCCACATCGAGGAATACAGGAGATGGAGGCGAATCAAAAGAAAACGAAATTAGTGATGGTTGGATCATGGCAACCGAGTTAGTGATACTCTCACGGTTGAGTAACATCCGGAAATAAGCAGTCTCATCTGGACTATTATTGAAAACCTGTGACAAGGAGAAATCTTAGTATTAATGAGGCAAGGATTTCCCAATAAAGATAACATATATATATATATGTGTGTGTGTGTGTGTGTGTGTGTGTGTGTGTGTGTGTGTGACATCACCTGAACAAATTGTGAACGCCGTAGATTAAACATAAACTGAGGAAACAAGGAGAAATTTGAATGCAAGCTAAATGAAGACGGATCATCCTTCCTATAATCGCCAAATCTTGAACAAAGCCGTATGAGAGATCTATCAAGCCACCGTGTTGCATCAAACTCTTCCTACAAAGATGGTTGACACAAAAGGTTAATGATCCATCTAAACACAGTTTTATTAGCAACACAAAAGGGACAAGAGAATGCACATACAAATTTTGATGATGTTCTTTTACTTGAAAAGCCTAAGCTAACAGTATATCATGATCCATAATTCACATTAAGTATAAAAAAATGTTAATTGAATCAAGTAGGTATATCTGTCAATTAGTAACACTGACACATCTTACAAATTGAAGGCAATATCTCTGTTACATCCTCAGTTGAAAGATATAAAAATTCAACAAGACAAGAAACAAATAGAAAGTTAGATAGGTGTGGCATTGTTGTACAGAAGTGACGGAGACAACATGAATTTACTCAAACAAAGCAGGAAAGCTACTAATTAAAAAGAATTAGGTCATGGCTTTGCCACATGGATAGGTACATTGCACCAACTCCTAGATATAGCCAATTCTTTAGATACAAAATACCTGGCACAGAATACCCTAGGGAAAAAATTGCTGGATGCCAATACAATTTTAATAACATAGTAAAAAATATAGCAGTTAAGAGAAACAATTACATTATAAATATCATGACCATAAATCTAGTAAGTTGATTGAAAACCAAAATCAACAGAATCAAGGAATCCAACTATGACCATTAGAAGTTCATTTAATGTGAAATGGACTACAACTACTATCTATCATTGCTGTTTGGCCAACGCAGATACAGTGGGTGGATGTAGGTGTGACAGCAAGACAGCCATTTGCAATACAACACAACAAGAACACACATCTAATTTGACATAATATCAGGCACACAGGCTACGAATGAAAATATATGTGACCATCAATTTTGGTTTAAAAACAGAGAACTCGTAGATATGATGATGTTATCACATAAAATCATGCATGAAGCCGGATTTATGATTACTGGAGTCTGAAGCATGAAGAAAGTTACCTCCATTTCCATTTTCAAAGAGATGTATCGCGCCAACACAACAGCTGCAGTTTCCTGGTCAAACCCCTCAACTAATTCCTACACTCAAAGAGATGATGGTTAAAGTCAAATCTGCACAAATTTGCCATTACTTGCCCCATCATCAAGTAAATTTAACAGTACGTCACAGCACACTTTGGATCCATATTATTCATGCTAAGCAAGAACAACATACTACCTCAGTCCCAAAATAGTTGTCATTTTAGGATTCAAAATTTGTCCCAAAATAGTTGTCACTTTAGAGTACTACTTGTCCCATCAATCACCTCCCATTCAAATTTCTTCCCATTCTACCCCCAACCACTCTCCCACTCCTAAACATACATCATTTAATAAGGGGCACTATGGTCTTTTCTTCTCAAACCTTAATCTATGCTAAACAACCTAGAATGACAACTATTTTGGGACGGAGGAAGTATATATTTTTACTTTCTTTGGGTGAAAATTTCAGCTATATGACAAACAGTTCAGAATCTTAAAAATTTTTCCCAAACACAGTTAACATTTAATTTGGCAGTACTCAACAACATAGCATAGGAAACAAACAACAGATTTTCAAGGCCAACCTCGGTGTTGGATCCATCCACCCATTTTCTGCATATAGTAGTAACTCTAATTCTCATTTGTCCTTCTGGGTGTTGGTAACTACAGAAAAAAACAGCACAATTAAAACATCAAGCCATTCTTACACTGGAGGTAACAGAATAAAAATGAAAGGTACCTTGTTACAAATTGTATATACAGATCAGGATTTTGATGACCTGGTTGGCTTGACCGCTCACTTGGTGAGACATCAAAAAATACTGTCAATGAAGTATTCCTGTCAAGACCACACATTTTCCATGCTGTTGTATTTCCTTGACCAACAACTGTGTCGGCGCACAAAGCTCCTTTCTACAAGTGTTATGGTGCAAATATAAACCAAGTTTTAAAATAGGCCTTTCCAATTTGAAATATCTTAAGAGCGTTGAATTGAATAGATGGAATAGATACGCCTACCTTTTCCAAAGATGTACATGGTCCAATAATACCTTGAACCTTAATGTCCTTCGAACAGTTTATTTCGAGCGTGCCACTTAGACAAAATAAATAGGACAAGAGTCAGTCATTGATGAAACAAAGTATATGCGACATACAAGTCATGCGCATCAAACCTCAGCTGTTACAGTAGAAAATACATCTTTTGTTCACACAATTGGTCCAAAAAACAAAAAGATCAATATTCAGGGAATTACAAGCTGCTACTGCTAGCTGCTAAGGCTTTTGGTCTACTGATATATTCTTTGTATGAAGAATTAAAATGTTGGCTCCACCTCCATACCCCAGCACCAATTTGTAAATAGAGCAATTTATTAAGGATAATGAAAGGAAAAGCCTATATAGTCACCATTCAGCATTTATGCTTCATGAAGCAGAAAGCTCAATACTGCAAATGCAGCCCATTTTATCTCATTTGACTTTTGTTGCTACCCACTTGTTAATGCGACAAGGCATTGCACGTTAGTAAGATTGCAATTGGCCTGGATACAATTGACCTGGTCCTACATTTTTTTATACCATAGTTTAGTAGAACCATTATATCCAAATTTTAGTTGCCTTGGTAAATCTAACAGGTATTCCACCTACAAATCTGCATTTTATCTGTCAGAACATGCTGAAATTTAACCCTAAGAGAATATCAAACTAAACCACAGTCCAGAACTCAAATTGAATCTGATCACGCATGGGATTGGTAATAAAAAACACCTGATCCCACTAAATCCCTAAACGTAAGAACAGTTAGATCATAAGTATATAAATCAAAGTACAATGCACTTTCTGAACTCAATGATGCCATTTTCTGCAATCTTTCCTTGACAAAGACCAATAAAACAGTCACAAAGAACTATCTGCAAAGTAGCAACTTTTGATAAAAATGTACAAGGAACAGGGGGGAACAAGCATCACACTTACTTGAATGAAAGGTCGAGAGACTGTTCACCTCCCTCAAAAATGCGCTTAAAAGAATCCTTAAATACTGAATGCCCAAAGCTTTCAGATAAGACAACAAGGCCACCTGTTCTCTCAATAGCAACCTTCATCTCGGCAAGCCCAACCTGTTGGTGTTCCAACCATTTTTGTAGAAAAAGCATAATATGAGTTCAGGCCATGTGTATCACAATCAGCAGTTATGAAATGCCTAATGATCGAGAAATTGAAGTATGGAATGTATCATTTGATAACTGTGAACTAGCAAGCAGAGTCATTACAACTTAATCAACACTACAATTTTAAAATAGAAGGGAAACAAAAAAAAAAAGTAATGCACGTTTTTCAAATATTTGTCTACTCTCACAATCACTGGATTGTATAGGTAATTAGGTATGCTGATGCAACTTGGGCCTCAAAAAATGAATCATCAATAAACAATTTCATAGGCTAAGTTTTATCAAGTTCTACAGTTAACAACAATACATATTCATATATATTGAATGAGTTTTTCTTTCAATGAAATGAAAGATCATATCTTCATATGTACATACATACATACATATATATATAGAGAGAGAGAGAGAAAAGGAAAACCCAAGAAATGTGTCTTGTTGTGCTGTTATCATAAGCATGGTGGTTTCGCTAAGATTTCCACCTTAACAAATGTATGACTTGGATATTCTCAGAATTAAAATAACTGAATATTCATACTACATTATCTTGACAGGACAGGGAATATATTCTGAACTTATGTTGTGAGCATAGCTCCAAAACAACAGTCCATCCACAAAGAATGTACAATTGTGAGATTCCACCAACATGCAAACTCTGTTGAGCATAAAAGCTTTAATTCAAGTATGAGCACAAGCTGATGGCTAAGGAGAATACTACACAAACCTGATCAAGAGCAGATGCAAAAACATCTAAGACATGGCCTTGACTGACCAATTGTTTGGCAAGGCCATCGTAAAATTTGACAGCTTTCTGGAAGTGAGGAGCTGCATCTTTATCAAGATCCTTATGTGATCTAACTGGCTCTGACAAATCTTTCGACACAATCTGCATTGTCCAGTAAAGTATTAAATTGGGACTTCAAAGCATCATGAAAAATGAATACAAGTTAGAGAATAAATAATCAAGGGAAAAATGAACAAACAGCAATTTGTGGAGTTCTTCTCATCTTAAAGGTACAATGATGTTCTAGGGGTAACGCATTATTTTCTAACAGCACAATGTGAACTACACACTTTTATTTTTAAAGTTTATTATTTGCACCACACTTGGGTTAGTTCAGGGGGAATATCACCTTATTCATCTCAACATTAAAAAAGAGGTAAAAAACTTGCACAGTGGTAATGTTTACATTAGTGACATATACACATGAACTAAGGAACCGGTTGAACATATAATGAGATGATATAGTATTATGCATTTAATCAAAATGAGAAAAAAATTCATAGAACTTTGCCTCAAATGTACATATGAAACATGCTTTTGAAACTTCATAAACCTAAGTCATAATTCCCAACCAAGATATTATCACACCAAAGTTTCTAATTTTTAGCTACCTAACTTCAAGTACTTTAAGGACAATCCACAACATTGTAGCAAAATCAAGCTAAAATGCATGGCACATAAAAAAGAGGGATCTTTACCATTCCAGGACCCTCAGTGCATGGCCCACCAAGAAGCGCAATGATCCTTGCACCAGTCCCAGGCATACAAGCCCCAAGCAAGCCAGCTGCTACACTCAACGCAACACCCGTGCACCGGATCGCACGGTTCCTGGTCTCCACTGGCCACTGGTCAGGCTGCAGCTCGTCGAGCAACTGCAACAGAACAAAAACTACATCAAGCTATGCTCCTTAAACTCAAATCCCAAAATCAGATGCCTATAACGCCAATTTCTCACCGTGCTGAGCGTGCATTCGCATTCAGACACCGGAAGCAAGAACCTATTCACCCCAGCCGTCGCCGGGGGATGCATCCCATTGATCTGAGGCCCGCCAGGCTGCTGAGGCATCTTCGGGAAACCCGGCCGGCCTGCACCAGCCAACCCAAGCTGATCCAAAATCTGCTCCTTAGAGATCTCCTTGGTCCCCCGGAAGACGTAGATCTTGCTGAGATCGGAGAATCCGAGCTCGTGCAGATGCACCTGCGTCCCGAACGTGACTAGCCCCACAAGCGCGTGCTCCGGCAGGAGCGCGACGGCCTTCCGCATGGACATCTTGACGTACTCGAGCTCCTCCTCGATGACGCAGGTGTCGATCACGAACAGGAAGACGGGCGGCGGCGGCGCGGGCGAGCCGCCCTGCTGGAATGGCGCGCCGCCGGGGGTGCCGGCGACGAGGTACTCGACGGTGGAGCACTGCTGGAAGAGCTCGGCGGGGACGTTGGACTCGGAGATGGCGGCGTAGTGCGGGGGAAAGTGGTTGCGGGAGAAGCAGAGCGGGCAGATCCAGATCTTGGCGGCGAAGTCGACGCGGGCGAAGGGGTTGAGGAGCGCGGAGCAGGGGGGCTTGCAGCGGAGCGGCGGGTACGGGAGCGGCGGCGAGGCGAGCGACTCGGGCGAGCGGACCGGGGAGATCGCGGCGGCGAGCGGCACGACGCAGCGGCTGGCCTCCACCTTGGAGCGGGGCCAGGCGTTCCAGGTCAGGCGGACGGCGTCGGGCCCGTCCGGGTCGGCCGCCGCCGCCGCTGCGGAGGGATCGGCCGCCATGGTGGGGGGCGCGGCGAGCGGCGGTCGGAGAGGGGAAGGGGGCAGCGAGCAGATCGGAGGAGGGGAGGTGGTGGAGGTGCGCCTGCGCGTGCCGGGTTGTCTCGTCTCGCGGCTTTGCGTTTGGTTTCCTCGCGTTTTGTTTTCTTTTCGGGTTTGGTTTGAGTTGGACTCGGACGGGTCGGGCAACCGGCGTGGCGAGAGCCAAGCTGGCTTGCGAGAGTGGTGGTGTTTTTCTAGCGAGAAGCGAGATCACTTGCATGTTAAATGTCGCTAAGTGACCATCAATCTGTCACGAACCATATTTGGTCGGTCTTTTTTAAGTTTATGTCAATAGCATGTATAGTCGGTTATAGTCCTATAGTTAGTAGTAAGAATTAGGATAAAGTTTGAGTTAAATTCTGTCCTAGGCTCTTTCTTAAATAGAGAGACAGACCTGTTGTAACTGCATGATAACTTAGCAGAAGGTAGCGAGAGGGAGCGGCTGGCCAACGGTGTACCAGTCAAGGGTTGTTGTTACTCTAATACACTGTAATTATGTTGGATCGGGGAGGAGCGCCCGTAATCAATGCCTAGGATGTAGACTTTGGCTGAACATCATTAACAAATATCGTGTCTCAGTGTCGTCATCAGTTTTAGATCTCCTATTGTGTTTCGTCTGCGTTCGGTTATCGATGGTTTATCGGTGTCAATTTTCTAACAAGTAGTATCAGAGCATGCGGAAGATCCATGGATAGAGACGTGATGGAGGTGCCCTACACCGTGACTACTGCACGTAATTTCTAGGGAGGGACATTAACACAAGGTAGAGCACGGCGACGATCAACGGATTGATCGGTGGATCCGGACACTTCGGGCGGACAGCCTGAACTGTTCAATGAGCTACTTTCAACAGGGAGATGGTCAGACGTGACGCTCAGAGTTGATTGAAGCTGGAGACAATCGGCGCTCTCGATTGGTGGAGTTGGAACACTCCGGGCAAGATGGCCCAGGCCTTTCAGTGAGCTGCATCTAACAGGGAGATGGCTAGACGTAGCGCTCGGATTGTTTGGCGGCTAAGAAGATGGCATGGTGATTCATTGGCTTCGGCTCACGACTAGATTGATGGTCGGTCAATCGGAAGGCGGAGAAGTTTGTGGTTGTTGGGCGAGCTACAGGGCACGGGCTTTTGATGCAGTAGGCAATGGTGTGGGTGGCAGAACTCAACAAGCCGTCTTTAGCGAGAGGAGGCGGCGGTGATCCCTGCAACGGCAGGTTAGTTTCGTTGATGGCGTCAACATGACTATCTGACAGTACATAATATATCCAAGATTTGCTGGTCAGCATGATGAGAATATATGGAAATATGCATCACTGAAAAGGTGGAAGAGCAAGGGCTATCGTAGTGATTTCTTCAAGAGACCTAGGGGCGATGGTGAACTTCTCAAAGTATCGTGGGCTCAATCTAAGGATGCAAAAAGCGTGGATGTTTGATTTGTTAGCTTGATTCATAAGACGTCAAGAAAGAAAGAGTTCTTCTCATACAGTCTGGTGAGTTTGAATTTGTTTATTTGGTGATGACATCGGTTATCTGGCCATGGAGTAGATAAAATCAAATTTAAAACGGAAGATAGAGGTAGACATTTTCTTCGGGAAGTTAGAGATGTTACAGCTAAGAAGGAATTCAATTTCACTTGGCAAGACGACCGTGATGATAGAAGAAAAGGTTGAGTACTGTTGCAGGTGGAGTCCGAAGGAACAAGTTACGGGATAGCAGAGCCTCTTGATGGCGGTGAGCCTGGTGTAGGCTTATCGGGCGGCTCGGTGTGAGCGGCAAAGAAGAAAACTCAAGTCCGGGTACATGGAGGTTCGTACATGTAGCAAATTCAAGTTGGCGTGGCATATTCGTCAAGGTGAAGTTTGTTAGAGTGTGTCAAATATGTGTACATAATTGATTACAGTTTAGGACTTGGAGTTGTAGTAGATGTTAAGGTAGAGTTCGAGTCGAACTCTGTCATAGGCTCTCTCTTAAATAGAAAGACGGACCTGTTGTAACCGCATTACGACTTAGCAGAAGGCGGCGAGAGGGAGCGTCTGGCCGGCAGCATACCGATCGAGGGTCGTTGTAACTCTAATATATTGTAATTATGCTGGATCAGGAAGAAGCGTCCATAATCAGTGCCTTGGAGATGTAAGCTATGATTGAACTCCGTTAGCAAATATCATGCCTCGGTGTCATCATCAAGTTTAGATCTTCTATGGTGTGCTTTCGTGTTTGGTTATTGATGGTCTATTGGTGCTGGTTTTCTAACTTTTTTTCATCTCTAAATCAAAATACTGAGATTGTTTTTTTAAGAAAAAATAAGACACTTTTGGGTGACGGAGTGTGAATTGGTTCACCTTTTATATTCTGATTGGTTGAGATATGACTAAAAAGCCGTAGAAACATGAATAAAGCAAACAAAACTAATTTACAGGTAAAACTTTTTATGTCTGTATTATTCATGCTTTAAAGGTTAATGTTGAAAAATAAACTATGATGAAAAAAAAATCCTAATATCAACTTTAAAATTAAAATTAAGATTCAAAATCTAAATTTTGGCTACGGTTGATAAGTAGACGATGAAGGACTTGGATTTTGTAGGCTGTGGTTTTCGACCGTATGCACAAGTTTTAGAATGACGCTGAACTCTAGAAATTATTTTCAATGTTTTTTTCCTTTCACTCTTTTTTTCCTCTCCTAGGTGCAGTTTGGCGAGTTAATTTTACTCTAAATAGGGTTAAATTAAATAGAATAATCGAGAAGCAATAGTGGTGTAGTAGTGAAGTCATGAGAATCTGTATCTGTACTACTTTAGAAAGAACGTAGTGGTAAACGGGGATTGATATCAAACAGCCTGGATCACCCATCGCCTCGCGCATCCTTCTCCTCCGCCTCCTCCACCGACCTAAGGGCCTGTTTGGTAGAGCTCCTGATTCAGTGATTTTGATTTTGATTCTTGCTGAATCAGATACTGAAGAGAATCAGAATCAGTACGATTAGGCATTTAGCTAAAAACATTAGCTCTGGATTTTAATGGGGGAACTTTCAGATAAATTGTCTATACTACCCCTGTATTAGTAAGAGATTTAATTTGTACAAATTTTCTATAGCTTAATATAATACTAATAATTATTATAAGTACTCATATATGTGTACCAATATTTGTACAATTACTTTAAAAAAAGCTTTCAAATAAGGTTAAACAATACAACAAACTCAATGCATTTGCACCAAAGAGCCAAATCCATTTCAATAGTCCATTCACAGTTTGAATTCTTGTATAATATCATGGTTACATATTTCTAAGAGTTGTTATAAAAGAAAAATATACTAACCAGAGTTCATATGAGAACTTTCATCTAGATTGCCATAATACACTTACTAGATCATCACGAAATCTATCCATGGACCTATCACTAGAGTGTGAAGTAGAGATATCTCATGTATTTTGAGAGACTGCATATTTTGCATATCTTGTAGGAATAGTTAGTACATAATTTGGATCTCGATCACACCTGGTGAAATACTTGTCAGATGTATAATTCTGACGTATAAAGTTGTAAAGGCATATGGTCGCCGCAACAATCATTTCTTGCTTGTCTATTGGATATATAGGCATCTTTAAAAGGATTCGCCATTTCATCTTCCATACACCAAAGGTGCGCTCAATGACATTGCGTGCACTTGAGTGACACTGGTTGAAATACTCTTGCTCACCACTTGATGGATGGCCTCTTCTCCATTCAGGAACATTGTATCTTTGCCCCTTGTATGGTGCTATATACCCCGGCCTATTTGGGTAGCCAGCATCAACAAGATAATATTCACCTACAACATATACATTTAGTCAACGTTATATATATATATATTCAGATTAATCAATGTGCCCCTTTTATATATGTCTAATTTTAATATACAGTGATAGTGTTTTATTTTTTAATATACAGTAATCTCTTATATACAGTGCAATACATTAATCTCCCATATACAATAATCTTCATCGACCTTGGTTCCAGTATATATCTATCTAGTGAGCAGTGACTGGTTCCTATCTACTTACTCTTTAAAAAAGCAAATATACTGCTACTCACACACACACACACACACACACACACATATATATATATATATTGCTGCTCACTATTCTCTGCTTGTTATCTAAAAAAATATGGGAGATGCTATTCTTTGCTTATAGTTTAGAAAAAGAAATAGGAGACACTGTTCTACTGTTCTTTGCTTGCTGTTTTAAAAAATAAATAGAAGACACTGTTCTAGTGTTATTTGCTTGCACTGTTCTGTACTTGCTTTAAAAAAAAAAGAAATGGGAGATAGCTCACTGGATAAGGGAGGCAGGCGTCGACGCGGGGGAGGCCGGAGGGCGTCGGCAGGGGAGGGCGGCATCGACGCGGTGGAGGCCAGAGGACGGCGCGGCGGGAACCCGACGATGACCTAAGGTGAGGTGAGTCTCGGATAGATGAGATGGGCTAGAGGGGTATACCCCAGTGACAAGCGGGTAGTTTTTGCGAATTGTCGTGGGGATTTTTATTTTTGGTTCGTTGGATTCCCACGAGAAGCTGCCTTTTACCTGATTCTCCGTTCATGTGTAAATTTGAAAATCACAGCGGATCGATTCGGCTGAGAATCAGAAGCAATTTTTACCCATTTAGCTCAGCTCTAATTAATTCAATGGAGAATCAACCCCGAGAATCCCTGGCAAACGGGCCCTAAATCTGTGCGCCCGTATCCCTCCTCTCCCTCAGTTGTCGCCGTCAGTTCACCGCCGATCTCCTCTCCTTTCGCTCTCAGGTGCCGACGCCGATTCACCGCTGCGCCGCCGCCGGTATCCACCCTATCCCTCTTCTCCCTCAGTTGCCGCCGCCAGCCGCTGATCTCCTCTCTTCTCCCTCTCAGGTGCCGACGCTGACGCTGATTCCCCGACGCTGATTCGCCGCCGCGATGCCGCCGGTATCCATCTCTCTTCCTCTTGTAACTTGAAAAACGTGAGAGAATTAACAACCACTGGTGGAGAGGAGCAAGCGGAAGGAAATTTGGTGTGCTCCACCCTCAATCACCTGGCGGCGAATCGACTGCAACCACCGCTGCCGCCTCCTGCGCGAGTCCGCCTCCGCCGGACGTTGGAGATCCCCTCCCCTGAGCCCCACCGTCGCTGCCTCCTGCGCGAGTCCGCCTCCGCCGGATGCCGGAGATCCCCCTCCCCCTGCACCCCTCCAGGCCTCCACGCCCTCCTCGCGCTCGCGAATGGCGAACTGGCCCGGAGCCACGGGCTCGTCGGCGTTAGATGGCATCCCCTCCTTCCTGACCCCGCCCTAGCCTCCTCCCCTATGTGGCCTCCTCGCGCGCACGGCCGTCGAGCAGGTCTGGAGAGGCGACGCGGCTGGCCTCCATCTAGGCTCGAATCGAATCGGAGGTATCCACTTTTCTCTCGTAGCCCTCCCCTACTCCTCCTCCACGCCCTCGTCATGAGCTGGCGTGCATGGATGGGAAATCCATCTTACATGGATTGATTTCATCCAGTTTCTTCCGTTTTACTCTGATGCCATTGTTAGGTTCGCTCAGTTGTCGCCCCTAAGAGCAGTTTGTTAGGTTCGCTCATCACTGAGGAATAATTGCTTGGATACATACAGTAACAATGGAAGCAGTTCATGACCGCGTGGTCAAGCTGGTTAGTATTTGCTGCATAATTGAAAATCTGTTAAATGCCAATTATGGCTTAGTGAAATGGATGTTTGGGTTTAGCTGAAACTGCTGTTGGTTGATAGAGGAGCAATCCGCAGCAGCGGCGTAGGGATACCGTTTATGTTGGCTGCGGGGCTGGATTTGGGGGTGACAGGCCCATGGCTGCTCTGAGGTTACTGGAGAGAGTCAAGGAACTTAACTACCTCGTGCTCGAGTGTTTGGCGGAGCAAACTCTTGCAGATCGCTACCAAATTATGATGTCAGTCGGGACCTGAGTTATACATTTTGTAGATAAGATTCTCTGCTCAAAGTATTATGTTCTGGACTACATATCTGGTTTTTAAATTTTGGGAAGAATTTTCTGCAAGTCTAACTTGTATATGTTCGTCTTTTTTTGAACGGAAACTTGTATATGTTCTTTGCACCAAATCATAGAGAAACGCCTATTTGGGTTTTTTTCTCAGGAGGAAAAGACTACAACTTTATTTTTTTGTGTTGTGTTTACCGTTGTAGATAAGACACTTTTCTTAATATGGTTACATGCAGTTAAGGAGTGGCTGTCTGTGCTTCTACCCTTAGGCTTGGATAGAGAAGTTTGCATAATAACTAACATGGGTGCTGGTAAGATAGAGACGAAGAGCCCTCAATCCCCCGCTTCTGCAGCCCTGGTGTCGTCGTCCGGATCCCCTCTGCTCAGGTATGCTGCAATTGATGGCTTCTTGCTTCTTATTCCTTAATTTCTTCACTTCTTCGTGTTAATCTTGGTGTTTCTGCTACTGAAATCCAACATCTCCAAATTGAAAGACCTTATAGGTTTGTTCTTCGTTTGCCACAGGAGGTGGTGCTCAAGGCTCTGAACATGAATGACGACAGCAATCCTGAAAGGGATTCGAGTGGAGAGGAAGGGGAACAAGAGAGATGGAGACGGGATCTGGAAGAACGCATGCTGCTGAGGAGGGGAAGATCTCCACCTGTTATGACCACTATGCTATGGATGGATGATGGCTGCCAGGTGAGCTCTATCTAGACTAGGGATTTGAGTGGTCTGGGAGGGGAACAAGAGGGTAATTTCGTCTTGGGTTCGACTGTAACTGGCCAAAGTAACAGAAGTGGTAAATTTTGCAAGACTTTGACGGGCCTGTGGTTGGTAAATTTTGGAAGATTAATATATGTATCATATATTGCTGATGGGTTTAACCTCAGAAATGTTGCCGCCCGCCACTAGGCTCTCCTTGACACATTATATCCAGTCTTTCACGTGTGTCTCATTTAAATTAGTCTCTTTTTCACGTTTGGAAATTTTCAGTTTACCATAAGTATACATATTTAAGCACAACCTGAAATTTCTTTAATTGGGAAGAACATTTGGGCAGGTTTAAATTTTGATCCAAGCTATAGGTTTAATTTGGGAGATGATGTAAACACCACCACAACAACAACAACAACAACAACAAAGCCTTTCAATCCCAAGCAAGTTGGGGTAGGCTAGAGTTGAAACCCAATAGAAGCTGCAGATCAAGGTTCAGGCACATAAATGGCTGCTTTCCAAGCACACCTATTCAAAGATAAATCTTTGGGTATATTCTATCCTTTCAAGTCCATTTTTATTGCCTCCTCCCATGTCAATTTTGGCCTTCCCCTGCCTCTCCTAATATCACTGTCGCGCCTTAGGATTCCACTATGCACTGGTGCCTCTGGAGGTCTCCGCTGGACATGTCCAAACCATCTCAACCGGTGTTGGACAAGCTTCTTTTCAATTGGTGCTACCCCTAGCCTATCACGTATATCATCGTTCCGGACTTGATCCATTCTTGTATGACCACAAATCCAACGCAGCATACGCATTTCCGCAACACTTAACTGCTGAACATGCCGTCTTTTTGTAGGCCAACATTCTGCACCATACAACATTGCCGGTCTAATTGCTGTTCTATAGAACTTGCCTTTTAGCTTCTGTGGTACCCTCTTGTCACAGAGAATACCCGATGATTGACGCCACTTCATCCACCCCGCTTTGATTCTATGGCTAACATCTTCATCGATATCCCCATCTCTCTGTAGCATTGATCCCAAATATCGAAAGGTATCCTTCTTGGGCACTATTTGACCATCCAAACTAACACCTCTCCTCATGTCTAGCAGTGCCGAAGTCACATGCCATATATTCGGTTTTAGTTCTGCTGAGCCTAAAACTTTGGACTCTAGAGTCTGCCGCCACAACTCTAGTTTCCTATTTACTCCCCGCTCGGCTTTCATCAACTAACACTACATCGTCCGCGAAAAGCATACACCAAGGGACATCCCCTTGTATGTCCTTGTGACCTCATCCATCACCAAGGCAAATAGATAGGGGCTCAAAGCTGACCTTTGATGTAGTCCTATCTTGATCGGGAAGTCACATGTGTCACCATCACTTGTTCGAACACTATCACAACATTGTTGTACATGTCCTTAATGAGGGAAACGTACTTTGTTGGAACTTTATGTTTGTCCAATGCCCACCACATAACATTCTTGGTATCTTATCGTAGGCCTTCTCCAAGTCAATAAAAACCATGTGTAGGTCCTTCTTCTGCTCCCTATACCGCTCCATAACTTGTCTTACTAAGAAAATTGCTTCTATGGTTGACCTTCCGGGCATGAAACCAAATTGGTTCATAGAGACCCGCGTCACTCCTCTTAGGCGATGCTCGATTACTCGCTCCCATAGCTTCATCGTATGGCTCATCAACTTAATTCCTCGATAATTAGTGCAACTTTGAATGTCTCCCTTATTCTTATAGATCGGTACCAATATACTCCTCCTCCAATCATCAGGCATCCTGTTTGACCGAAAAATGTTGTTGAACAACTCGGTTAGCCATACTATAGCTATATCCCCTAGGCATCTCCACACCTCGATTGGGATACCATCAGGACCATTGCCTTACCCCCTTTCATCCTTTTCAACGCCTCTCTGACTTCTGATTCTTGGATCCTCCGCACAAAGCGCCTATTGGTGTCATCAAAAGAGTCATCTAACTGAACGGTTGTGTTCCCGTTCTCACCATTGAACAACTTGTCAAAATACTCTTGCCATCTGTGTTTGATCTCATCCTCCTTTACCAAAAGCTGCTCCCTCTCGTCCCTAATGCACTTAACTTGGTTGAGGTCCCTCGTCTTCCTTTCGCGAACCCTAGCTATCCTATAGATATCCTTCTCTCCTTCCTTTGTACCCAATCGTTGGTATAGACCTTCGTAAGCCCGCCCTTTTGCCTCACTCACAGCATGCTTTGCTGCCTTCTTTGCCATCTTATACTTCTCTATATTGTCCGCACTCCTATCATGGTATAAACGCATATAGCATTCTTTCTTCTCCTTAATAGCCTTTTGGACGCCCTCATTCCACCACCAAGTATCTCTAGGTTCGCATCCACTCCCTTTAGTCACTCCAACCACCTCTGAAGCCACCTCCCGGATGCATGTTGCCATCTTCTTCCACATGTTGTTTGCGTCGTCTTCTCCATCCCAAGGGCCCTCTTCGATAACCCTTTTCTTAAAAACCTCTGCCGACTCTCCTTTCAATTTCCACCACTTCGTTTTTGCAATCTTAGCTTGTTTGTCCCTACGAACGCACATCTGGAAGCGCAAGTCAGCCACCAAAAGCTTATGTTGAGAAACCACACACTCTCCAGGTATTACCTTACAATCCAAGCATGCTTGTTTATCCTCTCTTCTTGTGAGGACAAAGTCAATCTGGCTAGAGTGTTGGCCACTACTAAAAGTTATTAAGTGGGATTGTCTCTTCCTAAAGAAAGTGTTGGCTACCATCAGATCAAAAGCTATAGCAAAGTCTAAGACTTCCTCTCCCTCTTGATTCCTACTACCGTACCCAAAACCTCCGTGTGCTGCCTCGAAGCCTGCATTTGTTGCACCTACATGGCGTTGAGATCTCACCTATGAAAAGCTTCTCGGTACTAGGTATAGCTCTAACCATACCATCTAAGTCTTCCCAGAACTGCCTCTTATCACTCTCATTGTGGCCTACTTGGGGTGCATACGCACTAATTACATTCAAGACCATGTCACCAATGACAAGCTTGACTAAGATGATCCTATCTCCTTGTCTTCTCACATCCACCACACCGTTCTTGAGGCTCTTGTCAATCAGAACTCCTACCCCATTTCTATTTGCAGTTGTCCCTGTGTACCAAAGCTTGAAGCCAGTATTATCTACCTCCTTCGCTTTCTGACCCTTCCATTTAGTCTCTTGAACGCATAAGATATTAACACGCCTCCTAATCGCTGTATCAACTAACTCTCTCAACTTACCCGTAAGAGACCCTACATTCCAACTACCTAAACGAATCCTAGATGATGTAAACACAATGCTACAGATATTGATCTTGATGGTCTGGCGCTGCTGGATGTATGCATTAATTATGATGTGCTGGATGTAATTTGTTTGCCTTCAAGATTAGCTGGATGTATTTTGTTGGCCTGCTGGACGTATGCATCCTTAACCTGTTTTATCTATGCAGCTTGATTCAGTTCCTGCATTACTGCACACTTATTCTTGATTTATTTGTTCATGCAGGATCTATGGAAGAGGGACAGGAGGTAACTCTCTGAAGTGTGAAATAACATTTTTATGGACTGCACGTTATAGACCTTTATGTTTCAGCAAATGTACAGGTTGATTAGTAAACACGCGTTTCTATTTTGTTATCTTGGAGCATACAAAATTTGCTCTTCATTTGTCATGGCAAGTCACCACACCAAAGCACTTAAATATGTGGGCATACAATAATTCAACCATTCTGAGAACTTCCTGGGTTTTTACTCCCTGAGATGGTGTTTACTCACTGTATTGTTCATGTTTGAAAATCATGGTTGAGAAACAAATGCATCTGATTATAATATATCTTACTAGCAAAATGCCCGTGCGTTGCAACGGGTGAGGCAAATTTAAAAGGATGTTTTTATAGCATCTCATAAGATTAAAAGAATTTTTTTTTGCTGATGCAATAAGAAACCAAAAATTTGTAAACACTTCTGCACATACATAAAAGTTTCATTTGGAACTTCCTGATTCATGCGGGAATAAAAAAAATAAACTATTTCTTGTAAAATAGTCGAGTGCCCATGCGTTGCAATGAGAAAATAAATATATAAAAAATTGTGCAAAACAGCATCAAACTTGCAAATTCTCCATACAATACTCATTGTTCAACATGCATAGTATCCTCCCTGTTTGATAAGTTGTTATATATATTGTTTCCTCCCTGGTAATCAACATGCATGGGAATCACAGATTCATCACAGTTTGATAAGGTCACAATAGTATTAGGAATAAGATTAAGCGCAGTTAGATAAGGTGACAGTAGCATTAGGAGTAATGTACAAGGATTCTTAATAATATATCCACTCCAATGAAACACATGATTAAAGTAATAAAAATCTATTATCCTGAATCATCAATCCAAAAAATAATATAGATGGTCATTTCCTTTTGAGTTCACATGGCCAGTGCTACAGTAAGACTGGCATGCATTGTCATACTTCATAAGTAATAATGCAAAATGATGTAGATTGCTTTGAAAAAGATATAATGGAGGAACTAATCATTTCAGCACAGTCGGTTTGGACGACTATGCACTCGAAGAAGAGGAAACTATCAGAAATACATGAGCGTAGTAGCATGTTAAAAAAACAAAATAAAGTAATTTAGTGCATCTCAATGGTAAGATGACCACACTAATAGACCCAGCTGACTGGTTAACTCTAGTCCCGGTTGTCATTTGTAGGAATACAATAGCAATAGCTATATGAACAACTGAGAAGTGTCTCCCTAGAGAAACATTTTCCATTTTTATATGCACACTGTCATTTAAAATAGCGCACCTAGATACTGACTCAAGTACTTGGTTGTAAGCAAGGGGGTGGGTACAGTAGTTCCTCTAGTGTTAGTCTGGTTCAACAGCAACAAGTATATGGACTGCATAATTTTGTGGTTCAACAGCCATAACGTGGGACCAAACTCCCAAACAATTTTGTGTTTTGTGAAAAAGGAAGACCAAACAAATAAAGAACCAGTATATACAACGACATAACACAATACACAGATGCATCACAATACATGAAGGCTAAAACTCTAGGACAATTAAATCTCAGATACATAAAGATAATCAACAAATTAGGGGTACTTGGAGCATATGAAATGTCAGAGCTAAGTTTACATTTTGGTGCCACGGAATAAACTCTACTATTCGTCTTGCTCAGCTATCAGGATTTGACAAAACAAATAAAAATTCTGTTAAAAATAATACTCCATGCACAATGGGTGTCAAGTGAACTTAATCTGTTTATGACAATTAGAGAGATGGATGATAGAATTGCTGAAAATTGGGGGTTGCTTACTTTGGAAAGGTGGGTGAGTTCTTTGACCATGAAGGACGCAGCAGAAACAGTGTCCTGCGGTCGTTGGTGGACAGAATAGCGAGGGAGGAGGCTTATCTTGATGCACCGTCTGCAATAATCCAACAACAAAAAGACAACCAGAAATCTAAAAGGAAAAACATAATTTAAACAGAATTAGATGCAGAATTATATACTCTACAGTTGACTCACGAATATAAACATACATCCGATTATTTCCCTTGGATGAGATCTGGACACAAAGCAAGTGAGGAGATGCGCGATGCAAAAATTCTGTAGCAATCAGTTCTGTTGATCCAAACTAAAACTGACGAAGAACGGTAAAATTCTTGCACTTAATTCTACTGTCAAACTATTGATTTAGGGAGCTCACTACAAAGTTATCATGACATGGCCCCAGCCTGATGTTTGCCATTTTAAGCTTCAGATTTTCAGTGACTACCAAAATGATTTGATTTTAATATTGTATTAAAAAAATGATCTTATCTACAATGTACAGTTGTAAATCTAGGGCTAAAGATGTGACAGTGCTTCTGGTCCAACCATGGCAGCACTACAGTTTTGGCTGATTGGCTGTCCTTCCCAAGAGGTAGTCTTTGCATACAGGCCTAACAGAAATAGGATCATCTATTGAAATGTGAATAAAATCTCTCTCTGCACATATAATACTGCCCTCTATTTCCTAGGGAAAAGGTTGAGATATATATTTCCTAGGCTGTGCAAAAATCAACTGAATCAAAATTCAAGTAGCATAGGCATCTTTATTTATGTAACCAGAATTCCTAGGGAACCCAAGATTTCTTTAGTAACCGGTTTTTGAAACCTTTGCGGTAGGGTATGCGTATGCTAACGAGTAAACCTAGGTTGATGATTTCTATTAGCAAAAGGCTAGTTTACATGTTTGAGAACCCCATATTGGCTGCTGTTATAAGTAGTCCTACCATTCTCCCACGATCGGTCATAAGGATTTGGCCAATATATGCATATCTTGTAGCAAAAGGCTAGTTTACATGTTTTGCTCTGCTGAAGAATGGTGAAAATAATATCTGCTATGTTTTATATTTGCTTTTGTTTTGTTGTAGATATATCAATACCAGCACAATCTAGGTCTTGTTTTGTTGGAACGGAAGGAATTAACATCCAAGTTTGAGCAACTTAGAGCTGCTTCGGAGTCTGCTGAGATTATGCACAAGCGTGAATGTGCAACCCAGCAGTCAGCTTTAGCTGAACGTACAACCCAGCAGTTCAGAAGGAGTGAGTTGCTAATGTAAGTTCTTATTCCAATTAATAATCCAGAAACATAATTTATTTATTCATGTATGAGAACCAAAAAAAATCCATTGTTCATGGATTCACCAATATTAATTGGAGAATGAAAGTTGTACAAAGAATATGAAACTTGAAGTACTTTTGTGGATAAGCAACTGGGTAGCTAAACTTTGAACACTTAATTGATAACATCGGTAGTAAATCATGGCACCATGCTATTGCCTAGTTGAGGATTAGTCATATAAAATTGCAACAAGTTGCTTTTAATTGTGATAATGTATTGTCTTTTGTGACCCTCTGTTAACGATATATACTGAACTGTTGATGTTTTCTTTTCACAGAATATGTACAGCTATTCTTTATTATGTGGAAAGCAGGTTTTTAGGGTGTTTTATTAGCCAATGATAATTCATTGTCTTTATTTTCCAGTCATGAGACATTCTGATATTTAAATTTTTATCCAGAAACTGATGTTTTATTAGCCAATGATAATTCTTTATTATGTACTTTTCCACAAACTGAAATGTTTATTGAGTCATGTAAAAAGTTCAGGCAGTATAATTCTTGCCTATTATATGCAGACTGAAGTTCAATGCAATGCATTGTAGCAAATATTTAATCTTCAGTTTATGGACTATAAATTACTTGCAGGTAAAATTAAATACATCTATAGATTAGGACACCATCAGACAACAAGCTAAGATATTTTTACATCTACTAAACAGTTCAGTTCCTTGTCTAAAAATGGATGGCTATCAGGAGAAGTAGTAAAAAGATCTGCAGGTTCATTATCACATAAGCTAGTTGAAATAACTAACACCTGCTAGCCTCTATTTGCCTGGAGCTCAGGGAGAAACTGGTAGTAACAGGAGCCAAGTGGCTACCAAACAACATGTTGCTCTCAGGGAATAAGAATCAGAGGTGGATGAACTTATCCTACCATCTACCACAAGCAAGAAGCTTCCCCCATCGTTAACATGCTAAGCAAACGGACTGCTTCTCTTATTGGCAGCTAGATACTTGACTTACTTTGAAATAGTGCTAGAGAATCTAGGTATATGATCATTTATGAATTGAAGTAAGAGTCAACGCCTTACGTGGATCTTTCTGATCAACTCTTCTTCCCTCAATTTTATTGATCACATTAGGCGTTTTTAAACAGTGAACACATTAGGCAAATGAACAAACTGTTTTTAAATAGTGATGAATGGAGCCAGACATGCAAATGCCTATGCATCAAAGGCACCTTTCTATATGGAGTTTCTGGGGATTTGCCTATGCAAGCTCCCTGGCTCACTGCAATCAAACTCCTCTTCCTCACCCTCAACATCATGATCACTAACCTTGTCATCTTCTCTCCTCCTCTCCAAGGACACAAGCACATCAACCCAGGGGCTAAATGTGCCACATACATCAAAGGCACCTTTGGTTCCCAGCTGGAGTTTGAGCTGCTAAGTGATGAGTCATTGGAGTCTATGACAAGGAGAGTGATGACAGTGTGAGGTTGGAGCTGGTCCTCTGGATCCCCAGAGGGTAGATCCTCTGCAGGTACTTGCTTGCATGGTTCATGGCACCCTGCAGCTGATTCCTGTCTATGTTCTTCACCATGTGTTTAGGACTCTTCTCAAATGCGTGGTGGTGTATGCTGTGTGATGATGTGGTGAGCATTGTGTTGAATGCCAAGAGACAAGAGTGCAAGGCTGAAGAGAATGTGTGGTTTGCAATGTGTGGTTCTGGGTCTATTATAAGGTTTGAAGGTTGAGGTGTTGTGTCCTGGCCTTGTTTGGTAGCATATGGGCTTCATGGTTAGCTGGCTAGCTGCAAGACAGCTTCCACTGGATCTTATTGAAAATGTGATGGATGTGATATTTTAGTGAGTGGAAAGTGTTGGTGGTTTGAGCTGGGGGGTACATGATACATGGTTCCCGGGATTACATGGCTGATCAAATTGAGTGCAACCTAGAGGAACAGGTGCACACTCCATCAAATAGGAAAATAATTAAAGTTATCTGATGGAACAAAACCACTGGTCCTGAGAAAATAGATGCAGCAAAATATATAGAATTGCTTGAAGCAGAAATTGATGAGCTCAGCCATCAAGTTGCTAGAAAATCATCTCAAGGAAGTAATGAACTCCTGGAATATCTAAAAACTCTAGAACCTCAAAATCTAAAGGTATATCTTGAACCAGTATATATATAGTTAATGCGCAAGATATGTTACTGAAGTGCGAGGAATCAGTTGAATCCAGTAGGAAGGGCTGTAAATTGAAGCCCTTAGTAAGCCGACAATCTTGAGTTGAGCCAAACAGGCCAATAGATGTCAATGATATTGCGCACATTGTTATTGTACAGGAAAAAAATGGAACTACTCTTTGGCCAAGAAAGAGCTTGATACTGTTTGAAATTTGTGGTTTTACACAGCAACTCCAGTGATTGTTAGCTTTATTCTAGGAGCTAATTCTCAAACACTTGAACCTCATTTGAGCAGATTATAGAGGGAAACCCAAATTTTAGGCAATAGGCAATTTCAATAGGCAATCCTCAAACCACAGCCTCCCAGGAAACAAACAATAGGCAATTTCAATTATGCAATATCTTGTCTAATCACATGAGAAGAAAAACACAAAAATTCAGCCAAATTTGCAAACTTTGATTGCTAGTCACATGCTAAAATTTGAGGCTTCTAGTATCTAGGGTTTAGGATGTAACTAAGAAAGCACTTGCCTGGTTACTGAAGTGCGAGGAATCAGTTGGGGAGGGGCAGCTCGGGGAGCCGAGAATCGTGCTGGTGCCGGGATCCTCGCGCTCCGCAGGTGGTTGCCAAGGGGGAGGCGAGGAGGCGGCGGCGGTAAGAGATCCGGGGGAGGAGGCGGTGGCACGACGGCGGGAGGAGGAGTCGGCAGCGCGGTGGAGATCGGGGGGGGGGGGGGGGGGTGGTGGAGAGAAGGGAAGAGATCAGGGCGGGGCCAGGCCGGCGCCAGGAGGCGAGGAGGCGGCGGCTGAGGGGGATGCGATCGCGAGGAGCAGGCGGCTGAGGGGGACGCGATCGCGAGCGCGGTGAGAGGAGATCGGGGAGCAGGCGGCGGCGACGGGGGAGGGATGCGCATAGTGCGCCGGGGGAGGGATGACTGCCGAAGGATTACAGGTGCGATCTCGGCCGTTGATCCACTGGCTTCACCATTATCAATAGAGTTTTTTTTAAGTAGTAAATATATGAAAATTAAATCTTTTTTTCCTACAATAGATATACAGGTAAGATACATTACCCCAGGATTTATTAGCATTATTTCTTGATCGTGACTGCCAGTGCCCGCTCTATGAATTCTTAAGACATGTTTCATCGTAACTCTAGTTAACCCTGCTATATAATTTATTTTTGCTGCACAAAGCTCTTGTTCCAATCATATATTTCCAACATCTTGAGTCTGATGTGGAAGTACGCATTTTGATCTACGGTCGGTGGATGCAGCTAGCATGCTGTCTAACTACGTATTCAGACATAAAGGACATGTTTTATGCACATAATTGTTCTTGAGATCACACTATGATTTTCTAGACTTCATGTGTGCTTGACAGCTTGAGTTCTCCCTGTTACTACACCCACTCCACTGACGTCGCTGCCATCTGCTGATGTTCATGCTCCACAGTCGTCTGGGCACAATCGTTGGCAGATGCACATCTGTCTTCTCCAAATAAGAAATCAGTATCAAACTCATCTGCAGGTCAGTGTGATTTGTCCCTTTTATTTTGTGTGTCAACACGATGCCCGTATTTATTCAATATAAACTCAGCTGGCATCCCTCTCATTGGCCTAACACCATGACATAAGAATGGCTTGGTCTCTTCCTCTCTTTTAGGCACACCAGCTCTCGCACTATACATTATGCTGTGAACATCATGCGAATATTGACTGCTCTTCTTTGCATGGTTGGTTGTATTTCGTTTAAGTAAAAAATGGTAGCAGTTTCTAAAAGAGGTGTAAGTAAGAATGACTTTTGCAGTGTAGAAACCAATGGGAGTTCTATAAAAATCTGCAGTGTAGTAACCTGCACTTTGCTGCGTAGTTCTATAAAAATCAGTAGAAATCAAAACAAAGGCAAAGGATGAGCAATTTGGGAAATTAGAGACTTTATGACTGTAAATTTTATTTTTAAGCTAATTAACTCCATATCGCAGTAACCTGCTGGTTTTTATCGGAAAATTTCCCTAGCTACACTCGGGAAACTGAAATGGAGACTTAATACATGTTTGGAAGCTGTACTGCCATTATCTTCTAATGGCAAGTTGGAAACCAATTACTGAATATTCTATTATCTCAGAGGACATCACCAACAATAGCAAAGCTTTGGAATGTAACGGCTTGAGAGGTGCAGTGCTAACTATCTTTCTAATGCTAAATAGTATGTTGCTATACTAGATGCTAGGTATTTAATTCTTGATCTGTTTGAAAAATTTTCAGATGTACATGGAAAAAATGTCATACAGTATTCATATAGCTATCAACTTTGCTTTTCAAGGGGATATGAGAAAAAGGAAGGAGAAGAAAGAAGGAATATGCATCATGGATGTGGCTCTGCTGTTTATCCGATTATTTTTATTCTGTTTCTGCCAATGATCATATGTTTGTTAAAATGATTTGCCTGGATGAAGCGTTTATAATCTCCTGACCATTTGTTTGCTAAAATGCTTCTGATATATCATTAATTTGTATATTACTATATGCCCGTCCTTTATATTTTTATATTATTGTATGCTTGTCCTTTAGATTTTGATATTACTATGTCTATCCATTGCCATCTGAGTCCACAAAATGGTAAGTTAAAGCAAGACAAAACGTGGAAAACATGATTTGCACGTGCACGATTTTTTGTCTAACAGTTTCTTTTGGCTATGTATTTATGTAACCAATTTGACCTGATGGAAAATATTAATGCAGTAGAGTTATCCCCATTACAATGTATGGACACCCCACTAGTTTAGTAAAGAATTTACCACTAGCATCCATCTCTTTGAGCTGATGTTAAAGGGTTACACTCTTGGCCGGTCTTCGTTGCCAACGAGAAAGAAAGGAAAGTATATGCATATTCTATGTGTAATAAGAAAAATTCAATAGAACAGTGTCACTGCTTTGTTTGGACAGGCTAGCATGTAATCAAAATGGTGGTATGTAAAAACAACCCAATACAATCCCTAGGTAACAACAAATCAGGTGTGTTTATATTTCAAAATCAACTAGGCATGCATGATTGTGGACTGAGAGAGGGAGAGAGGAGCCAAGCCTTTGCCGACCTAGGCAGGAAGAAAAGAAGTAACAAGAAAGGAGAAGGCAAAGGTTATATATGGCCAAACGGGTCTTACAGACCGGCCCGGCACGAGGCCTACTAGGGCATAGCCCGCTACGGCACCCGTTTAGGCATGCTCCTGTAGAGGGTGTGCCCCCCCAACCCCCCCCCCCCCCCCCCCCCCCGGCCTTGGCAAGGCACGCAGTGCCTTTGGGCCGTGCCGTGCTGGCACAGACCCGGCCGTGGCACGTGGGCCGGGGTCGGCCCGTTGGCACGGCACCGGCCCATAGCCTACCTAGCTGCACCCCCCCCCCCCGCCCCCCAGCGCGCCTGTCCCTCAACCCCCATTCAAATTTTAAATAGGTGCGGCGTGGCGTGGCTGGTCAGTGGGGCCCGCGTGTGTTGGCCGGCGCGCCCCTGCCTGCGTTGGCGTGTCGCGGCGCGACGCGTGGCGGGGCCAGCCGGCCGGCCGCCCCTTGTCCCCGCTCGGGAAATTCAAAAAAATGAAAAAAGAGAAAAATGAGTAGAAAATTATGTAAAAATTTAAATAATGCTATAAAATATGGGAAACGGGAATAAAATAATTTGAACAAAGTAGGAAAAATATGAGGGGATTTTTTAATGATATCGAAGGAGGAAATTTTCATATTTTGTAAACAACAAAAATAGCAACACATTATAGTTATGTAATTAAATTTTGCATAAATATAGAAAAAATTAGCAGTGACCTTTATTGAATTTAATATTATACGGCTGCCTCATTAAAAACTCTGTCATGTAAAAACTTACATTTCAGAAAACCATGACAAGGAAAAAAGAGAACAGCTAAAGGTCAAAACTCAAAAATAAAAATGTGCTATGCTAGTTCCTCATTTTCTAGGTAAAATTGTCGAAATAAGCAACCAAATCCTAGTTCTCCGCGGTGTGTTGGGCACGTTCCTTGGCTAGCTCCCAGTTTTTGACCGCAAGTAGCATTTCTATCACCTCGCTGCGGAGATTTCTTCTTCTCTCCTTAATAATTCTTCTACAAAGACTGAAGGCCGATTCAGAGGATATCATAGACACAGGCACCGTGGACACATCCCGTGCTAGTTTTTAGAGCATAAGATATTGTGTCTTGTGATCATTCCACCGCCTGAGAACGTTGAGATCTTTCTAGTTGATGGAGTCGCTGTCCAAGTAGGAGGACAGCTCATGGGTGTCATGCGAAGAGTGTGCAGTTATTGACACCAAAAATCACCGGCAGCGTCGGGAACAAGCCGATGATATGGTTCGGTGCCTTAAGACACGCGAAGGCCTAGGAGATTTGCTTAACTCCAGTGCATGTCCTAAATCTTGAGGTTCGTAGGCGTGCCAGTCAATTTGACCCTGCAATTGACAAGGAGATAGAAAAAAATTAGATCATTGAGTCAATCGGCTGGAAGCCGAATTGGACTCGTCTCATCGACCGATGGCCGATACGGACCAAAGCACTTATACATCGACTGGAAGCCGATGATGGCATAGATGGATAAAGTAAAACATATGGCTAAGGAACCAATAACAATGTAAATAAACTAGCCGATTATTAACATGAAGTGTATCGGGCAGAAAGCCGATGATGGCATAAAGTGCCAAAAACGTGAGGCAAACAATGTAATTGGCTTTGATTAACAAAAGATAACCTATCGGCTAGGCACTCCGATAGAACATTGCATAAAACATCCATCGGCTCATTAAGGATAGAATTATTATCACCAGTCTAATAGATCGGACCTAACTGTTGCAGCACAGATTGACGATGATAACAGAACCTCGATGGGCCGATAGATCTAATGCAATTGTGATGTAAAATATGATAACTTATCGGCTATACATCCCGATAAAACGCTTGCATAAAACCGATCAACCTAGCAGGAATGACTTATCGCGCAGTTTAGTAGGTCGGACCCAACCGATGCAGCACAAATTGACGATAAATCACACCCAGTAAGCCGATAAATCTATGCACGCGTGATGTGATATATCTACTCGGCCTATGAGATCAAACCTAACTGATGCAGCCGTAGACAGAACAGATATATCGTGGTAAGCCGACTACCGCAGGCCGACTAGAATATCGGACCTAACCGAGAAAGTCCTAGTCGGAACGGTAGTCGGGGTAACGAGACTTACCCTCTCGCAGGAGGTCGAACTTAACCGATGCAGCCCGGCTCGAGAAGCAAGAACCCGTTGAATGGGGTGGCGATGCGCCGAAGTTTGTATTGATCTGATTGATTGAGATGATTACAAAGCACCTGGGCATACGTATTTATACCCCGAGTTGATACAGTCCTGATCAGATACGAAATAGGAGTTTTCTAATTACAGAGAAAACACTAACCAGGCCCGATCGGATACGAGATCAGGCTTTCTAAAAGATAAAATATTATTACTGCCTAATTAACAGATAAGGCATTAGACTGCCACGCTATGGTCTTCATGACTCCTTTCCAAACTCGGCTTCCTCTGGATTGATCCCCGCTAATTATCTGTAATTTCTCCTTTAACCAAATCTGATAAAGAACCATACCAAATTTTGGCGTTAACACATGCCCCCCAATTTCGGAGTTTTCTATAAGACTTCGAAATTTCCTCATCTGGGCCTTCAGATTCTTCACATACCGAGGCGGCCCAAGGTAGCCCATTTTTCTTAAATGTCTGAAATAGTGCCAACGGCCTTGATTCCCGCCCGGTCATCATACCTCTATAAACCGCTTCGCCTTCCTAGCCCCTTTTCTTTACGCTTTCACATCACCAGAGTCCTTTCAACTTCCTCCAAGAGCTCGACGAACTCCGGCGACCCAGGTGAACTGCTGCGGTCTTCTTCTTCAACCTCCGATCTTTGCTCATCTTCCTCTTCCGCAATGGCTTCCGCGAACGCCGTCCCAGAGGTAATCTCCTTGTCTAATCATCTTCTCTATCTTGCAACCTAGATTGAATCTGCTCCTGTTCCTCGTGTTCTTGTTTACTGTAGCACCTTAGAGACCAGTTTTTGATTTCGCCGTAACCTCTTTCTGTCCTTCATGTTCTTGCATATTGTAGCACCTTAGAGACCAGATCTTGATTCCGGCTGCCGATTACCCAAACTTGTTCTACCATGGTCCCATGGGCAATGAAGACCCTACAGATTTCATCAACGCCGAAACTCAACGCATCCCCTTCAAGAACTCCGCCATGTTAGTCAGCGATTGGAACAACAGTTTCAGATCATGGCCGAGCAAACTTCCCGGGTGGAGGATGGTATAACAGAAGTATCGGCTGCCAAGAGAACTCTTTGGGACGAAGTAACATCGGCCACTGCCATCAACCTCTCACTAGCTGAGATACGAGAGAGAATGAACCTCTGCTTGCATCGGCCTCATATTTCTGGTCACGACGCCCTCAACGCCATCTATTTGGACATGGCCAATGACCCCAACTCTGATAGATAACCATGCCTCACCTGCCTCAACACAACGAGTTACATCAATCCCCTTCAATCTCCAATTCAAGCCTACCCATCGGCTCCAAGCAAAGAACATCGGCGGCGTTGGTCCAAGTACATATCAATCCATAACAAAGGAACTGGACAAGTCGATGATCGGGAACACGTCGCCTTCTTGAATCAACACACATGTGGCTAGAGCGGTTTGTCTTCGGTGGTGCAACTCTTGGCCCCACAACCAATATGCAATGTCTGGCACGCTAACGCCAAAAAACTCTGGCAATCGGAAACAAGTTCCCCTAGGGCAATATCTCCTTGGCGCCACTTACCAACTGCTGCCATCAAGTGGCAGTCAAACTATCAGCCGGCCAGCCAGTTGGCATATCGAAGATCCTTGTGGTTTGTGCAGTTATGCTCAATGTTCAAGAATATACATCCAAGGCAATTCCTGATACCTCCTTTCTCAATCAATTTTCCAGCCGATCACCCAGAGAAACAAGCACCCACCTATCGCTATGCATTACTCAATGGGCAAAGCTGCATCGGCTCTCCCTGGCGGCAAAATGACTCCGGTCGGACTCGGCCAAGCGTTCAAGGGCCTTTATAACGGCCTTTACCAAGGATGCCACACTGTGTTCGCATATGATGACGCATCATCATTTGAGATGCCATCCAACTTCAATCCACTTGACGTTCTGGCCGATGATGAATCGAAGACCATATTCCTATCAGCCATTACTCCCCGTCTCCTACCAACTGGCTTCTCTCAAGGCCGATCACAGCCATCGTACGAGTTTTACCATCCAACAGTTTGCTCCCGCCAACTCGGCCTCGGTCAACTCCCCATCGGCTTGTTCTTCATCGACAAACTCCAGGCCCGGGGAAATGTAAATAGCGCTCCGGAGTATGATCGGCTGCGGACACTAACAGATTCCCTATCTCTGGGCACCGCTGCCGATGTGGAGGTATGCACTGTCAACACCAAGCTCTTTTCCCGATGGTGGTCGGAATGGAAGAAAAACACCTGTTCAACTCATCGGCATTCACTACTGCTCTCGCGCTCAACTCCAACTATGTCGAATCCGATGACGAGTAACATTCCATCTCCCTTTCAATTTTTAATCATCTTTTACAATTCTATCTTGCAGGCTGTTGATGTGGAGCCACCGACAACAAGCCCACTAGTGGCCGGCCGATATAGATACCAACCACCATCGCCAACCCACACCTAGGCCCAAACAGGGAGATGCTCCCCCCATAATAACGGCGGAACTCTTCTCTGAGCGACGGCCGACAGGAACCACTCCGCAAGAAAGTAAACACTGGGGGCATCTCAGCCCCCCACAAAAGGACAGAAATCAAAGGTGGAGTGCGATGCATGTCGTTATCATGGCGCTGCCCTGCTACTCAAACAACATCGGCTCCTTTCATCCCCGCAGTATGTGCTAAATCTTGACATTATTCATGTTCCCATCCTCACACTATTCGATGGACTATCGCCAGCGTTGAGTCATCGGCTCCCCAACCTCAACCTACTGCCGATATCCCTGTGGAGCATCGAAGCCGATGACTTCCCAGCCATTCCAATTCCGCCATCTAGCCCTGAAACCGATACTGGGATTGCTCCGACTTTTAGCGCCAGACGTCGGCCATCTTGAAGAAACAACCTAACTCAACCATCCGAGCCGATGTCATTCCTGAAAGTTGCCCCTTCCCTGCCTCAGGTAATTTCTTCAACAACCTTACTTTATTTTAACTAACTACTGATTCCTTTACCGATATCAACCTGCAGTCCTTAAACGATTTGTTCTCCTTCGACATCGGCAAGTACTTAGAGGCAGATGAAGCAACAGGCCACCAATGCAACTACCAAAGCCATCCTTTCCAGCCGACGTGCGCGAATACCCTATTAAACATCAGTCGTCTGCTGGAAAATCCTATTGACGCATTGGTGGAGGATTGCGGGCCGATCCGGGCAAGATTCGTAGAGATTGAGCCACACTTGCCCGAAGAGCTCATCGACGCACTGACCCCTGCAACATACCTGGAATACCACAAATTCCAACTTGTCAAGCTCAGACAACGTGTAGCCGATCGTGCCAACCAACAAAAGATGATCCAAGACATCCAAACCGATCGGGCTATTGGCAGCTCAAACGGAAAAGAAAAAGCTTGATGATATGGTAGCTGCCCCCTGAAGAACTCCAACCCAAATTGGATCAGCTGAAGAGAAGGGAAGCCGATCTGCTAGCAGAACTCGAAGCAATTCGCAATGATATCGCAATAATAGAATCCCAGCTCATCGGCCTACCTCAAGCCATACAAGATCAAGAGGCCAGAGTTGCAGCAGCAGTGCACCAAGTCATTCATCGGCGCAAGAACATGAAGACCATCCCAAGCTCCAATGAAGACGACATCCGCGCCATAAATGAAATCGACCAGATTCGCCTGCGTGCTGTTGAAACAATTCAAAAATTTCTGTAAAACTTTATCATTCTGATACCATTGATGTTGCTCTGGAACATGCCGATCATCTTTCACTATAACATAATCTGGTCGGCTCTGTTGCTTACTCGTCTTATTCTAGCTTTGCTTGAATAGTATTTTATTTATTTGATCTAAAGGCGATATCGATTGATATCGGCTATCTTTAGGCGATGCAAAAACATCGGCCTTTTGAACTGTTTTAGAAATCGGCCGCATCTAGCCGATTCAGGAGTTAATCCAAACGCTTGGATAGTACTTCTTGAGATATTTCCCATTAAGCGCTTTAGCAAACTCCATCCCCCCAAGATCTTCTAGTATATAGGCATTGCCAGGCACACAACGATTAATCCGATAGGGCCCTTCCCAATTAGGCAACCACTTTCCAAACTTACTATCTCTGGACCCGATCGGCAAAATCAATTTCCACACAAGATCTCCCTCAGCAAAAGACTTATTCATTACCTTCTTGTTATAGTGCCTAGCCGCCTTAGCCTTATTTTCCTTGATCCTCTCCAGCGCCCTTAACCGATTCTGAGCCAAATCCTCGAGTTCATTTGTCATTAAATTATAATAATCATCGGCTGTCAATTGATTTCTGTAAAGAAATTCTCCTAGAGCCGATGTTAGTCTCCCAAGGCAAAACTGCTTCATGCCCATATACCAACTGATATGGTGGCACTCGAGTAGATCCATGACATGCCATCCGATAGGCCCACAATGAATCGGCTAATGTAGTATGCCACCGTCGCGGCTGCTCATCAATCTTCCGCTTGATTAATTTGATCAAACTCTTATTTGAAGCCTCTGCCTGTCCATTGGCTTGAGCATAATAAGGTGATGAATTTAGTAACTTAATTCCCATACTGGCAGCAAATTGTTGAAACTCATCGGACATGAAAATAGATCTCTGATCAAATAGTTATCGTCTGAGGAATTCCAAACGGATAAATTATATGCTATTTTACAAACTCAATCGCCTCCTTGGACGTGATTTTCTTCAATGGAACTGCTTCCACCCACTTGTGAAATAATCTGTTGCTGCCAATATGAACTTATGCCCTTTACTTGATGAAGGATAAACCTAGCCGATCATATCAATTCCCCATCCTCTGAATGACCACGGTTTAATGATAGGATTCATAGCCAATGCTGGTGCCCGCTGTATATTCCCAAACTTCTGGCAATCTTGACATCCTTTATAGTATCTGAAGCAATCTTCCAGCATTGTCGGCCAAAAGTATCCTACTCTTCTTAATATCCACTTCATCTTATGAGCCGATTGATGAGTCCCACAAACGCCTTCATGCACTTCGCACATCACCACTTTGGCTTCTTCCAAATTCAGGCATCTTAGCAGAACTCCCTCAAAAGTCCGATAATATAATTCTCCATCAAGCAGCACATATTTAGTAGCTTTATACCGAAGTTTCCTAGAAACCGATTGTGACAGATTTTGCAGATAACCAATTATTTCCTGTCTCCAATCATCGGCTTTATCCTGAATATCATTATCGGCTATTTCAACTTCAACCTGTTTATTCAGCTGATAACCCAAAGCAATTTGTGCAAGATCATTGGCTTCTAAATTCTGTTCTCTAGGGATATGATCCAACGATATCATCCTGAAATCCTTCAATAAATCTCTGCATTCTTCATGATATGACCTCAAAATATCATCCCTGCATTCATACTCCCTAGATAGTTGCTTGATCACCAATAAAGAATCCCCAACAATCTCTACGATTTCGGCCCTGATTTCCTTTAAGAGTTGAAGCCCTTTCAATACCGCCTCGTATTCCGCTTGATTATTAGTCCGATAGGGTTTAATTGTAAAAGCAAACTCAAAACTTGCCCCCCGAGGCGATACAATGACCAAGCCAATACCAGATCCATGCTTGCAAACTGATCCATCAAAAAACAAAGTCCATGGGATCGGCTCTACATAATTCTCATAATCCCCTCTGTGCTGCATAATGAAATCGGCCACTGCTTGTCCCTTGATCGCTTTAGCCGATTCATATCTCAAGTCAAACTCGCGTCAGGCAAAGATCCATTTACCAACTCGCCCTTTTAAAACTGGAGCCGACAACATGTATTTTACCACATCGGCCTTGCAAACCACCGTGCACTCATCCGATTGGATATAATGCCTTAACTTCGTGCATGAGAAATATAGACAAAGGCATAACTTCTCCACCGCAGGATATCTAGTTTCAGCATCCAAAAGTCTTCTGCTTAAATAAAACACGACTCGCTCCTTGCCTTCAAACTCCTGAATTAAAACAGACCCGATGGATTTCTCATCGGCCGATAAGTATAACTTGAATGGCGCTCCTTTCTACGGCGGAATCAGAACAGGTGGGGAACTCAAATAACTCTTAATTCCATCGAATGCCTTCTGCTGATCTGCCCCCTAGATGAACTCTTGATCGGCTTTCAACTTCAATAACGGAGTAAAAGATTCAATTCTTCCTGACAAATTTGATATGAATCTCCTTACAAAATTAATCTTGCTGATCAATGACTGTAACTCTGTCTTGTTGCTTGGTGGCTCTGTAGTCTTAATGGCTCTGATACTCCGTGACTAACTTCAATTCCTCGCTCATGAACCATAAAACCCAAAAACTATCCAGCCGATACACCAAAAGCGCATTTATTGGGATTCATCCTTAATCCGTATTTCTTTGCCCTTTCCAGCACTTTTCGCAAATCGGCTATATGGCTTTCATTACTCTTGGATTTAACCACCACATCATATAAATTTCCACTAACAAGCCGATGAGATCATGAAATATATAATTCATCGCCCTCTGATAAGTCGCACCGGCACTTTTCAATCCAAATGTCATTACTACCCACTCATATAAGCCGATAGCTCTAGGACATCAAAACGCAGTCTTATGTATATCTTCTTCAGCCATAAAAATCTGATTGTATCCTGTATTGCCGTTCATGAAGCTAATAATCTTGTGGCCCGATGCCACATCTACCAACAAATCTGCTATCGGCATCGGGTACTCATCCTTGGGGCACTACTAGAAAATCGAGATTTCATGATGGTTTCCAATTTTCGTGATGGTTTTTAACGCACCGTCACGAAAATTGTGATTTTCGTGACGGTTTTTGACACACCGTCACGAAAAAGTAGTTGTTTTCGTGACTGCATCAAAAACCGTCACTGAAAATGGTTTGTTTACAGGACGGCCGCCTCTCTACTTGACAAGAAAGAATTACACCCACCGACGATAACCATTTAGATGTGATTAGACCAGCACTAAAACACCGGCGCTCGTTAAAACTCTGGAGTTAAGCGTGCTCACGCGAGAGGATGGGTGACCTCCTGGGAAATTTATTTTCTGAGGGTATTTTAACCCTCACGAAATTTCAAAATTCTGGTAGTGGGGGGTAGCTTTTTCAAATCCGGAAGTCGATGCATATCCTCAATTTCCCATTTTTCTTTTCTACCGGACAATGTTAGAAACCCCACTCAGCATATCGCATGGCCTTATAAACTTTGCATCATAAACCTTGTAATTTCCGCTTATTGGCTCATAAACTCCGCTTTGAACCTCCTTGGAGCCTGTTTTAAATGGCCGAATCCTGGTTTTTTTGTAATGGGTTTAGCCGATGTTTCACCCCCCCCCCCCCCCCCACAAATTTTTGATCAGCTTAAAAATGCCTGGCATCTCATGATACTCCCAAACAAAACAATCCCGATACTCCTTCAACAGTGTTATCAATTCTTCTTGAAGTTCAGGGCATAACTTTTTGCTTATGTACGTCGGCCTTGGCTTATCTCCTGGTCCTATGTCGATCTCCTCTAAGTCATCGGCCGACGTAAACCCTTGTCCCAGTTTCCCCTCGAAATCTTCAATGGAGCTCATCAGAGTAACAACTTGGAGTCGACTTGCTGAATCGGCTGTATCCCTTGGCTGGTGACCTTAAGATAATCTCCTTCCCATGTTTTTCCAGACAAACAATCAACACCATCGGCTTACCAGACCGGCAAATCGGTCATTGCAATGTTAGTTTGACCGATCTGCTAGACTACCTCAACTTGATCTCCTTGCCACTGTATCAGACATGATGCATCGTCGAGGGCACGCAACAGTTCGCTCCGTGAATCCAATCCCTGCAAGAAGCAGACTATATGATCCTTTCCATCGATAACAAAAAAACGTGGTAGTAATGTCTTGTTTCCCACTGTCAACTCCATGTTTAACACACCTTTCGCCTCTGATGAGTTTCCACCGAAGTCTTTTAGCACCATATTCGTCTTGATCAAGTCTTCGGCAGTTTTCCCCAATTTTGAAATGTAGCATAAGGCATTAGATTACAGCTGCTCCCCCATCAACTAGCATCTTCGTCATCGGCTTCCCATTCACATAGCTCTTGATATATAATGGCTTCAAATGCCGATGCTCTGACTCTTCAGGTTTATCAAATATAGCCTGATCGGGTTGCAACATTAGATGAGCAAAAACCTCTTCACTGCCTTCCTCGTCCGATGAAAGTGCTTTATATTCCCGAGGCAAAAAGAAAACCATGTTTACTGGAGCCGATGGATCGACTTCATCATCCTTCCTCTTCACACGCCATACTGTTTAGTTCTCTTGTGTGACGATGATCGGCTTCTTCCTAATCTTGCCTCTGTTCTTCCTTGCTCTCTGGTGTCGTAGCCGTTTGCCCTTCTCTTCTGGTTTTTTGTAAATATCCCACTAGGACACCACTGAGGATTTTGGATTTGTCATTTTTCATGTGATTCCTCGTCATCTTCAAAATTTTTTCCATGGATCAGCCCCAATCGGCTATATGTACCGATGCTCGTCTCCTAAGTGGCCGATCCCGCGAAAAACTTTCCTGCTGATCCCGCTGAAACCTCAGATTATCGCACTCAGGGCAATCTTCAATTGATGGCAATCTCATCCCTTGATCCTAGCAGAATCGGAAGAATGGACAATCCCAATGTGGATTATATCTTTCCCTGTCTGGCTCAATCCACTGCTCTTCGTACTTTGAATATTTTTCTATCATGCCCGACGAAGTAATCCTTGATTTTCTATGATCCAAATGCCTTTCTTCATTGGCCTGAATTCTTGACGATGATCCCGCATAAACCATGTTCACGGGAAATGGGTGTCCGTCGATTTTTATCGGCTTTTTGTCTTCGAATTTGATCCTCCCCTGTTCAACAGCCGACTGAATTTGTTGCCCAAAAACTTTGCACTCGTTGGTGTGGTGCGATATCGTGTTGTGCCACTTGCAATATCTTTTCTTCTTCAGTTCTTCAGCTAATGGAATCACGTGATTTGGCGGAAGTTGTATCTGCTTCTACTGTAACAGTAGATCAAAGATTTTATCGGCTTTATTAATGTCAAAATCATACCGTTCTTCCTTGCTGATATCCTTAACCCACGGGCATGATACTGATTTCTTGTTCCTAGCCCACTTCGCCAATCCGACTTCAGCATCGGATTCTTCATCCGAGTCCGATGAGTAAACCTGTACCTGAGCAACCCTTCTCTGATATTTATCTTTTTTCGCCTCTTGAAATCAGCTTTCACGAGCCGATACCTTCTGTACTAGGTGCACTAGGGACTCGAACTCCTGTGATGAAAATCTCTCTTTAATTGGCGCTAAGAGACCCTGAAAAGCCAAGTCGGCTAGATGTCCATCACTAAGATTCAAGCTGTAACATCGGTTTCTAACGTCCCGAAACCTCTGGATATATTCCGGCACCGTTTCATCTGGCCTCTGCCTAACCGATGTTAAATCTGTCAGTCTCATCTCATGGATTCTAGCAAAGAAGTATTTATGAAACTGTTTTTCTAGATCGGCCCATCCCCGAACTGAATTCAGCGGTAATGAGGAGAACCATGTGAAGGCCGATCCAGACAACGACAAGGGGAAAAACCTAACTCTCAGAGCCTCCTCAGCCGATGCTTCTCCGCATTGTGCCAAGAATCGGCTAATATGCTCTACTGTAGATATGCTGTCCTGCCCTGAGAACTTAGAAAAACCTGGGACTCTGTATCGGTGTGGCAACGGCACTCTATCAAACCACTCGGGATATGGATGCCGATACATAAATGTTTGCTCCTTTGGCTTTATCCCAAATTGTTCCCTTACTATTTCCGCAACCCTTGCCGATAAGTCTTCTTCCCTTGGGACTTCCTGCTGATACTGTACGGGTGGAGTTGGTAACCGATTCTGTCTGGGATACTCTCTCTGATAATTACCTGAATCGGCAATACCTCCTGAGTAATTCTGCTGATATCCTCCATAATAAGCAGACCGATGGTATCCAGCAGGAATATCTTGTTGCCCCCCAGCCTGGTTGTGTGAAAACAAGTTTTTTGGTACATCTTTTATGGTGCCATAAGTAACTTGATTTGGTTCCATCTTTGGCGGGAGATATACAGGACCTCGACTAGGCTCTTGAGCAATCGATCCATCTACTGCCTTCTTGATGAGGTTATGGAGCGTGTTCACTAGGATCCCGGAGTGATTGATGAGCGCGTGATGTACTGCTTCATTCACCATCTCCTGTAAGGGTTTTACTGGTGGACTCTCAGGTGGTGTATGGCTCGATTCTCCAACCAGAACTGGTTTCGGAAACTGAGATTTTTGAATCGGCCCTTGTCGCGTCATGCCGAAAGACTCCAAGCAGAGTTTCTGAAAATTGGCCATATTTTGCTCGACTTGCTGTCTCTGCTCGTCTGTTAAATCCTCCATGCTGACTGGGATTACGTTGTCTGTTTTGATCTCTTTTCCGGCCATCTTGAAATTCCGCGTCCCACCAGGCGTGCCAAAAACGTGTTGACACCGAAAATCACCGGCAGCGTCGGGAACGAGCCGATGATATGGTTCGGTGCCTTAAGACACGCGAAGGCCTGGGAGATTTGCTTAACTCCAGTGCAGGTCCTAAATCTTGAGGTTTGTAGGCATGCCAGTCAATTTGACCCTGCAATTGACAAGGAGATAGAAAAAATTAGATCATTGAGCCAATCGGCTGGAAGCCGAATTGGACTCGTCTCATCGGCCGATGGCCAATACGGACCAAAGCACTTATACATCAACTAGAAGCCGATGATGGCATAGATGGATAAAGTAAAACATATGGCTAAGGAACCAATAACAATGTAAATAAACTAGCCGATTATTAACATGAAGTGTATCGGCCGGAAAGCCGATGATGGCATAAAGTGCCAAAAATGTGAGGCAAACAATGTAATTGGCTTTGATTAACAAAAGATAACCTATTGTCTAGGCACTCCGATAGAACATTGCATAAACATCCATCGGCTCATTAAGGATAGAATTATTGGGTGGCGATGCGCCGAAGTTTGTATTGATCTGATTGATTGAGATGATTACAAAGCACCCGGGCATACGTATTTATACCCCGAGTTGATACAGTCCTGATCAGACACGAAACAGGAGTTTCCTAATTACAGAGAAAACACTAACCAGGCCCGATTGGATACGAGATCAGGCTTCCTAAAAGATAAAATATTATTACTGCCTAATTAACAGATAAGGCATTAGACTGCCACACTATGGTCTTCATGACTCCTTTCCAAACTCGGCTTCCTCTGGATTGATTCCCGCTAATTATCTGTAATTTCTCCTTTAACCGAATCTGATAAAGAACCATACCAAATTTGGCGTTAACAGCAGTACTTGCGGCGGCCGAACTTCCACCACTAGTGCTAGAAGAAGAAGAGGAGTCACCCCAAATTCGGCCTCACTGTAATTTCTTCTTACATAGTACAGGGACAGGTGGGGCTCTTTGCACATGAACTCCCTAAAACTTAATTTCATACTTTCGAAACACTTCATACAATGCAGTCTTAGCATCAGAATAATAGTTAGTATAATCAACATTCATTGCGTCCCCAATAAGATTCAAAATGTTGGGGAATCCCCGTATTTTACCCCTAGGATCAAGAATAAATGCAAAAAGCATACAAGTATGAGATGTCCCTCTAGTATTTAAGATATTTCTGTTTCATATGAAATACTACAAGTCCTAGTAGTTGGTCATTTTCATATTCTCGCAATAAAGTGGCAATCTCAAAAATCTTATGCAAAATTAAATTAGCAGTTGGATAGTAAATGACAGATAAAGTAACAGCTGCATCATAAAATATTTCAAGGAAGTAATAAAACCTTTCAACAACATGCCAAGATTGCTTTGTCAGAAGCGGTTGCCCGCCACTGGTAACAATATTTTTGGATTGCAAAAAACAGTTAGTGTTTCTTTGTAAGGTAAAACATGCCTTAGCATTAAATAAGAAGAGTTCCATCGATGGTCTGCATCCGTTTGGAACTTGTATGGACGCTTGTCCAAAACGATGTAGAATCGCTTGAAGGTCGCAAGTCAAGGATTAGAATCATTCAACCATGGTATGGCTTCATAGATGGAATCAAGATATGTATTTACTCTCTTAAACCTAGAATTAACTATAAGATTAATAACATGGCATGCACAACGTTGATGTAAAAGAAATGATTCAGCATAAACAGAGAATAAAGGCCATAGAATTTCCATTGCTTTGAAATTTGCAGCTGCATTATCTAGAGTTAGTGCAAAGATTTTATTTGTGAGGCTCCTCACAAACTCTAGAAATTTTTTTAGCAATATTTTCAGCAGTATATGAAACATCAATTAATTTTAAGGCTATTACTCTTTTTTGTAGTTCCCAGTTATCATCAATATAATGAGCAACTACACTAATATAGTCTTCTTTAGCCCTACCACTCCAAATATCAAAGGTAATATTAAAAGAAAAGGTGCATGTAGCAAACAATTATTTAATAGTGTTCTGGTCTTGGTTATAAACATTCACCAAGTCACGGGTTGTGGTCTGTCTACTAACAGGTTGAAACCTAGGATTATGAGCAGTTTTAATGTAAGTCTCAAATGCAGGAAAATCACCAAAGTTTAAGGGTAGATCCTGTCTAGTAATTAAACGAGTAAGGAAATCTTGTGGTATCTAAGGATCGTAATCCAATGCACGTACCGTACCGTCAGGATTTAGTAGCAGTTGCTGCTGTCGTAGCTGGTACTCTTGCTTCTTTGTACATGCCTCAGCATGCCGCCTCAAATGCCCTGTTCCACCAGAGGATTTTCCAGATAGTTTAGTTTTACAAATTCTACATTTCGAGTAAGTTACCTCCCTTCCATCCGCGCCAGTCTCCTTGTTTTCATCAAAATGTTGCCAGACGGAGAAAGTTTTTGATCTCTTTGAGCCGGTTGCCATCGATATGCTCCTGCTCATAGTTCCTGATCCTTCCAGAGCCGCATGTACTTCTTCAGGCTATCCTTGCGGTGTAGGAGCTGACCCAGAATTGTCTTGCTCGACTTTTAGGTACGACATCGACACGTAGCTCGGGTAGAAGTTGCTCAGTTGGAACGACTGGTAGTTCAGATCCATCATGAAATATAAATAGAAAAAATTAATTCATATATCGAATAAATAGTACAAACAAATAACAAAATTTAGAATTTTTTTACCTTGCAGGAGGAGTGGAGCTATGGGGATGTGGAGCAGTGGAGCCTTCTCAAATTTTTTTTGATTTTTAGACAAAATTTGTCTAAATCAAAAATTTAGAGCACAAGATGAGAGATTGAAAGGTTTGGATGAGCCAGGATGTTGAGATGGCTGCCCTATTTATAGAAAAAATTTTTATATTTTTTGGATTTTTTTCGTATTTTTTGGCCCTCCAACAGCTAAATTCGAAAAATAGCCGTTAACTACCAGCCATTGTGCCACGTGTCGTGTTGTGATTGGACGGACTGGGTCAAACTAGCCGTTGGGCGCTGGCCGGCCTACCAGCCATTGCCGCTCGCCCCTCCCTGTGCCCGTAGTGGGCCAGCACGGCGTGCTGCCCCCCGGCCTAGTGTGAACCGTGCCCGGGCTGGCCCGGCACGGTTATTGTAGCACTATGCCCGAGCCATCCATCCCGACAAGGCACGACCCATCTGGACACCTATAGCAAAGGTCCTAAATAGAGCCCATCACAAAAAATAAGGTGATTATCGAACTTCATAATGCACTAAACAAAGTGAAAACAAGAAAAAGAACTAATCACTGCCTAAAAGGACTATGCTAAATCTAGGGGTCCACCACCCTCCACGAGGTATATTTAGTGCCTATGGGCCGCTATAACTATCCAAGACACTTAGGAAAAACAAGGAAGGGTAAAAAAAAAAGAAGATAGAAAGAGAACTGGGCCAGGATAAAGAAATAAGCTGAAGCAAGAGAAGGAAATGGGCCAAGGAGCTGAACAGAGAATTTAAATTGGGTCACTGATTTTTAGGAGGGAGATGGGCTACCAGGGGAGCTTGCGCATGGCTAGATTATTTTGATGTGCATTGGGCTAGGTCGATTAGCTAGACAAGAGATGTGTGGCTTGTGTGTGCAGGAGCGACTCATGACACAAAAATAGGCCATGGCACATGGTTGGGGCTAATGTAGGGTTGACGAGAGCAGAGTCAATCATGGACATAGGAGTTATGTTGAAGATGTGACATGATATGACCCGCCGAAGGCCATTGACACATCATGCGATTATTACACGTTTATGCAAGGTGAAAGCTATACTTAAATCCAATTCCTATTATTTTCATAAAGCAAGGCTGCTACTTGGCTTGTATGGTTACAAGTTAAAGCATATTGTTGTGCTGAAAGAGAGAGACAAGACTCGGATTGATTACTCAATCAATACCACCGCTATGCCCAGGCCATGTAACCATGCACTGTTGCTGCGTGAACCATCGTCATCGTCACCATTTCAAGGACCGACTACCCTAAGCCATGTCGTTATTACTCCATCACCAAGTGAACATGTCAACCATGGATGGATTATGCGACATCATCTCATAAACATACGGCGAAAGGTGAACTCGTTTCTTGATAAATTTGACTTTAGTATTGATGAGAACTTTATACTATCTAAATGGTGTACATTTGCTTTGCTAAGGTTTGCACCTCAGGAGATGGTCACTGCTCAACACTGAACGGTACGTCAAGGACGAGATGGATTACACAAAAGATGAAGTAACCATTGCTCAAACCGAGATGGATTATGTTGATGAGCAGATCGGTTACGCCCATCTACTTCAACTTCCAATAAATGAGAGACCTAGACAATCAGGTTTCCCATGCATAATATACATGGCTGGAAAGATAATCAAGTCTACTTTCACCTCCAACAAATGGCTCGTCATTTCATGCAATGCCCCGCTTTCAGTGAGACGTTAAATAGTATTTTCGCTAAAAACTACCCGTGAAAATTTTGATCTTATGTGCTGTGTTGTATGTCGTGCTTGGATCTTGATTTAAAATCTTGTCCTTGAATCTCGACAAACCCATCCTTCCAAAATCCTCCATTCCAAAACAGTCTTCGTTTTTTCATCGCCGTTATCAAAGTTCGCTCCTAAAACCTAACAGCAAAGTCCTTCAAACGTCTCCTTCAAGTCTCCGGTTCGATTCCCGTTCCAAAGATCCGAGTCCGAACCCTGGGCATCTCCTTTGAATCTGTCCGTAAACCCCTTGTTCTCTCTTCTCCTGGAAACCCCCAAAAATACCGAGTTAAATATACCGCTTGGGTATCGAACCACCATCTGAACCCTCTCCATCAAATAACATATATATACCATGTATATATATATCTCCTTGAGTATACACCTACCTACAAAAACATGTATACATGTACCAACCCTCCTCTCAGCTCCACCAACCAATGTGTACAAATATATATAAATACACCTCTCTAAATATATATGTACATAAAACCCTCCGTGAACATACCCTTGTATATGTATATAAATATATATCCCTAAGCATACACCCACGTATATAAACTTGTGTATATACGTGTATCCACCCTTCTCAAATCTCCCTTGAACATTCCCCCAAAATTCAAATTAAACCTTGTAATTTGAATTTAATTCTCCCCTCCTTAAACTTTTCTCTCCATGGATTTTTACCATCAAAATCCTTGGAAAGTCCCAATATAAAACTCCTACAAAATGTCAAGGTCATCCCTTGTTTCCACCCCCTTGTATTCCTTGATTTTATATGAGTACAAATACGGATTTTAAATTCAAAATCCCAATTGAAAACCTTCCAACAGCTCTCCCAAAAAACCCAAGAAAAGAAAAAGCCTTACTGTGCTCACTGGGCCACACTTCTTCTTTCCCTCGGCCCAGCGAGCAGCACAGCATCACGAGCTTCCCTGGCGGCCCGCCCGGATGGCTACCACGTGGCCCGGTCCCCGATCCATGCTGTCGATTCCTTCTATCCCGTGCGCCTCGTGTGGACCGACCGCCCTCCGCCGGATGCGCGCCACGCGTCCACGTGGCCCGCGCGTGCCACTCGGCCGCCGTTGATCTTCCCTTGCCGTCCGCGCGCATGCCCGTGAGGACGACATCGCCCACTCGAATCCCGCCACGCGTCCCAGTGCGTGACTCAGCCGCCGCCCGATCCGCGTAACGGGCGCACGCGCCCCACCCGCCGATCGACGCCACACTTCCCGATAGCCCGCGCTCGGCAGCTCATTTGCCGACACTGTTCTTCTTCAACCTTCGCCCCGTCCCATTCTCGCCCGCAACATGTTCGAACAAAGTCCCCTCGGTCGCCCACGCCACGCCGGTCCCCGCCCGGCCCCGCTGACACTGCAAAACGCCAACCCTTGGACGGCCGCCCACGCCGCCTCTCCCTCCGCTCCTATTCCCCGCTCCTCCCCTCCTTTTTTTCCCCTCCTCGGTCCCGGACCGAGCCAGTAAAAAAAGGCGTCACCCGTGCTCGTCACCGCTGCCCCCACCATGGCCTCGAGCCCGCGCTCACAATCCAAACTCTACCGCCCGATACACCGCCTCCGCAGCCTCGCGAAATCCCGGCCGCCCATTTGAATTTGCCGCCGCGTGAGATTTCGCCGCCGCGCCCTTTTTCTCTCGCCTCTCGCTCCAATCAGTGAGCTCCAATAATTGGAGCTCCTCCCCGACCGAGACCCCGAGCTTCCCTGCCTATAAAGACCCTTCCCAGGAGCTCCTATCCCCCTCTTGTTTTCGGTCTTCTGGAAACGTTGCCGACCGCGTCTTCTTACCGAGCTCACCCGCCACCGCTGCCAATCAACCATGCCGGCATCCGTTCCTCACCGCCCAGCTGCCTCTGCCCCGACGCTGGCCGAGCCTGTGCCGGCTTCCCCAGCCTCGCGTTGCCGCACCGGCCTTACTTCCCGTCGGGCTTCTTTTCTCGGCCAGCGCCGCCGTCACAGAACGCCTCACCGTGCTGAGCTCCCATTTTTCCCCCGGTGATGATTTCGTTTCCCCTGTGGTGGTCTCGCCCCTGTCTAGGCGTAGCCTTTGCGCGATAACCGGAGTATGCCTCGTTACCATTCTTCCCTTCCGCTGTTGTCGTTTTCCCCTCTTCTCTCGCTCGCCGCCGCCAAGCATGGCCACGCACCGCTGATGGTTTGCTTGGCTGATCTCCGAGCCGCCGCGGCTGATATTCCTCATCCCCCTCCTTGCAGGCGAGCTCCCGAAAGCTGCTGCTACCGTCGCCGTCGTCTATCTCCCTCTTCTCTCTCTCCGTTGTCTTGGCATTACCGTCGTCGGCCACCACCGCCCCTTGAACCCTAGATCCGAGCCGTTAAAACCCTTCGCCGTGTTTCCCTTCCCCTGCCGGCGCCGCCGTTTGCCTTTGACCGCCGCCGCTCGCCGGGAACGTCCCGCACGCCGTCGGTCGTCCGATGCCATTCTCTCTCACCCAGTGCACATCGGAGAAGAATGACGAGCGGCCGACACGTGGACACCTCTCCCACCTTTCCTCCTGAGCACGTACATGGGGATCCCGAGATCCGCTCACTGACATGTGGGCCCTTCGCTCCCCGGTCCACGGTGGACCGCGCTCGTGCGCCACTGCCCTCTGCTCCCACTGACCGTTGGGCCCCAGCCGCAGTGGCCCTTCTTCCAGTGTAGCTGCCAGCCAGGCCCCCCCTAATCAGTGGGCTATCCCTTTGTCTCTACCATGTGGGCCCAGGCTGACAGTGGGACCCAACTGTCATTAGCACTATGAGAATATTCTCCTCTGAAAATCAAATAAATCCTTTCCAATTATTTCTAAAATTTAATTAATCTTTGGAAAATCATATCTTCCAATTCGTAACTTCGATTGACTCCGTTCCAGTTCTAGAAATTTTCTAAAATTGAGATCTATTCAATGGCACTATTATTAGCACTAAATAGAATCTTTTTACTGGTCTTTATGTAGATTTTCGTGTGTTTGTACATAGTAACGGTCACCGGAAATTTCGTTTCGGAGTGGATTTCACGACGATTTCTCGACGACCAGTGAAGACCTTAGAGCAAGGCAAGCCACCTTTGATCATCTCAAGCCCATAATTTTGGAACTAAGTATTTTATTTGATAAATCTCATAAACTAGGTTACACTGTTATAATTTCTTGGCCGTGGTCGCAAGACGACCGACGGGCCGCCAACCCATTTGCTACATGACTTCCTTGATTGATTGTGATTCCTTTAAATATCCTTATCACCTCCCTTGATAGATCTCGGTATCCATGTCGACGGGCATGGTATCGGTGATCGCCTGTCGAATTTAAAAATGTCTACGATGGGTAAAATTTGGATTTATGAAACTTTGGAAAACCCGACACCTGGGTTAGTGCCTTGAAAATAAAATGGTTTGTGAAAACCGCGGTACGGGGATCGTGCCATCGGGACGAATCTCCCGCACTACAGCTAAGGACCGATTCCTCTAGAATTTCATCTGAACATATGACAGTACAACCACATGGGTGATATGGGATAACTCCTGGCTGAGTAACTAGTCTCCTAGGGACGCCTTGCGTGCCATTGGACTGTGGATCATGCGGGAGGGCGTCGGGGGTGTCTCCTGGGGTTCCTGGCACAGCATGGTCTCGGACCTACCCTGTTGTTGGTCTGAGGACCCCTCCAATTGGCATAGGGTAATCTGGGAGGGTTTAGGAAATGCCTTGTCGCGAAAACCTCTACGTCACCACATCGTACCCAATGCGTGTGATCTGGTGACTAGAGTGAGTCACGTCGTGTGGGTAAAGTGTACCCCCTCTGCAGAGATTTAAACTGTTTGAATAGTCGTGCCCATGGTCATGGGTGGATGTGAGGTGATTCCTTAGCGTAGTTTTGTTTGACAACTATTTGTGAAATGATGTTTGCGGATTGGGAATCTGATTTCGGAAAATATTGTGAAGTTGTCGATGACGGCAGGGCTGTGGGCCCAATGAGGTTGGATTAGCTGATGGCGTTGGATCCCGGAGGCCAACTCTTGAGAGTTGCGCCGATTCAAAGATTGATACAACTCACTCTGATCGGACGAGACTCACCTCGCCCTGATTGTTGAGAAGCACACACTAGTGGATTTAAAAAGATTTAAACAAAGCAGATTGCAAAATAACCAGCCTCTCTTTGAAGTTTGCAACAACCACCTAAGTTCCCCTGGCTTGCTGAGTACGTAAGTACTCACCCTTGCTCTCTATATATATAGTTCTCCGCTGGGAGCTAGATGCTGGAGTTGCAGTAAAGTGAAGGTTAGAGTTTCGTCCTGGTTCCCAGCCATTGCCTGTGTGTTGGGACTTAGTCCGCTGTTTCGCTACTGCCGCTGCCTCTGTGTTGTTCGTTGCTGTCTCCGGCTTGCTCTGAAGCTGCAACGAAAGTTAAGGTATATGTCTACTTATTTATTATTTATTTACTTAAGGTACTGCAATGATGCACGTCTGTTTGCCGTGGATACTAGCGCTGTGTCCTGGGACTGGTATCTGTATCGCGGTTCCGCGGGAAGGCAGTTCACGCTGCAATCCTGTGGCACTCCCTAATTGGTACTATTGTATGGCGGTGCCAGATCGGGATGTGACATTTCAACTTCCCATTAGGGAGTAATGACAGTTTTATTGGAGCCTGCACAGAAGCTGAAAGAGCTACGCAAACCTGCTTGGGAATGACTTTTGGAGATCTTTGAGCTTGCCCATTTACCCTGAAACTCTAGAGTCTTTTCACACTCAACTAGGAGGGTTGTTCCCAGTATAAATACCTATGTGTTCTATTACTTAAAAAGACTTTTGGATAATCTGAAATATGAACCCCTTTTGTTTAGCTGTGTGCTAGCAAATTCACAGAGTGATCTCGACCCCTTTGCTCTTGTGATTTCTTCATGGGCTCCCAATTGGTGCTCCTACTCCCTTCAAGGTTTTCCTCCATTGTTTGTAGGTTGTGTTGGTTGGTTCTTTGAGAATGTGGTTGGACGAATCCTTGATTCAGCTTGCTGGTTAAACATGGTGGTTGGCTTTGAGTTTTATTTCCCAGGTTGCACTACGTATCTTGGCTGCTTGCAGCTAGCTATCTTGGTCTCTTTGATGATAGTTATCTATTGTGATCCTACGTTGTGAAGATCGGGACATCACCCCCATATCTGAGGCGTATCACGTCGTGTGATTGGGTTGATGCCTGGCTTGTTAGTCAAGCCGATGGCATGTGCAAAGGTTTTAGTGAATAGGCAGTCAGGTTGGTGAGGCTCGGTAGTTAGATGTGACTTTTGCATATTATGCGAGGGTGACGTGCATGGTTTGTGTTAGGGTGGTTTGCGTGTGGGAAAGATTAGAGTGGTGGCACCAATTTGGTTCTAGGAGTTGTGGCTCGTAGTAGACATTGAGTGTATGGCTAAGCTCAGGCAGAATATGGTTTAATGTGATAATAATATTGGTGGTGCGGGGCTACAATGGGACAATATGGGCAAGGTAGAACGAGAGGCACGATATGTGGCATCTTGTTTGCTTCAAGGACAACAAGTATCATTTGAAGTGAGAAAGCTGAAATAAAGATTATTGGCTAGGAACTTGGGTTTCAAGTGTATGCATGTTGGTTGGTGAAAGTATGTACATTAGAGTACAGGAAACACACATGAGAGTGGGGCGGAAGCTCATAACAAGTTTAGGAGTAGTGAAATTCATATTATCGGAATTTGATGATCAAAGGTTACGATTTTTCAAGAACTTTCTGAAGAAAAAAGAAAGGGAAAGACAAACACCGATTAGCTTTTGAAAACAATGATCCAAATAACTCAATGTGAATTTTTGCAACCCAAGAAACATAATAAGGCATAATATGGCTTATTTGCATCAACAACATTTAAAATATTTACATTTAAAATTATTAAAAATGATATAGTTTAATTATTAATCAATATTAACCCAATCACTGAATAACACTGCAATGCAGTTCAGGCCCAAAACATAACCCTCTAAACTGGAGCTATCAAATTTTCATTAATTATCATCATTAATGAATAGTGTGAAACTAATCACAGAAAATATTGTTAAGCCCGCCCATTGACCGTTGGTACAGCTATTCGAATAGTTTTACTCTAGCCAGAGGTGTACAACTTTACCCACAAGATATGGTTCCACACATGTCACCATGCCTCGAAATACCACCATGGTACTGCAAAGGGGAAAACCGTGACAAGACCTTTCATGCAGCTCGCCCAACAGAAAAACCACCCGCTGAACCACCAGTCTCTGGCAAGAACTGATTAGGCACCTAATAGGGAGACGGTCCAATGCCCAAAACATGAACTTATTGACACAGCCATGGTGGTCTTATTGATACAGCCACAAACACACCCTGAGGCCTCCTGTTGAACTTGCTATACTATGAGTCCAACCGTTGCCTATTCTGGCTTGTGGTTAGTACGGTATTGCTTCGCAATAAGTAGTTCGCGAACCGGTCCTTAATTGTCATGAGCACCACTAGCAACATCATCATTCCATGTGCTCACGACCCACCTTTCAGTCAAGTTTTAGTTGGCACAATTAATTAACCAGCCACGACCAACTGTCGTGAAATATAGCCATTAATCGTTAATTATAAATGAGTCACTAGTTACCCACATAAAATAACGCTAAAGTTTCTAGGCATTGGCTAAACAAATCCTAAATAATCTAGCTAGACCATTAATTAGACATCCAACTAGTCAACTTTAATCACCCAGGGTATCAAAGTATAGATATCAATAGCAATTCATGGCCTTAAGCAAGGAATATAGGATAATAAATAAATAACCCGTAATAATGACATTCAAAAACATTGCATGCAATAATATTAAAACAAAATAGTTTTCACAAATGAGATCAACATGCTCAAGGGGATTGTTGTGTGACTTGTCTTGTAATAGAAAAGTCTTCCGCAAATCTTCTGAACTTCTTCCGCAAACTTCGCGATCCTCCGAAACGACGAAAATACGCAACTACACACAAAACGAGGGAAATTCCTAAGAAACTCCAAATAAACAGTACATAAAAATATTTAGATGAATTTAGGAAGAAGAACGGGTCGAATCGAAGTTTAGACGGAAAAGATACGGCTTCCGAAAGTCTAATTTCAGAGAAAATCCGAAAAGAATAAGAGAAAGAATATTCTCCAAAATATTTTCTCAAAATTAATTATTGAAGGAATTAATTTTTTGAACTAGAAAAGGAAGTGGGGCCCATTGTCAGTGGCATGGCTCATGGTGGACCTAGTTCATGGTCCAGGGATGAGAGAGGTTGTAGATTGGGTGAGGTGGACTGCCACGTGGCTTCCACATGAGCAGAAGGGTGAGGTGGTGGCTGATATGGATTGATGACATGACTTTAGGGCTGACGTGGCACTGATTGAGGATTAGGGGAAATCCGATGGCTCGGAGTAAATTGAAACCGATCGGATGGATGAGATCTAATCAAGAGCTTTATGAAGATTGCATGGCCTAGATTCAATCTTGGCGATCCAATGGCCGAGGTTGGTTTAGGATCAACACATGGAGTCCAACTGTCACAGGAAGATGAGGATCTGTTGGTGGGCCCCGCTTGTCATACACGGAGGAAAAGCTGCCGGTTGGGCCCACACGGCAGCGACACAGGGGCGGGCGAGCTTGTGCCCGTGCCATGGCATGGCATAGGAAGCTTGCCGGCAGAGAGATTCAACGGCGACAGCAGTAGGGTTTCGATAGCGATGATGGCGATTGATGGTGCCGCGGCGGCGATGCGTTGACGAGCCAAGATCGACGGGGGATAGGAGCGACGCAACGGCGTTGACGGCGACCCCACGGTGGCAAGACGATGACGCGACGGCAACGGATGTCGGTGGCGCGGAGCGGAGAGGAAGGGAGGCGGCGAGCAGGTTTGGCATGTGGGCTCACCGGCGACAGGCGAGGGTGACGAAGTCGACGGCGACTCGAGATCCCCTAGCGACAACAGTGGCTTCTCACGTGGCGGTGGCTTGTAGGGGTGGCAGAAGCAGTGACGTCGGCTTGGAGCAGAGGCGGCTGGCGGCGGCGAGATTTAGGGCGAGGCGGCGCACGGGTGTGGGCGGCGGCGGTGAGGATTTATAGGGGGGGGGAACGCTAGGGCGCACGGCATAGGGTGGCTGCGCAAAGCCGAGAATGGCGGCGGCGGTTGCGCGTGACTCAGGGTGAGGCAGCGGTGGGCCGGGCTGAACCGAGGGCCAGGCGGCGGTGGCGGTGGGCCGAGGCCGGTAGAAAAGAAAAGATGCAAGGAGATTGGCCCAGGAACGACCTGAGAAAAGGGAAAGAATTTATTTAATTATTAAAAATGATCTTTGTAATATTAAAATTAATTCTGGAGCTTTGAAAAATTCGAGAAAATTTCAGAGAGGTTATTTACACACAACGAATTTATTAAAAATGATTTCAACAATGATTTATTAAATAAATTTTTATTTTCCTTTTTATTTACTTATTTTATTTACTTTACAATTTAATATAAATTCTGGAAAATCCACTATTAATTAATTTATTTAATTCCCAAAAAATCAGACTGTGACACAAAGCAACTATTTTTGCAAACCAATTTGAAACAGCTTTTAGAAAAATGCTAAGGACTGCTTTGAAATGCGGAATTGTGAAAACACAGGAATAAAAAAAAATGAATATAATGCCATGCCCACTGAATGCCAACATAATTTAGAAACACAATAATGTCCCAAAATTGTCATTTGGATGTCACACATAAAAAACCTAGAAGCTCAAGACAAAGGAAGAGGAAAACATGAGATGAGATCTCATGCTAATTTTCCTTCAAAATTCTCATAGAATAGCCCAACTTATTGGAATTTCAAAAAAATTGTAGGGGTCAATCCTTTATTCTAAATGGATCTAGCCTCTTCTAATTTTTTCCATATACTAGAAAAGGTGCTCGTGCATTACAACGGGAAAAACTACTCGTTTAGAATCATGACACCTTGCATATTTAGTATTTGTGCATTACGGATCGTAACGTTGGCTCAGTGGATGGCTATCGTGTTGGTTGCTTCACCCCAATCACAAAAATCTCTTTGCACTAAATGGCCGAAGGAAATCATACATTGAAATCATTGAAATATAATTGGACACAATCTCATAACAAAAATAGAGTAGGACTTGTCGTGTGTGAAGCCGAAATAGAATAGGAATTCCAAATTTGTAAATATATTACTAACCGGGAGATAACCGCAGGCCCACCTGGGTGTTTATGCGGTGGCCTTTGAAAAAAAAAACCCGTACCATCTTATCTATATTTCAATTGGATCAAGATTGTGTTGCGGTTGATTGATAGCTATATATTTTAATTTTTATATATGCATAAATTTACTTGGGTCGTACATGCTTACAAAATAGTCTATGCTATCATATCTATACTGTTAAATTGCTTTAGAATTTTTCATGACTTTGGAAGGATGGGATGTTTTCAACTTTGTGAACCTTTGACAAATGATAGTATCAAATGGGCATTTAGCTTAAGTTAATTTTGTTTCACCAAATTAAGCATGGTAGTTAAAAAGGATAATGAATGTAGATATTGACTTGTTGATATTTTAAATAGATCAGAAATTTGATAAATACTTTAAAATATATTGCGGTTTGGATATCACTACTACTGTTTATTTAGAACTAAAGTATTGCTGCGCAGGACCAGGCCTGCAGTCGTTGCTACGCCTTAGTCTAGCTAATCACGGAGACACGCGAACAACGGCGGATGAAGCGAGTCTCGATCCGACTGCATATGGAAGCGACACACTGGGAAGAGTATGGTGTCCAGATTGAACTGGAGACAGACTGATCCAAGATGGACGAAGCGAGGCTCCCGACATGATGTTGCATGTGCAGAAGCGACCACACAAATGGGCCTGCGATCTGGTCACGCGGGAGATGGGCGAAAATTGGTTGAGTACAAAAACACTTCACCTCGCCTCATGCTACAACGCAACATCGAAAGAGACACGAACAAGGGAGGATGTACCAAAAGTCCACGGCGACGTAACTAAGTCGGATGACGTACCAAAATTCACGACCTACCAAAGTTTTAGCGGAAATAATTTCAATTTTTATAATACTAGCATTATTCCCGTGCGTTGCAACGGATGATAATTTTATTTATAGATATTAAATCCACTCACACAGCTACCGTTGCCCCTCGCTGCTACCATTGTGTAGCTACTCGGCCCTGCGGGGCGAAATAGGTGGCAGTGACTCGGGGAACGACAGGGCGAACGCTTGTAGTGCTGCTGCGGTTGTGGCATCGCCACTCCTCCAAGAACTTTCAAATCTCGTAACATCAACTTCTCTTCTGGTGACCATCTTCAATGTGGATTTGTTGTCCAATTTTTTCTCTTCCCCTACTTGGTTCTCTAATTTGATGTGTATTATATCTGAATATGTGGATTTTTTTTGCAATAATGAATATGTGGATTTAATATGGCCTTTTTGATTGCTTGCTTTAGTCTAGCCCATATGAGTCATCTAGGTTGGGTTTAACTAGCATGAGTGGGTGCAAGATAACTTGTTTGGTTTGTTGTATTTATGAGATGTTATTTGGTTAGTTGTATGAGGAGTTAGTGGAAATCTATATGTGTAGATTTTTTAAGAGTAAGATTACCCCTTCCATCTTATGGGTGAGAAAAAATTCATGTAAAGTATTTGATCAGTTAAATATGAAAAATAGAAATAGAAGAGGAATATAAATCTGTTTTTGAAATCGACAAAGGACAACATCTCACATTGGGGTATTGTTCATATAGGGTTACTATTCATGCGAGAGATGTTCTTTTGGTCACGACGTGAGAGACGAAGAGCGCTAAGGTGGACCATGGGGACGTGGGGGTGGTGGGCAGTTATGCTCAGCTGACCCAATGAGAGCGAGGCTCCCTTGCTCGTACGGGAGGGCGTAGGGCGCAGTCCATCTCCGCGCGACGGGGAGAGCGCCTGGGTTGTGGACAGTGGAGGGCATGGGCCCGCCTGGCTTGGTGCGAGTCACGCGGAACCGGAAACACATTGTCGGCAAAGTGGGACAGGGGGTCCCACATGCCCTGGGGACGCGTGGGTCTTCGGCCACGGCAGATCCCCGGGGCCACATCCTGCACGACTGACGTCCCGGGCACATAATTGAGCCGAGGCACGGATTCCCGAATCCGTGCCCCGGGCCTGACACCGAGGAGCCGAACCAGGGTGGCATCGCCAAGGCGAGCGCAAGTCTAGGAACGCGACACCCGGAATAGGGCGCGATAGCCCGGACAGCACCGTCCCGGCGAGAATGCATCCGGAGGGTCGTCTCACATCCCATATTCAAGCCCGGGCCCCCAGAACCCGGCTTATATCAAAAACGTATTTTAGTCCGGGGCCCTGGGTCCCGGACACGTATGCGCATGACAACCAGGGCCCTCGGTCCCAAGCGCATGCCGGACTCGGGCCCGCGAGGGAAGCGTGCCCGAGCTCCATTCCCGGAACAACACAATAAACCAAGGTACGAAAAGTGTAAACATGACCATATACATATGCAAATATCTCTCTTTGTACAGGACCGGCAAAACCGGAGCGCAACCGCGAGCGAGGCCCGGAGACACCGTCGCACGGGGAGAGGTCGCTGGCCTCCTTCGGACCGGACCCCGCGCAACGACAGAAGAAGGGCGCTTGGGGGCATGGAGGGCCCCCGGGCCCCGGAGGCTCCCGCGCATGGCGTCAGGAGGAAACCGGCGTCTTCCTCAACCTCATCGTCAGGCATCAGCTCCACGAGATGGTCGCCGCGGTCGAAGAATCCTGCCTCCGGGGCAGCGGACTCGGCCACGGCCTACCGCGACGTCCTCGCAAACTACCGCGACCACCTCGCGAACCACCGCGACCACCTCGCGAAAAACCGCGACTTCCTCGCCCACAGCGAACTCTCACCCCCGGGACGCGAGCCCGGCCTCTTGGGCCCGCACGCGTTCTCCCCGGGAGAGTGTTTCCTACTCCCACGCCTCCATCTCGGGCCAGGCGCGGGAGAACTCGTCGGCGGCGGATTCGGCGGCGCCCTCCCATCGAACGACGCACCCCTCTGCTGCCGCGGCCTCCGGCCGGCGATCGCCACGAAGAACTCGGTGGCGACAGTACAGGCGGCAAGTTGTCGCATCGCCATCGTGACCGTTGTCGCCGGCCTTCCTCAACACTTCGTTCCATGTTTTCAGCCCGGGTCCCGGGTACGTATCGCATCTAAATCAACAAATCTTCAAGCTACGTCAGTACATGACGAACCAGGCAGACCCAGCATCCCCTCTTTTCTTCAAGACGTGGCCCTATTCCTGCCCGGGGCTGACCCCGGCCTAGCAACAGGGCCAGGGGCCACTGTCGGCAAAGTGGGACAGGGGGTCCCACATGCCCTGGGGACGCGTGGGTCTTCGGCCATGGCAGATCCCCGGGGCCACATCCTGCACGACTGATGACCGGCTGCGACCGTGTCTCCTGCACGGTGTCCGGGCCCAGGGCGCGCCTCCCCGCGCCCGGATGCGCCGCCCCCGGCCCCGGGTGCGCCTCTCCGTGCCCGGGGGCACCGCCCCCAGACCCGGGTGACAGGCGACGGGGCGCGCCGCGCCCCGCCGCCCGGTCGGACGCGCGTGGATTCTCAAGACGGCCCCCCGTGGGCCTGCTCCCTACACAGTCCGAGACACAGCGACGTGCACTGTCACTTCTCAACAGGGTGCACTGCTGTAGCCGTACACAGCGGCCCGGCAAAGACCCGACCAGGCCAACCGCCCGCAGGGTGTGACCGGGCGACCCGGCATGCCTCCCGCACGGCTCAGCAAGCGGGTGTGGGCGACTGGACGTCCCTCCAGCGCGGTGCAGCAGGCGGCCACGGGCATGCAACAAGATATAGCAAGCTCTCTCTCCCTCTGTACGGGGCACTGTGGACTCCCCTAGGCTCTATAAAGGAGGATCCAAGCCACCAGGGGGAGGGGGGCAGACGGAACGAAGAACCTCTAACTTCCAGCTCTTGCACCCGAGCTCACTCTACTGTTTCTCTTCCTCAGCGCCGGCAAGCGGGCTGGGCCCACCTTGTAACACAGCATACCGCATTCTCCCACATAGCCACACACACAGGAGTAGGGTATTACGCTCCGGCGGCCCGAACCTGTATAAATCCTCCTGTCCCCTTTGCGCGCGATTGTCACAGTTCGGACAGTCCGTTCCCGAAACGGACGGTCCGAACCGCTCCTCTCCCAGCTCGGGCCCCGGTTCCCGAGTGCCGAGCATCTGCCGTTCCCAAGCTCGGGTCCCTGGGCCCGAGTACGACTCGGACGATCCGATCCCAGTTAGGACGGTCCTGACCTCGCAAGTTGATCCACCGGACGCCGGCTTCGCCTGAGAACTACTCCCCTGGCCGAATCTCAAAAGGGGGGTCTCCCGACTTCCCGCCGTCGAGGTTTCATCCTCCGACACACATCTACCACATACGACGATGGACAGCGTCTCGTGCACACAACGGAATCGACGTAGGATTGGGCGGACGATGTACCAAACTCCAGCAGAAACAACTCCAATTTACGAGCAATAGTCGGACGACGTACCAAAATTTCAGTGAAAATAACTTTAATTTTTTAATAGGTAAAGATATGATGTAAATTTTCTTGAGTTGCTCCACTTTTCCTTTGTTGCAAACGAGGCCTAAAGCTGTTACAAACGTTGCAAAATGTGGCCAAAGAGCTCTATTGGTTTGTTCAAACATCATTTGAATTTTTTTGACCAAAATTGGACCGAGGAAATGAATTTGAAGGGTGCAAGCCTCATCGAAACTATTTTTTGACCAAAATTAGCAGCACATCTCTATGTCTATCTACCGTGCAGTCCTCCAAAGCCTGGCCATCTCGAAGCCATTCCGGCATAGGCGGTATTCCTCCATGGCCTCCTCGATCTCCTCCCGCGTGTTCATCACGAAGAGCCCGCGCTTCACGACTGGCTCGCTCAGCGGCTCGCCGGCGACGAGCACAAACCTTAGTTGACCCCCTGCCGCTACCGACGGACGGACCACTGCAGCTCACACTCACACCATCACCGGGGCCAAGCACGAGCATGTCATGCGCCGTCGCGGTGTGAGATCTATCGCCGAACACGCCCTCCCCGTCCACGACGAACACGAACGCGTTCCAGCCGGTTGGGACCGGCTGGTGAAGCGTTGCCCCGGCCATCAGTGTGAAGTCAAGGTACATGGTCGGTGTCTGTGTGAACACCGGTAAGCACACTCCTAGGGCCTTGCCGGCGATGATGCGGACCGACACCCCTTTCTTCTCCACCTGTGGGATGTCCTTACCCTGCAGCTCCTGGTACCTGGGCTTTGTCCTAACAAGGTGGCATCATCCAGATGCAATGGAGTTAAGCACATTAGTTATAGCTGTCTCTTTCTTCGCTTATAAATATTTGATTATAACAAGATTTGGTTAAACATTTGAAATTTTAACCATCAATAATTTCTCAAACATTTAGTTTAAAAAAATAAAAAAGTGACATGCGTAGATTTATCTTGAAAAGCACAATCATAATATTTCATAAACTTATTAGATTTTATAAACTAGTCTAGACCAAAATTTCAAAAGTTTGACAAAAACTAGTCTTAAATGCCAAATATTTATGAACGGAGGGAGTATTAAATTTTGTTTTGTGCTAAAATTCCATGGAATTCAAACAATAGATGGTAAGCAAATCATCAATCAAAGAAGAAATATGATTTTTTTTCTATTTTTACTATACATCTAACGAAACAATTGTGCACAAGAAACTAGTCAGCAACACACTGAGAAACTTGAAGCAAAAGGATTGGAAAATTTGTTCCAATTTGCAGACATGTCAATATTACTTTCTCCTTCTTCCTCACATTTTGTCCTTGGAGGAGAGGTTGACCCAAAGCTGGAGGCCCCTGCCGACGCCGGCGCCTGCCGGCATCTCGGAGTGGACGATCCCACGGCCGGCCGTCATCCACTGCATGCGAATAAGTCATCAGGTATTAGTATATTTGATGCATATAGGCATAGCTCAACTGAAATTCTTTCTGAAAGACTACAAAATCGTCAAGAGCAGATCTTGAACCACCTGAATGTCTCCGGCGCGAATGGTGCCCTTGTTCCCGGCGAAATCTTGGTGCGTGATCGCGCCCTGGGAATGGATTGGGTTGAATGCCGCAGCAACATTCCAATGCCAGACAGATGAAATTTGTAGACAGTTTGGACAGTTATTTTGATTATGGCAAACAAGATGTTTTCACTAGCTGCTTACCTCGAGCATGTAGGTGACAGTCTCAAACCCTGTTGATCGATTAATATACAGAAAGAGGTGAGAAGTCAAAATAGAGATGCAAGAATTGACCAATGTGCTTAGAAGAAAAGTCTGACCCCTGTGAGGATGGTCAGGAAAGCCGGCCGGAGCAGAAACTGCGTAAGAGATACATAATGATATAAGTACCTAATTCAGTTACAAAAGAAACATAATTTCTTCTATGTTGCTGGCTATTTGTTCATGTTAATAATGCGCTTGCATTATCAAGGATGATAAAAAAAAACTTTGATTTAACTCTTCAGAAATGAAAACCTGTGAAATCATCCAACAACAGGAAGGGGTCAAGGCTCCTGAGCTCTGCCTTGAAGAAAACAAAAACAAGATCTATCAACACCGATCAGGTTTCAGGTTGAAACCCAGAACAGCAAACAAAACCAAGCTTCCCAACGTTTGTTTTTTGATTATCGGTCGTAACCAAAATTTAAATTTAGAACCTAATTTTAGAATCTTTTTTATCCTAGTTTATTTTTTATATTAGCTTTTAAATCGATAGAGACACAAATATAAAAGTTTTATTAAAAAAATATTTTTGGAGGGCTGATGACAACAGTGTAAGCAACTACAGAGAAACCAACCACACCACCTCCCTATGCTCCTCCTGACGACGGCGCCATCGCCCTCGAGCTGCGGCCTCGCCTGTACCCTCTTCACCACGGCCCTCGGCCGCTGCAGCGGCGCCGCCGCTCCAATGGCGGCGGCCGTCGACACCATGGCAGCTGCTGAAGATATCTTCGTAGGATGCACATGCACTAAACCGGAGCTTCCGAGCCCCGAAATAACAGCCGGCGACGATCCTGATCGTAGCAGCATGGAGGCACCCGAAGCAGCCAGCCGCATCATCACGAGCTAACGCGAATTCTGCAACCCTTGATTTTTTTCTCCCCTCCTTTTCTGCAACTGTGCACGTAATTCTTGGTTGATTGGTTAAATTCGCCGTTGGTTCTTGCAAGAGGCCATTAGTTTTATAGGTGAAATGAACCAAGGGAGTAGCGAGCAGAGCGTACGGGCATGTACACGGCTTCGGGGAGAGAATTCAGAGAGAAGAGGACAGAAGGGCATGTTCTTCTTGTCCAGTGGCTGCTATCTGGGAGAATGGTTTGACCGGGGCTGTGCTGACGACGTGGGCACGCCATCGTGATATGTGCATGTTTGCCCTGCTGAGTTCTCTTCGGTCCTTTGACTTGTAATACTCGCGCACCGCTCCTAAATGCTTGTCACGGTTGACTAACACCGTTTTAACTTTGATCACTAATGACTTTTAAAATGATTACCTATGATGAACAAGAGTATGATACTAGTAGCGGAGACAGCAACGTCGTCGAGCTTGGACGATGAAGAGTGCTTGATAGTGACCAACAATTTTTTACGTGTGTTATTGCTGGAAGAACATATCAAAGCCGGCGGTGGAGCCCGGGCAACCGCCCGACCTGCTTGGGAGGCGGACCCACCCACCGCTGTATAATACATGTTTAGAATGTAAACTTTCATACTACCGCATCTTATTGAGCATTTGCAAATATTTTGCAAAAAAGACAAGCAGTCAAATTTTAAATATAAATAGTATCCAGTGACAACAATTTAGGAACAGATGGATTAATCCAAAGTGATTTTGAATTTTAAGAGTAACTTTTGGTAGAGTTTTGAGATTTTTTTACTTAACAATCATGAAAAAAGAGCCGAGTAACGAAATGATGAAGAAAACTCCTAAAATTAAATTCTAAAATTCAAAAGCAACTCCTGATTATAATCTGAAGGAGAACCAACCAGGTTTGGTTTGTACTACTGGGTTATTGTCTACACGAACTCAATAATAAAATTCTACAGTTGTAAAACTTGAGCAATATTTGGCAATGTCTAACATTTTGATAAACTTAGGCTGTTTAATATGAGAAAAAAAATAAAAACTAAGGGGTCCTTTGGATTGAAGGATTTTCAAAGGTAAAATGGAGAATTTAAATCCTTAGGATTTTCCTTTAGAGGTTGTTTGGTTTGTAGGATTTTGAGTTGGAAAATTTCTTTCGAATACATTCCTCAACCTCAATTCCATAGGATATTGAACATGAGGTCCAATCTCATGGTTTGTGCTTCCTTTGAGAATTCCAATGCATTTTCTTTTTCTTTGTCTCTCTACTCTCGCTCAATCTAAGTCCTATATAATCCGAAATTCCTGTATTTTTCTGCGAGGCATCTAAATACATGTTTCGAGTAATTCTTATGTTTTTATTTTCTATGGGATTTAACATGTTGTAGCATCCCAATTCTATGTTTTTCTATTCGCTTATTTTTAGATTCCTGTATTTTAAAGGAGCCCTAAAATTTTGTGCCAGCAGTATTTCCCAATGCACTACTAGAACATGTAAGCAAACCAAGTAGAAAAATTCCAGCATGGTAGTAGTGATGAGGTGGGATTATGGTTCCTCAAATAAATAATTGGAACGGTTTAAAATGATAGCAAATGAAACAAGCCGTTAGGAAGCATTTTTTTTGGGTCGTTGTGATCTCAGGTTTTGTTAAATCTAGTTTATCTTATCCTTGTTTTAGACAAAACTTTCTTGTTTACCATACCAAAAGTATGATAAGAAAAACTCGGTTTTCTCAAAACCAGGAAAGTGCATGCATTTTCTCAAAAACAACTCCACTACGTTTTTAGGAAAACCTGTGCGGTTTAGTTCCATTCAGTATTCTCTCACGGACCAAACAAGATTTTTAATAAATCTAGAATAACATAATAGCCACCTAAAATTGACTAAACACCGTATTAAAACTTCATTTCATAAACTTCGGTTTTAGTACTTATCAAAACAACCATAACATAGATAGCATCATAGAAACATGACTTAGGTTTTGGAATGCTGAGACACCCCATCCTATAAATCCACATAGAGGCAGGCCCACTATCATAGGATCTCACTTATACTTTTATTCTTACTTCGTCTAAAAAGAGTTAAGCCAAAGATGCTACATAGAACTATTCCCACTAAACAAATACTTAGGCCTAATATGTATAAACCAAAACCAGAACATGGCCAAACCACTATAAACGAATTGAAGTATTCTAACTTGCAAGGATAGTCATGATGCGATCAAGCCAACTATGCATAAGACCACCACGCTTGTGTTAGCACAAAAGGTAAATTCTCTCTTTATAAACTTCAGTTTAATTTAATTGAGAATATAATATTGCGTAATGTTACAAATGTAAATCAATATGTGCTTAGCTGCCATCCATATGCATAGAGCTATAAAAACAAGGTTATCACACCACCTTTTTTCCCAGAGAAACAAAGAATAGGTTCGTGTTTTGGAATTCAATTCAACCACCAGAGCATAGACCAGAGTGAAACACACATAACTTCTTCCTCCATGTCCAATTATTTGATGGAAAACTAGCTCCAAAATCTTTCCAATCATTTTGATCCCACCTTAAAATTCCTTCAAACTATCCAAAACCATCGAAACAATTCTAACCAACTTTCTAGCAGGAATCTTAAGAACATCTTTGCTATTAGTTCACCACCTTTTTATGTAGCAAATCAGAGTTTCTCTATTCATCTTTGCACACCATATTAATTACCTATGTAGCAGTCTCTAAGTTGCTTCAGTCTGGGGTGTTCGGTTGTGCTTTTTTATCTAGGTTATAAGTCGCACGTAAAATAAGAAATATCATTAGCGTGTAATTAATTAAGTATTAACTATTAGACACTTGCAAAACGAATCTATTTGATTTTTTTAGAGATACTTTCATATAGAAAGTTTTTGTAAAAAACACACTGTTTTGTATTTTGGAAAACGTGCTAACAGAAACTGAGACATAAGCCACAAGCCACAAGCACATCAGAACACTACCTAATTCTAGCTGCATTTCTTTGTTTTCATTGCAGGAAACTTTTTCCATAAACAGGTCAGCTGAGCATGCAGTGGTTGATGACAAGGATATGGTGTGTAGCGAATGTGGGTTATGCCCTTGGTTTATAGTCTAATTATCAAAGTTGTTCTCTGCCTTAAAACGATAGTTATCCCTATGAAAGATCGTGCTGATAAAAGTCACACTCCATGGTCCATCAAGGTCATCTCTTTGGTATGTAATCATACATCCTCCTATGGAATCTAGAAACGGCTCTGGTGAATCATGCGCAGGGGAGCTGTGGACAATTTTCGCAACAAGGATTGTAGTATGAATATATAGGTTACTCTGAGTTTCTGCAAGGGACTCTCGGTTCCACTAACCTCCTATAAGAATTTTCAGGAGAAAGCATTGAGCCTGAAATGCATGGCAGCAATATGTTAAATCTGTCCTAGCAATTTCTTTGTAATTTATCTGTTGTAACAGAAGCAATGGGGAAAGACATAGCAAAAGCATTACAAGTCCTTAGATCTAATTCCTATTGCAAATTACACATTTAAAATGCATGCAGCCAATCTTCTATTGAACTATTAGTATGTGAGAATATGTTATGGTCGAGAAAGTGAAACTAATTAGAGGCACAGCTCCACAATTATAGTTTCAAGGCTACCAACCTACTAGCGATATGAATCTTTTTTTCAGAGAGAGCACTATGATACATTAATCGGCCGCAGATGTCTCATGCCATAGTACCAAGGAAAATCAATTCTCCAGATAGCCTTTTTGATAGTAAATTCCTTATTATTTACATAACCCTTATTTGCTCTAAACCCTCGGACCAAAAATTTTTTATTCGCTCCTGCAAATTGATCGTATCTCTTATTTACCCATATATAACTACCTCTCTATTTATTGCCCTTCTTTTTCAACATTTGTTCCTTATTTGCGCCTCCTCTTGCCTTTTCACTTAACATTTTCAAAAAATACCCATATTACCCCCACACAATCACTTCGAGGTAATCAATTGTGAATCTTGTCATGACCATGAAAACAATGATATACTTTTCAAACAACATAGTTTTTATATTTGCAGAACCATTCTTAAACAGAAAATAATTATCATAATAGATTATTTTTATAATTCATGCAGTGTCCAAACAACACATATTTATCAATAAAATCATGGAATAATTACTGCTTATATTTCAACTATTATAGTACCGATTTTGTTAATGAGAAAGTAAATAGAAGGCATTATGCACGTATATTTCGGACGTATGGCATCCTCTGACGGAATGTGAGTAAAAAGGTAGTCATCAAAACAATATTAGGACAATCTTAAGGAACATACTAATTAGTTGATGCATCATTACCGACTCAGTTATGGTTTGTCTACCATGCAACTATTATAATTAGTTTTCATAAGTGACAACGAATTCTATTTTATGGGCAACACATCCTATTCACATGGGTAATGGTCTTTTGAATCATTATTGGGTAAATAAGGAAGAAAAGTTAAAAAAAAAAGCAACGAAGGGGGAGGTAGTTTCGCAAGCCAAATAAGGGATGCGACCAATTTTCAGAGGTAAATAAAGAATTTACTCAACTTGGTTTCAAGGACGCTCGCTTTTCCAATGTCAATTAATAACGCTCTTGGCTATATATGTGCTGTTGTGAGAAATGCGATTTAAGCAATAAATATAACATCTTTTTTTCCAGATTTAAATAAACATGAGACAAATCAATATGAATAAACCACTGTACAGTAACATGACAGGAGCATTTCTATAGCATGGACCACAAACTTTGCTCTACTCATGTCATCTACTATGTTGAATAGGGCTACCATAAACATGTGACAAAACATAACTATCATCATGACTTATTATTATGTTGACTGGAGTGCTCTCAGACATCGGGCTGCCAAGAAAATGGCCTTCCCGTCACAAGGGTCTAATAATCAGAGTTATGTATGACAATCCTTAATTTAAACTAACTAGGTTCCAAAGCATCAAATTAAATATAATCTTACCACAATAAAATGCTAGCAAAGATTACGTGATCAATCAGCACTGTTCTGAAATGAAATGACAGGAACAAGCTACTAATCACAGCAACTTAATAACAGTACTGGTCCTTGTTGTAACATATTGTCCCAACAATATGGTAAGGAGCTCCCTTCTCTGGAGAGAGAGCCCTTGCTAGTGCAAGAGTTGAGAGGAGGAGAGGAGAGATGACAGTGGATGGATGGAATGAAAGAGGGGGATCTCCTTCATTTGCTCTTGGGGTTTTTTTTTATATTAGATAAATGGGAAGTTACATAATTACCCCTAGGTTATTTATATGGGAGTAGCATTGCCCTTGAGGCGTTTTAGTCCTCTATTACATTATTCAAGACAACACCCTAGGAGTGGGGTTTTGCCTCCCAACAGTACCCCCTCATATGTGGTTCCGAGATTCGGGAGGAGTAGATGCTCTTTAATTTTAGCTCTTGGGGTGTTGAGGTGACCCTAAGGCTTGACGTCGGAGGCCGTCGTGTTCCGCCAAGGCCACACTGAACGGGACCCACGGAGGCGGCTAGCTGAATCGCCTAGGCCAGTGTAGACCGTAGTGCTTGACGGGAGTGGCGTCGCCCGGCAACAAAGGTTTCAGTGCTCTACGGAGGCAACGCCGCCCAGAGCCGCGAGGGACACGGCATGGTCTACCCTCTTGGCGTCGCGACGCTCAACGGAGGCAGCGCTGTCCGGGGTCCACGGGGGATGAAGTCTGGTTCACCCTCTCTGGTGATGGGGCCCACGACGCTCTACAGAGGCAACACCATCCGGAGCCCGCGAAGGACACGGCGGGATCTACCCCCTCGGTGTCGCTGTGCTCGACAGAGACAGCGCCGTCCGGAGTCCACGGGGGATGGAGGCCGGTACAGTGCTCTACGGAGGCGATGTTGTCCGGAGCCCGCAAAGGACAGAGACCCGTCCACCCCCTGGCGATGAAGGTTTCAGCGCTCTACGGAGGCAACGCCATTCGGAGCCTGTGAAGGGCGGAGGTCGGTTCACCCCCTCTGGCGACGAAGGTTTCGGCGCTCTACGGGGGCAACGCCGTCCGGAACCCGTGAGGGACACGGCGGGGTCTGCCCCCTCTGCATCGTGGCACTCGACGGAGGCCGCGGCGCTCTACGGAGCCAACATCGCCTGGAGCCCACGAAGGACATGGTGGGGGACAACCCCCCTGGGCATCTAGGACCGCGGCGCTCAGAAGCTTGGAGCCACCCTCGAAAGGTTGGAAGGGCTCGGTAGCTCGGAGCCTCCCTCGGGGCTCAGAAGCTTGGAGCCTCCCTCCAAATCTCGGAGCCTGAGGTGTGTTATAGGTGCTCTCGACGTCTTGCCTTAGCGGAGTTTTTTTTGAATGGCCCGTGGTGAGCAGTAGCGGAGGCTCTTCGCCACTTCGATGCTTCGGAGCGGAGGTCTTAGTTTTATGTACTGTGGAGGCCATGGGCCCCGGGTACCTCATGGAAAATGATATGGTCACTCGGATAGAGGATGGGGCTGATCGTGTAATTAGGGATACAATAGAACTTAGTGTATGTTACCTTGCATGACAAGGAAAGGGATATAGTCCTAACTAGATACGATGTGTTCCTAGAAGGAAATCCCTTGGTTGAGTCCGACTGAGATTCTTACCTTGTAACCTTGTCTCCTCAGTATATAAGGGGAGTCAAGGAGCCCCCTAGGGACAGATCGACATACACACAACCAATCTCATCAGAGAAATCTCAACTGGAAGTAGGGTATTACCTCACTTTGAGGGCCTGAACCAGGATAAATTTGTTTCGTGTTCCTTTGCATCCATCAAGTTTAGGTCTTGCGAATAGTCCCATATAATTGCCGATACAAAGCATCGACATGCACCTACTACGCTTGGTAGCGGAGGTACATGGCCTTGGCGCAGTTTTGGGCGGAGGGCTTCGTTTCGTGTATCTACTATGCTTGGTAGCGGGGATACATGGCCTCGACACAGTTTTAGCGAAGGGGTTTGTTTCGTGTACCTGCAACGCTTGGTAGCAGAGGTACACGTGCCACTGCCACAATTTTGAGCGGTGGGCTTATTTAGCATGAGAATAGTACATAGGTGTAAATGAAGGGATATGCTACTGAGGAGATAATGTAACGAGTTAGGTATGTATACATGTTCTATGCATGTATGCATATGCGGTGAAGGAGGTGGCTCTGCCTATGGGAGGTTGTGACCTGCGACCTGCGAGGCCTGGAGATAGGCCGTGGCAGCCCGCACACGGGTGCGACGGGGTGGGGTCGGCGTGGAGGAGAGGCGCCTCTGACCCGCCTAGAGGCCAAAGCATGGCTTCGGTGCAGAGGCCGAAGCCTACGCGCGCATGAATGCTGGGGCACGGAACATGCCCCTCACTGAGGTGCAGTTGCAGTTGCACCACCGTGGTTGCTGTCCCGTGCACGGGTTGTCCAGCTGCCCGCTGCCTCATCGTACGGGTCTACGCCTATGGCGGAGTGTATTTGTAGTAGCGGATAAGAGGTTAGATTTTCATACCATTGTGTCATAGGCAGACACCATGGTTTGGCCACGGTGGTTCTTTTTAAGGACAGTTGAAGTCTAGCTGCTCCGGAGGCAGAGACCCTGGCGGAGCCGCGCATGCAGGGGCCCATGTGGAGGGAAGCCGTCCTACGCTGGCCCGTTTGCCGCAGCGGTGAGGGCGACAGCCACGGCTGCCGTCCGTGCGCGGAGGTGGCCACGGAGGCCGAGCACTCAAAGGGTGTTGGGTTTAATCTTGTTTAAGTGTTCTTGTTGTGTTGAGTGCATGTGTGGGAGAGTGAGTGTGCAGTGGATGGGTGAGTTAGCTGATTAGTGAAGGCCATGATTTGCATGCAATTAGTGATTACATGCAGGTGCACGTTGGCTTGGTGCTATGGCCAAGTCAAGTGTGGAGTGATGGCATGAAAAGTGGATCAGCTAGCATGCATACATGTGAATCGTGGCTTGCATGTAGGAGATGCGTTAGTGGGCAGCTAGCCAGGTGATTGGTTGGCCGAGTCGTGCGGCTAATCAGTGCATAAGTGTGTCTATTTAAGGTGTCAATTAGCTTGTTTAGGAGCTCAGCTGAGTTGAGTGAAAAAGAAAGAAAAAGGTGCTGGTGTGCAGTGCCGCAAAAACACCTGTGTGAGTGACTCTCTTGTGTTAATTGTGTGGTTTAGTGAGCTGGACCAACAAAGGGGCGGGTAGGTGGCCGCCCGTGCGAGGCGGAGGCTCTACGTCGCGTGGCGAACGCGGGCGATGGCGGCACAGCGGCGCGTGGAGCCAAGCTCACGCCTGGGGGAGGCCAGTGCGGAGGTGAAGTCACTCAGATGGCGAGTTCTTCGCCGCGCGCACCCAAAACCAGTAGCCAGCCGTGGGAGGCGATGCTGAGCGGACACGCGTGGGTGCGAGGCCGGCGACGACAGCATAGGTCAACATGTTGAGGCAGGGCCGGCATTGGGCGGGCTGACGGGCGGCGGCGAGCCGCGTGGGGCGAGGCCGAGCAGACTCGCGTGGAGGCGAGGCCTTCATCACGAGCATGCGGCTGCCAGCCGGCGCAGGTCTTGCTGGGGAGGCCGTGCGCTTGATTGTTCACGGAGAAACTACGGGGGCGCAGGCGTGCCACGTCGGTGGTTGTCCGCTTGAAGGCCGAGCGGGCCGAGGCTCCAAGAGCAGGGGTGGCCGTGGAGGATGCTGCGCGGAGCCAGGGCTCGACGTGGAGGCGGCTCGCTTGCAGTCAGCTCGCTTGCGACGGCCTTGCTCAAAAGGCCAGGCCGTGCGCTAGTGCTCGGAGGGGTGCTCTATGCGGAGGCGAGCCTGGGGGTGCGAGCTGGGGCGGCCGTGGTGTTGATGTTACGCCTGGCGTGGCCCCGAGGAAACCCGGTCAAGGCGGGCAGCAACGGCCGGGGCAACGGCTCAGCGAGATGCTAGGGCGAGGCAAACACGGAGGCCGGGCATGGCGACCAAGTCTGGTGATGCATGTATGTGTGCGTGGTGCGATCGTGCAGTGTGCACGGCGCCGGGATGCATGGTGAGCGCGACGTGAATAAGTCGTGCGGCGAGAGTTCGGTGCACGACGGTGATTACTGCATGTTGGATCAGTGTGAGTCCATATATAGTTAGACTGTGCATTGAGTTGTAATTATCGGGTCTCATTTTTGAGGAATCAAAGAACACATCAGTTTCCCCAATTCTCTTCGAGTTCCAACTCTATTCTTCCTCTGTTCTTGCTTTGTTCTTCGCGTTGCCGGAAATTTGTCAATTCCGCTACAGCGCCAAGCCGAGAGAAATTGAGAGGGAGAGATCCTACTCATTCCCAACAAGTGGTATTAGAGCCTCAATCCATACTCAATCTCTCACATGTCGTCGATTGTCCCGGCGGTGGCGGCGAGCAGTAGCAGCGGCAGTGGCGGGGGTACGAGCTCGTACCAGTACCCGTAGCTCACGGCGGCGAACTACACGAGCTAGGCGATACGAGTCCAGGCGATCATGGAGGACCAAGGCGTCTGGGCAGCGGTGCAGCCGGCAGCCGGCGACACCGTCGACTTGAAGCTGTGCAGGAAGGTGAAGGCGCATCTTCTCCAAGCGCTCCCCGAAGACATTCTCATGCAGGTGGCAAAGAAGAATACTTCGAAGGAGATTTGGGAGGCCTTGAAAACGAGGTTCGTTGGGGCTGATCGCGTCAAGAACGCATGGCTGCGGGCGCTGAAGAGTAACTTCGACGCCATGCGCATGGTCGACGGGGAATCACTGGACGACTATGCAGGAAGGATGATGGCGATGTCGGTGAAATACACCAACGTCGGAGGGGTGTTGGATGACGCGGCCATGGTGAAGAAGCTATTCGACACCGTACCGGAGCGCTACCTGCCCGTCATCGCCGGCGTGGAGCAATTCTGCGACATCGACACGATGCTATTCGAGGAGGCGCTGTCTCGACTAAAAGCGTTCGACGAGCGCACGCGCCTGCGTCAACCCGGCGGCGGCGTAACCGTCGGCGGCGTAACCATCGGCGGCCAGTTGCTCCTCACTCAGGCCGAGTGGGAGGCACGACAAAAGAAAAATGACGGTGATTCATCGTTGAGCCAGAAGGGCAAAGCTCCCGTGGGTGGCGGGAATCGCTGCTGAGGCGGTCGTGGTCGCGGGCGCGGCCGCGGCAAGGATGGCCGTGGTGAAGCGCAGAACACCGACAGAGCGGGTGGCTCCGGCGGCAGCGATCGTGACAAGAGTCACATACGCTACTTTAATTGCCACGAGATGGGGCACTACGCCTGATAGTGCAAGGCGCCCAAGAAGGAGGAAGTTCACCTTGCACAAGCCGATGATATCAAGCCACCGTTGCTGCTCGCAGTATCGGAGGAGTTGCCGCGGGAAACGTTTGCGTTGCCGCAGGAAGGAAATTCGCTGCCGCAGCAGACTTGGCAGGAGGTGGTGCTGCTGAATGAAGAACGTGTGTGGCCGAAGCGATACCAGATCGAGCACGGCACAACGCCGACTGCCATCTAGTTCCTTGACAACGGTGCTAGCAACCACATGACCGGCGACAAGGAGAAGTTCCAGGAACTAGACGAAGCTATCACCGGCAGAGTGAGGTTCGGCGACGGCAGATTGGTGGAGATCAAGGGGAAAGGCTCGATTCTCTTCGCCTGCAAGAATGGAGACCAGTGGCTGCTTGATGAGGTGTACTACATCCCCAGCCTGCGCAACAATATGGTGAGCCTCGGCCAGCTCACCGAAACCGGGCACAAGGTGATCATAGATGAGGACGAGCTCGAGGTATTTGTGAAAAGTTCTATGCAACTGATCATGAAGGTGAGGAGTACTCCAAACCGTCTCTATAGAATTGAGCTCACTCTGGCACACCCTGTGTCCCTGTTGGCGAGCTTGGATGATCCGGCGTGGCTGTGGCACGCGCGCCTAGGTCATATGAATTTTCAAGCTTTGAAGCTGCTCGCTGACAAGATGATGGCTGGAGGAGTTCCACCGATCACGCACTCGCAGCAGCTCTGTCAGGGCTGCCTGGTGGCCAAGCAGGCGAGGCAACCATTCCTGGCAGCAGCAAACTTTCGGGCGGAGGAGCCACTCGAGCTGATCCTTAGTGATCTCTGTGGCCCGATCACGCTGGCGACAAATGGCGGTAATCACTACTTTATGCTCCTTGTGGATGACTGCACTCGCTGGATGTGGGTGCATATACTCAAGACAAAAAACCAGGCGCTGCCGGCATTCACAAAATTCAAGACGTTAGTGGAAAATGCGCGAGGATGCAGGATCAAGATGCTTCGCACAGATCACGGGGGAGAGTTCCTCTCGGCCGAGTTCACTCGGCTGTGCGAGGACGCCGGCATCGATCGGCAGCACACCGCACCGTATTCTCCGCAGCAAAACGGCGTGGTGGAAAGGAGGAACCGTACGATGATGGATATGGCACGGTCCCTGTTGAAGAGTATGTCGGTACCAAGAAGGTTTTGGGCGGAGGTGGTGAGACACGCCGTCTACCTCCTCAACCGGCTGCCGACTAAGGCGATGGGCACTCGCACCCCATTCGAGACCTGGACGGGGAAGAAACCTCACCTAGCACACCTCCGTGTGTTCGGGTGCACTGCACACGTGAAGAACACAACGCCACACTTGAAGAAACTGGATGATCGGAGCTCCCCATTAGTGTACCTCGGTGTCGAAGAAGGAAGCAAAGCACACCAGTTGTTTGATCCACGCCGCGGGCGAATCCACGTAAGTCATGATGTTGTATTTGAGGAAAATATCCCTTGGTAGTGGAATGGAGCTACAGATGGTATTGAATCATTGGAGATTGAGGTCGAGGAGCCGGCGACACTCGGGCGGAGCACTGCCGCAGGAGCAATGCTTGTGGGCTGCACGAGAGACGCATTGGCACCTGTGGCAGGAAGCTGTCCAGCGTTCTCACCAGGGTTGGGGTGGCCAGCAGCGGAGGCATCCACGGCATCCACCCCGGCAAGATCGACGACAACACCAACAACACAGCCGATTACTCCGACTCACAACGAGTGCACGACTAGAACCCCAGTCGGGCGCTGCTGTGTCGAGTGCACGGCAAGTCAGGGACAGCGACGACAGTGACGAAGGGCCCGTCCGTTACCGACACATTGATGACATCATGTGCGATACTTCACGCGTGGTGCTACTGGATGATTACGCCGAGGAGGAGGCGCTGCTCGCGGCGACGGAGGAGCCGTCGTCCTACCGCGAGGCAGCCGACCAACCAGAGTGGGAGGATGCCATGGCCAAAGAAATTGACTCTATCGAGAAGAACTCCACCTGGTCACTCACCACACTACCTGTCGGACACAAGGCAATTAGGCTCAAGTGGGTTTACAAGCTGAAGAAGAACTCAGAAGGAGAAGTGATCAAGCACAAGGCACGGATAGTTGCAAAAGGGTATGTGCAGCGTCAAGGGACTGACTTCGAGGAGGTGTTTGCGCCGGTCGCCCGCCTCGACACAGTACGTGTCCTACTCGCCATGGCAGCAAACCACGGGTGGCAGGTGCATCACTTGGACGTCAAGTCGGCGGTCCTCAATGGCGAGCTGCAGGAGGAGGTGTATGTTGCACAACCTGAGGGATTCATGGTGAAAGGCAAGGAGCAGATGGTGTATCGTTTGCACGAGGCATTGTATGGACTCCGGCAGGCGCCGCGTGCCTGGAATGCACGCCTTGACCGGGGTTTGAAGCAACTCGATTTACAAGGTGTGTGCAGGAGCAGGCAGTGTACACCCGAGGCAAAGGTAGCACCGGTGTCATTGTTGGGGTGTATGTGGATGATCTGATCGTGACAGGCCAAGATCCCTCTGCAATTGAAGAATTCAAGAAGCAAATGATGGCCGAGTTCGAAATGAGCGACCTCGGGCTCCTACACTACTACCTCGGCATCGAAGTGGCTCAAGGTGACGATGGTATTTCTATCAAGCAGGCTATGTACGCTAAGAAGGTGCTGGAGCAATTCAGAATGTCTGAATGCAACTCCACCAAATACCCCATGGAGTCGAGGACGCAGCTATACAAGGACGGAGAGGGACACCCGGTGGACGCCACGGAGTACCGCCGCATCATCGGGTGTCTCAGGTATCTGCTCCATACCCGGCCGGACATGTCATTTGCAGTTGGTGTGGCGGGCAGGTTCATGGAGCGGCCGACCGTCATGCACTACAAGGCGGTCAAGCAAATCCTGAGGTATTTGAAGGGAACCATGCACTGCAGCCTCGTATATTGCAAGAATGGAGGCACTGAGGTGATCACCAGCTACACGGACAGTGATCTCACTGGAGACCTGGACGATCGCAAGAGCACGGGCGGCATGGCATTCTACATCAACGAATGCCTCGTCGCGTGGAATTCACAGAAGCAGAAGACAGTGGCACTATCGTCGTGCGAGGCCGAGTTTATGGCAGCAACGGCGGCAGCGTGCTAGGCGCTTTGGCTCTGAAACTTGTTGGCCGAGTTGACCGGGGAACAGCCGAAGCCGGTAAAGGTGTTCGTTGACAACAAGTCAGCGATCGCGTTGATGAAGAACCCGGTGTTTCATGGATGTAGCAAACACATCGACACCAGGTTCCATTTTATTCGTGAATGCATCGAGGGAGGCCAGATCATCGTTGAGTTCGTCCGAACAGAAGAGCAGCGAGCTGATCCATTGATGAAAGCATTGCCGGCGGTGAAGCTGGCAACGACGCGACATCTTCTAGGTGTTCGTGATCTTGGGCCGTGCTAGGAGTAAGGGGGAGATTGTTGATGTTATGCCTGGCGTGGCCCCGAGGAAACCCGGTCGAGGCGGGCAGCAACGGCATGGGGCAACGGCTCAGCAAGATGCCAGGGCGAGGCAAGCGCGGAGGCCGGGCATGGCGACCAAGTCTGGCGATGCATGCGTGTGTGCGTGGCGCGACGTGCAGTGCGCACGGCACCGGGATGCGCGGTGAGCGCGGTGTGAATAAGTCGTGTGGCGAGAGTTCGGCGCACGACGGTGATTACTGCATGTTAGATCAGTGTGAGTCCATATATAGTTAGACTGTGCATTGAGTTGTAATTATCGGGTCTCATTTTTGAGGAATCAAAGAACACATCAGTTTTCCCAATTCTCTCTGAGTTCCAACTCTGTTCTTCCTCTGTTCTTGCTCTATTCTTCGCGTTGCCAGAAATTTGTCGATTCCGCTACAGTGCCAAGCCGAGAGAAATTGAGAGAGAGAGATCCTGCTCATTCCCAACACGTGCTTCCGTATGCGAGTTCATATGCTGCATGCATGGTTAGGAAGGAGCGACCACTAGAGAAAACTGTAGTCCTTACTATGGGTTCGCGATAATGCATGCTCACTGTGGTCTACGTGAGCATTTTGGTTTACAGTGTCGCTGTGCTAGCCTTTGGCTTGTGTGCCTACCGCTGCAATCCTACCCGACGTGCATGGTACTGTAGCCATGTCATTGTCAGACACGCCGAGATACAGACATAGCGACGTGCGCGCAGCTAGCTAGCCTGCTGCTCACTTCTTTACTCCACCCAGCCATTCATTTCATCTATTTTACTTTTATCTTCTTGTATCGTTAGTAGTAATGCTAAGTAGTGGAAAGCGAAAGATATGTATTCACATGCAGTTTGTACATATCAACCAAGTAGTACTTAACAAATTTTTAGGAGTCAAAATCGTGTACTTATCTTACTGCAGCGCCAGGAGCCTAGGATGCGGAGCCACAGGGAGCAGGCGGCGGCCACCCTATGCTAGGGCGGACCGCGCCGTTGGTGGCAACGCGGGGCTGGCAGGTCGTCGGTGGTGGCACTACGGGTAGGCTAGGGGCTGTCGATGTTTTATATCGACAATAAGAATATGGGGCTACTTGTGAGACCTAAACTTGATGAATCGCAAAGGAACACGGAACAATTTATACTGGTTTAGACTCTCGAGATGAGGTAATACCCTATGTCCAGTTGTTGTGTATTGTCTTTGAGGTTTCTCTGATGAGATTGTACTTCTTCTGATTCTACCCTCAGGGGGCGCCCTGCCTCCTCTTATATACCGAGGGACAGGGTTATAGAGTAGGAATCCCAGTCAGACTCCGACCAAGAGATTTCCTTCTAGGAATACAACGTGTCCGACTAGGACTATATCCTTTCCTTGTCTACAAGGTAATGTATGCTGAGTCCTATTATATCCCTAATTACAAGATTATGCTCATCCTCTGTCCGAGTAGCCTAAATGCTTCTCATGAGGTACCTGGGGCCCATGGTCTCTATAGAACGCGCGGTGCTAGCGGCGATGCCCGACGAGGAGGCGATAGTTTTGTCGCGGCCTGCGCGCGGTGCCAGCAGCGATACCCGACGAGGAGGCGACAGTTTTGCCGCCGGCCATGGCAGCTATGGCCTGGGGCAGCTGGCCCACTTTCCCGAAGCCATTTGGGCACCGGCATCGACAGGGCGGGGAGTAGGGCATCTGGTGACGACGCCGGTCGACGACGAGCTACGGTGGCGCGGTGCCTTGGCCGGTGACGACATGCGGGGTAAGCGCCCGCCCGACGCCGCCACGACCTAGGACAGCCAGGTCTGTCTCCGCCTAGGCCATGTAGGCTTGACGTTGCGGAGGCTATGCGTGCCTGAGCGACAAGCTTCTTTTTTGGCTCCTCACAGATGGCGCCAATGTTATAACATATTGTCTCAACAATATGGCAAGGATCTCTCTCCTCCAGGGAGAGAGCCCTTGCTAGTGCAAGAGTAGAGAGGAGGAGAGGTGGGATGACAGTGGATGGATGGAATGAAAGGGAGATCTCCTTCATTTGCCCTTGGGGGCTTCTTTTATATTAGATAAATAGGAAGTTACATAATTGCCCCTAGGTTATTTATATAGGAGTAGCATTGCCCTGGGAGCGTTTTAGTCCTCTATTATATTATTCAAGACAACATTCTAGGAGTGGGGTTTTACCCCCAACAGTCCTGGCTCAGGAATAGAATCAATAATATAAATTCAATTATCAGAATTAACCTAAACAAGCATTAACATGTAAGATCATTACTTGGATTCTAACCTAGTACTCAGATTGTCACACACACGCTCCGGCAAGACCAATTATCGTCACTGAGCAAGTACCTACATGCAAAGTTTCCCAACACACAGTGAGGTATGGCACTTTGCAAGAACAGAAAATAAGTGATCAGAAAGACTCACAATACACCGACTGATTGCTGGTGTCAAATGGCAAATCGCGTCAAGGACGCTGTCCTAGAAAACCGAGACGTCACCTCTATGCCGAGGATTCACCGGCGTTGGTTGACGGAGATACGATGCCGCTAACTGTGCTGCGGGGCACACCGCACCACAGTCCCGAGGAGAAGGTGATCGCCGCACAGAACAAAGGCCAAGAACCTGGTCAAGGCAGACGATGTCGAAGCACCATGACCAGCACCTCCAAGCGACCTCACCGCACAAGCCGAGCCCGCCGTACGTCACAGCAGAATGCCGGAGTCGGCCTCCAGGAACTCAGAAAACGGATCGAGGAAGAAGAGGAGATTCAATTCGTGGAGAGCAAAATCCGATTAGGGGCACTGAGGAAGGAGTCCACCCAGGGAGAGCCCAACGGAACGCCATCCACCTCTGCACGACTCGGGCACGCCATGCACGAGCACGCCGCGAGCTGCGGGAGGCAGGCAAGCGCCACCGCTGCTCCTCATCCACCCTAGCAGGAGTTCTGCTCCTGCCCTTTGTGCTGCTCAGCTGGGCCAAATGGGCTGTTCGGCTGTGCAGCCTTGAGCAGCCCAAGTGCCTGGCCGGCTGCACCCTTTTCCTCTTTATTTTTTTGTTTCAAATTTGGGGAAAAACCCAAATATCACAGCATGTGCAACCTACAGCTAGCTGACAATCAGCATATCCACGACATGTAAGGTGCTGAGCGCTCATATACCATATTCATGCATCCAAGGTGTTATGTAGCATCGCGGGCAACTGTTGCGATAGCTGCATCAATATATACTATCTTCGTCCCTTATTATTTTAAGATTTAAATCTTATTCTATAATAAATATATTTGTAGAGCACTATTTTTCCTCCAACCACTTATTTAAATTTCTCTCTACCTTATTCTCAACTACGTTTTCACTTCTAATTCCTCTTATTTAATGGATAATATTTTTATTATTCTTTTTTCTACTAATTTGCCCTTTGAATCCTATAACTATATTTAATATGGGATGAAGGTAGTAGCATCGATGCAATAGCTGCATCAATAGCAACTAGCGCATCTCTCTATTTTTTTGCAAGCTAACGGAGAATTAATCATCACTGGAATCACCGGAGATGATCTATTTCTTCCGGCCTTTATTGTAGGTGGCTGACTGCTCTAACCGTACAAATCAATTTTAGCCGTCTATAAAAATAGTTTCTTAGCAGTGATCCATGAGCGTGTGCCTACTCTCCCTTTCGACGGCAAACAAATAGAACCGAGAGGCATCACGACGGCAAACGAATAGAACTGAGATGCATCACGAAAGCACCTGTAAAGAGCTTCGCTCCCTATAGTCAGTGCGGTCATGTTGATAATTAGGTTAGTTTGCTTGGTGCTGTGTATATATATATAGGCACGTATGTCTGCATACCTATTCTCGCCGTTCCCGTCCGGGTACGTTCTGCTTCGTTCTTCTATACCCGCTAGCGTTTGTTGTAATCTGCTCCGTTGGTTGGCATGCGAAAAATGTTTCTGAGCATGTGAGGTGCACTTGAAAAATTTTCCAGACGTTTCCGTTTTTCAGCTCAAAGATAAACACGGTAGCAGTGATTACAGTAGGATTGAAACACAAAAATCAAGCTCTAACTGAGAGGTGAATGGTAGAAACATCAAAAACTAAAATTTTTTGTGAAATAGAAAAAACCTTTAAATCTGGATAGAGTGCACCGGTTAGACTGTCTCTGTTATGCTGGTCTGACCGTCGTATATCCACCGATAGAACCGCCGCCGTGCTTTTGTCAGATGAACCGTCAAAATCCAGATATATACACACTAAAGATACTCTTTAAAGTAGATTAACTTTATTACATCAAAATGTATTTGCAAAGCGTCTATAAAGTACTTCTCTCTTTCAAAACTAAACTCTAACTTTTCTCTCTTCCAAAAGTTATTACTCTAAAGCCTCAACTCCTTATCTATTTATACCTAAAACCTCCTACACAAAGTAGGAGTAGAACTCCTAGTCCCATTAGAACTTAAACCTTCAATTAACAAATCTAATTACAATATATCAAATTAAATTCCTCTTTGCACAGTCCCTCAGCGCACGCAGCCTAATTCAGTCTGAGTGCTGTAGCAGCAGTCCAAGGACTATAGCAGCCGTCCGAGTACTGTAGCAAAATAGTTCTTCTAATTTTCTACTCCAATTTTACTTCAAATTAATTCGTGATTTTTTCTCCGCTTGCACATGCGACCCTAGTGTAGTCCGTTGCGAAAACCCCCTACACGGCGTCCATCCACTGTGTACCACCTTGTGTCCAACCTCGTCACCTAATATTCTTAACTGTTCTGAACCTCAACTCCTTCCTGAGTTTTGTCCCGATCCTGCCATTGACCAATGTTGACCACAAACCACCTGCACACCCATAGACAAAAGAAACCGTTTCTGGGCACAGATATCGCAACCTCACCCATATTAGTCATACACACTCACGCCATCATCGACTTATATTTTTTAACAAATGCTCATTAAATAAATCATTCGCAAAGCCAATTGTTCATCACAAAATATTAATCATAACAATGATTTTATAATCTCCCCCTTGATGAACACATTGACAACATCTCTAAAATGCAAATTGATGTTTTGAAAAATAAAAACCAAGAAGTGTCAAAAAGCACTAATGGCTCAAAAATCACAAAAGTGAAACAGAAAAACTCTCCCCCCCTTTTAAAAAAAAGAATGCCTCCCCCTATATTTGCAATAAAAGCACAAAATCGACAATTTTTAAAAATCGATCAACTTGTCACAACTTTCAAAATCTCCCCTTAATAGCTTCTCCTTTCTTTAAGCATGCATTTTGTATATTTCTTTCTTTTTGACAATTATTTCATTAAGAATTTTAAAAGAGAAAATATAAACCATGAAAGCACAAATGTAATGAATATAAAATATTTATCAATTTTTCTTTTTCTAAATTTTTCTTTACTAGGAGCTTTGAAATGTACCTAAAGCAACTCAGCGAACTAAACACTCTTTCTCAAATTAAATTGCTCTTCACAAGAGACTTTTTATCAAGTTTTATTTCTGAGCTTCTGCTCAATTTGCCTTTTAATAGCACAAAAGAAAATCTCTCAATTATTTCGGGTACGTCCTTGTCGTGAATACTATATCCAAGGATTCAGCACCTATTATTTTCCTAACGTCGGATACGTCCTTGTCGTGAAAACTGTTTCCAAGGATTCGGTATTCATTTTTTCTCTCATATAAACTTTTTTTACTTGAGAAATCTTTAGAGCATTTGTGGAATAAAAATTTCAGCAAGCATATATATGAGTATAAATCATTCAAATAAGCACTAGTAACAATATTGCATATTTACTTAATTCAAGTAAAAGAATTTTATGTCATGCATCATATTCCTCAAAAGTAATAGCAAAGGCTCATATAAAAACTAGAATGCATACAAGCTAAACTAACGACCAAAAGACCTCACTCATATTTCTAGCAAGCACAAGAATATAATAGAGGTATAAAACAAAGCTCCACATTTCTTTTTAATTTTTAAATTGAGAGCAATGCAATAAATTAAACATGTATAGATCGAAAAACATAAACTCCCCCTCAAAACAAGCTCCAAACCCTCTTAATAAAAATACAAAGCAAATTGAGAAGATATCAAAGGTTTTAAAAAAGACAACCAATTGCCAACGATATCACCAAGGTTCTCATGAATTGACATATATTCACTTGTATTATTATCAAAAACTACTATCTCCATAACTAGTGAGGAAAAAGCTAATGAATAAGTAGATATTATATTGCCAATTTATAAGTAGATCAATGTTACCTTAAAAGCAATGACGTCTCCATCATTTAATGCATATGGGGAGTATGCCGCCAAAAGACCTATGCACAAGAAGATGTCGAGGGCTTTGTGTTGGAATTAGAAATAAGAAATTTAGGGATCCCACGCTGAGACACACGACCAATAGAACCAGTAGGCAAAGCACATGTATATGCATAAATAGAATTAGTATTAGACTTATTTGAAAACTTACCTTGGGGCTTTACTGAAAACTGATCCGTCTGATGCTGAATAGTTGGTCTAACCACCATCAGCCGTCGGTCTGACCGCTGATGTGTCTGCGATCTAACTGCCCATGGCCTTTGCCACCTCAACCTTGTAAGTTCATGTTCTCTGTCTTTTTTTTGTTGTTTTGCAAGTCTAAAGCAAAACTAAACCAAATGCCCATTCTTATCACAATGACAGCAATTGTACTTCACATATGTTTTTTCCTTCGAAGAAGAAGAAGCAATTACACAAGTTGTAGAAAGGTTTGACAAAATTCCAATGGATTTAAAAATCGTTTTGTTTGGTTCGGGTTTTGTCAAAATCTCACTGTTTTTAGAAACATCAAGAATACTCGGTGGATGATTAGTAAAATAAGCATGTACATCAAAACCTATTCCTTTATTATGTATGCTCACTTTAGAAGTATCCAAAATCATATTGAGTTTCTTTTTACAATCGGAAAACCTTTGCAAAGAACATTTCAAATAAGAAAACACTTTTGTCAAATTTGCACAATTTTCGCAATCAACCAAAACATATTTTTGTTTGCGACACTTTGAGCAAGAAAGCATCTCATGATTTTTTATAATATCCTCCATATACTCAACACGACCTAAAGCACCTTTTACTTTCATCTGATTTAAAAAACATGTTGAGCAAGTTTTAGATACAGAAACATCTTTTTGTTGTTTTAGTTTTCTAGACTCAAAATATTAAATATGGAACTTGCACCAAAAGTAACTTTATATTTACTCAATAGCTTTTTAGTCAAAAGTATAGTATCGACTCATACTAAAATAGGCAATCAGAGGGAGGGGGGGTGAATGATTACATAAGTCAAAAATAAAATTTAACACTTTTCCCTAATCACAAAACCTGAAAACCGCGTTTTCAGAATCTGGACAGAACACCGTTTCATCACTAAACAGATTGTAGCCATAGATCCGTAACTCCGATCGACCTGAAATTTTGATACAATAAACTAGACAAAATTTGCAAACAAACCCAACTAGAATCACATCAATCGGACTTCTGGATCTCGAGATATTAACAAAACAAAATTACTGAACAGAAAGTTGGCGGAAATTAATTAAGTCCTAATTAATTGATTAAACAAGATCCAAAAATAATTAACCAACCAAACTTTTCAGAACACTAGAAAAACACCCTAGCTAGATTTTAGATCAAAGAAACCAACCCAAATCTCAGAGAAAAATAAATCAATCTAAAATCGATCGCTTGGCATGCTCAAATCTAGTAAGAGGAGCAAATGTTTCATCAAAATCTAAACCTTCTATCTGTGTAAAACCTTGAGTAACCAACCTAACTTTGTTTCTAACAACTACACCGTCCTCACTTTGTTTATTTTTAAACATCCATTTAGTTCCAATAACAAAATGATTAGGAGGTGGTGGCACTAGTTTCCAAACATTGTTATGTTCAAAGTTCTCTAATTCTTCATGCATGACATTGATCCAAAATTCGTCAGTTAATGCATGTGATATATCTTTGGGTTTAAAAGACGCAACAAACGCTGAATGAACATGAGAGTTTGGATCTTTAAACCTGGAACGTGTCACTCTTTTATGTAGATTACCAATCATTTGTTAAGGTGGATGTCTTCTTTGAATGTGCAAGGGAGCTGTTACTTCAGAAACTTCACTTTCTTCTATTTGATCTTCTACATGCACAGATGATGTGGAAATTTGAGGATGCTTAGCTGTAGGTGAAGTTGTAGTAAGTGCCGGATCTGTTGCAATTGATTGTGTGGGAGAATTTAAAGTTTCAGTTACATCATTATCATCATCTTCATCAACAAAAATGTCCTTCCCCTGAATATATACACCTGTATCTACAATATTTGGACTAGTACCTGGGCTAGGTTTCTATTATTTTGTTAGTCTCCAAAACTAGAACACGATAGGCACGAGAATGAGTAGAGTAACCAAGAAACATGCCATCAACTAATCTAGCCTCAAATTTATCTAAGTTTCTAGATTTTAGCACAAAGCATTTGCATCCAAACACACGAAAGTGAGAAACACTAAGTCTATGATCAAACCGCTGCTCATAAGAAGTTTTACCAAGCTTTGATCTCAAAAATACACGATTTGAAACATAGCATGCAGTAGATATGGCTTTAGCCCAAAATTTTCTAGAAGTAGAAAATTCATCTAGCATAGTCCTAGCCATCTCAACCAAGGTTTTGTTTTTCCTTTCAACCACACCATTTTGTTGTGGTACTCTAGGTGAAGAGAATTGATGATCAAGACCTTTTTCAGCACAAAATTGATTAAAAGAAGAATTTTTAAATTCAGATCCATTATCACTTCTAATTGCTCTAAGAGCTCTTGGGTGATCAACAGATAATTTAAGAGCAAGACTTCTAAAAAAACTATAAGCCTCATCTTTAGATGCCATAAAATAAAGCCAAAAGTATCTAGAGAAATCATCAACTATTACAGCACGTACCACTTACCTCCAAAAGATTGAACTCGTGATAGTCCAACGGTATCAAGGTGTAGAAGTTGTCCTAGTGCGTTTGTCATTACCATAGTAAGAGGTGGATGTGAACCTGCATGCATCTTACCATGTCTATAAGAAGAGCATACTATATCACTATCACCCTTAAGTTTAGATAGACCACGTATAAGATCCAAACCACTAACACATGTTAAATGATCAAAACCAACATAGCCAAGTCTATGGTGCCAAAAGAATAGGTCTTTAAAGTCATTGGTAACTAGACACCTATGCTTAACAGAAGATGACACATTAAAATCAACTTTAAACACTCTACCAAAACGTGTTATATTAAAGACAAGATCTCCTGAGGCATCTAATACTCTATATCTATCTTTCTTAAAGCACACATCAAGATCTTCATCAATCATTTGTGAAACGGAAAGCAAGTTATATTTCAAGTTCTCAACAAGAGCCACATCCTTGAACATAAACTTATCGCTCACCTTTACTGTACCTTTAGCCACAACCATAGAAGTAGAAGCATCTCCAAAAGTTACCTTTTCAACATGCGATGCTCCTGTGAGATAGGAGAACTAATTCTTGTCACCGGACATGTGGCGTGAGCATCCGGAATCCACTAGCCAAATGTTCTCCTTTCTCGCGCGAAGTGCCTATTTAGAAGAAAACAGTGTCGAGGTCTCAGTCCCGGAGTTAGTAATATAGCATTTAGGAATCCAGTACTGAGACACACGACGCACACTAGTAGACATAACACAAATATTTTTCTGCAAAGGTTTAGATCTGTCATTACTCATATTAGTAGAACTAAAGGGGCGTACCTTTCTCAAATTAGACCATGCCTTAGCCTTTTCTCTCATTTGTTGTTTGGCTAGTCTAAAACAAAATTCTACTTTATGTCCATATCTACCACAATGAGTGCAAGTGTACTTAACTTTGTATTTAGCTTGAGAAGTAGAGGCTACCTTTGCATTTGTTGTGCTAGAAGATGACATAATACTAGCAGATTTAAAAATTATCCTTTTAGGTTCATTGACTGTCTCAATTATGCCACTGCCAAGGGATTTAACAACTTTTGGAGCATGTGTCTTAGAATAATCATAAGGATCAAAACCCAAACCAGTTTTTAATTTTTCAGAACTAGTCTTTTGATTCAAAATTTGATTTAAACTTTTAGTTCCTATCTTTCCTTGCAAATAATCAATACACTTCAAAAGAGTGGCACAATTCTTACAAGTACATGCTGAAATCTATCATTTTTACCACAATTAGAGAATGAAAGAACCTTATGGGTAGCAAGATTTTCTTTTAGTTGTGCGATTTTAACATTAGCATCTTTTATCTTCATAGCAAGATCTTGTTTTAGTTGTGCAATTTTAACATCAGTATCTTCTAACTTCAACTTAAGAACATTGCATTTATCACAAGAGATAGGTTCATCAATTTGACAGACATGTTGTTCATTTTTCTCCTTTTCTATCCTAAGTTCCTTTAGTGTAGAAGCATGCGTATCCCTTAGAGAAGTAAATTCAGCATAAACTAAATCACATGATTTGTAAGAATCATCTATAGGAGTCAAAGTTTTAAGTCTTGCAATTTCATCATTTAATTTTTAATCAAAGCATCTTGTTTCTTAATCTTTTTATCTCTCTTCTCTAATAAAGTACCAAGTTTTTCAACAGCACAAGCTAAATCATCATAAGAACGTTCTACCTCATTGTCGCTGTCGTTGTCCGATGTACTATTGGTGACGCTTCTGCTACTTGCCATCATACATAGACCAATCAAGCTTTTCTTGCCTTTGGAAGTAGCATCATCATCACTCTCGGTGTCCACATCGCTTAGATTTACCTGTTGAAGAGCAGAAAGAACACGGTGCACTACCTTCTTATTCAAATACCCCTTCTTCTTAGTGCTCTTGAGTTGTTCGCTTCTTGTCATTCTCTACCTTGTCTTCCTCCTCATCTTCATCCCTAGAAATTCTTGCTAGAAATTTTGGACATTTGGGGCCTGTTTGGCAGGGCTCCAGCTCCTAGGTCCTAACTCCTGAATCCAACTCCAACGAGAGCTAGATCCTGTAGGATCTGGAGGTGGCCTGAAAGTGTTTGGCTAGCCTGATCAGCTCCAGAAATCCTGAAAGAGATAGATGGGGGAAGATGGACAATTTTACCCTTGGTTTTTTTACTTGATGCATAATTGATAATTGTTGATTATGACATGAATGTACCTTTTGAAATTTATCACTAATATATAAATGCTAATTTTTCTTGTATGTTTTCAACACCACAAGTACGAAAGGTAAAAACAAAATATATGACAACATTCATACTCGTAAAAAGTAAAGCTAAAATCTATGCATGGTGTTTATATAATAAATGTTCAATAATAATAATTAGTAGTATAGTTATCAAAGACATTCTAAAAGACCACAAAAAACCATACATTACTTGTCCATTATCCTATAATACGATGGGCTAGATCATCACGAAATGCATCCATTGATGCATCACTCGCACCCTCGGTTGATATATCTGATGCATCTTGAGAGATGATATATCTTCTATATCTAGATGGAATGGTAGGCACATAATCTGGATTTCTATCAAACCTCTGAAAATGCCTATCCGGTGCATCATAGTCACGAATAAAATTATGCAATGCCATTGTTGCTGCCACAACCATCTTTTGTTTCCATATTGGAAAGCTAGGCATCTTGAGAAGAATTTGCCACTTCATCTTCCATACACCAAAGCATCTCTCAATGATATTACGTAGACTTGAGTGCAAGTAGTTGAATTTTTCTTTCACGCCACTTGGTGCTGTACCTCTTCGAAATTCCGGCACATGGTACCTTTGACCCTTATATGGTGCTAAGTATCCTGGGCGGTTTGGATAGCCAGTATCAACAAGATAATATTTCCCTACAATAAAGATAAACATTAATATATCATTTAGAATCACTTACCAAAAAATACAACATATAACATGTGGTAATTACCTTGAGGAGGATGAGGAAAGATAGCTCTATCTGTTTCTAATGCATTAAATAGAACAGTTGTGTCATACATCGAACCAGGTTGTCCAATAGATGTGTATGTAAATCTCATATCATGATCATAAATAGCCATCACATTTTGAGTAGTAGTCTTGGATCTACCAATATATCTAACCTTCTCTTCATCTGGAACAACCGCATAGATATGAGTACCGTCAATAGCTCCAATGCAATCCTTAAAATATGGCCACATGCGGCGATCTTTTCTAATTCTCTTATGGACAATAGGGAAGTTTGGATCCTTTGGACGCACGATGTCACGTCCCAAGTCTACCACGGCAAACAAAACTTCTTCGAACTTTTTCTTAATTGTCTCACCAGAATGCTTGAAACGGTTTTGCACCCTTTGGTTCGATAAACCATCACCGACTATGAAGAGAAAAATGGCAAGTGCCTCCATTGTATGCATGTGTATAGTAGATGCCAACTTATATTTACTAACCAAAAGATCATGCAAGGCAAGAAAGGTATTGGCATTCATACGAAGAATGCATTTCTTGCACCCATCCTATTCCACTAAGTCGTGATGTCCTATGTGCAGCCTTTTCCAAGTAGGTTGAGTGGTAATTTTCTACAATTCTTCTAGACGAAGAAAGATTACTTGCAACGTTTTGGTACAATTGCATAATAAGCATATCACAATCAGATTCTTCATCTGAAGAACCATCCTCTCCACTCTCACTTGACATCTACACATAAAGTCACATACAAAATAAATTAGAATATACATGGATATAGTGCTAAAACAAAAGTATACATAGACATAGGGCTGAAAATAAAGTAGAACACATAAGGTGATTAAACCCAACAATAGTGCAGGACATTCATAAACATAGGTCTAAAAATATAACACCACAAACAAGGTGATACAATCCAATAATAGTACTAAATTAAAGTGATACATTCCATAGGCACACCACACATAAAACTAATTTCCATACTTCACATCATACTTCTTCTTAAGCTATGCGAAACGTCCTGCAGGAGTACGCAATGAATTAATAAACATCTCTCTTTGATCCTTCTTGATAAATATTTCAGTTGCAATGAAGTGCTCGTTTGTCCCTTCAACACACCACATTCCTCCACCAAGGCCATAACATCCTTTATTGAACAACCCGGAGGATCCTCTCTCAATCTACTAAATGATTGAATAGATGATAAAGTTTGTGCAGAGAGTTCATTACTCTTTGACATTTCCTCTACCATCTTTTGAGATCCACTCTTCTTCTTCAGCTTATCCACCTTTGAGCCACAACCTTTCTTTCTCTTAGCGCTTGGTTCATCTTCCTTTGTCTCGTCATCCTTTTCATTGTCTTCATCAATATTAATTGCATCATTGGTAGCTGTTGGTATGGTGCCTTGCGATAAAGACCAATGGTTAGCACCACTATTGCGAATGTCTTCAAACATTTTCGCTAGTAACTCTTCATTTTGCAATCCAACCTTCATAAACTTGTAACAGCCTGGTATGTCCTGCATAATAGTACATTATAAAATGAGTTAGAACATTGAATTTGGATTCCTAGTTCTTAATATAACACTGCATAAAGAAAAAGCTTACTATTTTCAGCTGAGCCCAAACGTGCTGCAATTGCCGTCACTGTTTTTCTTTGTGTCAATCCCATCCCAAACCTGTTTGAGAGTTTAACTTCTTCCAACAATTGTACTCGATCCTAAGTTTATCCCATTTGTTCTTAAATTGACGCCTAGTGTACCTAAGACCGGTTTTTGCAGCAAATTGCTCAATGACTTCGTCAAACCCCGTGTTGGATAGATGGGTATTTGGACGATTACCCGTAGCTACTATCAGCAAAAATCTCACAACAACTCTAGTGTTGTAGTCAGTCCAATCAGCAGGGTCCAGGGGTAGTTTAACACTCCCAGATGGTATAGTTTGATCCATGCCTGCCATCCATTTGTATATTATTGTATCAAAGAACAGTGTGTTGCAGCATAAATGCAAACTTGGACTAAAAGGGGGAATTGATAGCTCTAGATAGCCAAGCCACTAATGTAAGAATAATAAAAATAATATCACATAAACCCTTAAAATTAGAAGCAACACATATTTGTAATATCAACATTAGACCATGATGTGAAACTATTCAACTCATCATCATATGACTAAGTTCATCACTAGCAAATTGCAACATATTGCTATATTTTAATTATCATGCAGCAACAAATTACCTAGAGGCAATTCTAACCTCTAAGATAAATAATTTTGGGAGTAAAAAGAAGAGCATTTTTTAACATGTTCTACCATTAGTACCTAGGGTTGGGTCAGGTATTTTCAGCTATTCCCTTCCTGGAAATTTATTTCTTGGGAGTACTCATGGTAAGCATGCTTTCTTTATGTCTGCAGCAGAGGGTATCCAAATTTACTAACATATGTACTTGTGTTGTTCAGCAAGAAGCTACAAAACAAGGTACCATTTGCCAAGTTGATCAGGACAAACCCTAAACAAAAGCACCCAGTCTATGCTAATCAAGTGACCAAACATTCATAGAAAGAGCCAGCACAGGCACACATATATTCTAGTCCCATGTGAGGCAATGGCAAAGGAAGGCTAATCTCAGACCTAATAACCTCTCCCCAAGGTCAAACAACACAGTCCCATGTGGAATACGGCATTGCATTGAATTGCAAGTAGCGACTACTCTTTCTCTAATCTGAAACTTCACATACCTCTTCAACCAATCAACCAAAATTTCAGATCTGAATTTTTCCCCATTTGTTCGTTGCAAAATCGCAACCAATCAATCAATCATTCCCACAGAAATTAGCCACAAATGAAGGGAAGAGGTAGGGGAAATTTTAGGGTTTGGGCAAAAATTACCTTCAACAATCAAATGTTGTCAGCCGCCTTGCGTCGCCGCCACATGCCACCGTGCGCGCACATAGCCGCCGTGCACCGCCCTCCGCGCGCCCGTGCACCGTGCAGAGAGGGGATGCAGAGGAGGGGCGATGCACGAGGGCCCTGCCGGTGCGCCGCCCTCCGCCGCCGTGCGCCGAAGGAAGCTCGCGACACGGGGTCGGGACTCCGTGGGGTTTCGGGAGAGACGGGGTCGAGAGAGCCTGGGCCGCTGGGGACTGCCGCCACCGCCTGCTTCCCCTCCATGCGCCGCCGCCGCCTGCTTCCCCTTCGGCCGCCGCTGCCTGCTCCCCCTCGGCCGCCGCGCCCCCTGGATCTGCGCAACACAACCACCACTCGGGGTAGGGGCGGGGATGGAGATGCCAGAGGGGGGGCCGAGTTGCGTTGCGCTGCTTGCTTTCCCTCCAAGAACCGCCACCTGCCTGCTTCCCTCCGGCAGCCGTCGCCTGCTCCCCCTCTGGCCGCTGGAACCTTGCGCGCAGGAGTCAGAGGGGGATTTCGGAGAGGTTGGGAGAGAAGTCGGGAGGGGGCCGAGGGGCTGGTCTTGGAAGGGTATATCAGTGGCATTTGCGGGTAATTACAATACAACTTCTGTGGGTACATATGTAAAATGGACGGAGCTGGAGCCATGGAGCTAGCAGAAGGTCACTCCAACTTGCTAGTTCTTTTATTTTAGGAGCGATCCAGCCTGATCTGATCCATTTTTTGTTGGAGCTGGACCGTTTGGTTGGGCTCCAGCTCCACCAAACCAGAATCTAGGAGCTGGAGCCCTGCCAAACAGGCCCTTAAAACGAAGGTGATTAAGCGAGCCACATTCAAAACATCTCCGAGGTTCTCCACCATTTGCTCTCTTTCTGGATCGAGCATTTTGCAAAGCTTTTGTGAAGCGAGTGAAGAGGAGTGCCAAATCATCTTCAGGGAAGTTGTTCTAGCTGTTCATCAGTTAGTGAAGACAAAGAGGATAAAGCATAGCTAGATGAAGAGTTATCAGCAATAGTGTTAGTTTGTGAAGCTAAAGCTATTGATTTATTAGCCATATTTTTTCTAGCAAAAGCATCTAGCTCAGAGTTTTCAATTTAGAATAAAGCACATCTAATGTAAGTATACTCATGGTAGTAGATTCTCTAATTGATGTTACCTTCATCTCCCATATAGACATATCTAAAGCTCCTAGCAATTGACGAGAATTTTCAGCATCGGTGTATATAACATTAACAGAACGCAAGTTTGCTAAGAATCTTTTAAAGTGAGCAAAGAAGTCATCAAGAGATTCACCGGGTTTCATCTCAAATTGCATATATTCCTTTTTATACATATCTTGACTTACCTCTTTTACCGTGTTTGATCATTCGTGATAATCACAAAGTGTTGTCCATACCTCATGTGCCGATTTAAGATGCACCACACGGTCGAAGTCACTCCTTCCTAGCCCTTGAATAATCAAGTTCCTCGCCTTGCTGTTAGCCTCCACCTGTGGCATGTTCGCTGCTGTCACTGCATCGTTTTCAGTAACTTGATATGGCTTGTAGATCTTCTCCCATATCGCAAAGCCTTGAGCTTGAATGTATGCCTCTATCTTAGCCTTTCAATACTGAAAATCAACACCATCAAAAACACAAGGTTTTGTGGAATACCTATCCATCAACATATTTTCTAATCGTCGGTTAAGATCAATTAGAAAGGATAATAAAATAAATAACCTAGCTCTGATACCACTTGTAGGATCGACTCATACTAAGACAGGCAATCAGAGGGGGTGAATGATTGCATAAGTTAAAAATAAAATTTAACACTTTCCCCTAATCACAAAACCTGAAAAACCGCGTTTTCATAATCTGGATAGAACACCATTTCGTCACTAAACAGATTGTAGCTGTAGATCCGTAACTCCAATCGACCTGAAGTTTTGACAGAATAAACTAGACAAAATTTTCAAACAAACCTAACTAGAATCACGTCAATCGGACTTTTGGATCCCGAGATATTAACGAAACAAAATTACTGAACAAAAGATTGACGAAAATTAATTAAGGCCTAATTAATTGATTAACCGAGATCCGAAAATAATTAACCAATCAAACTTTTCAGAACACTAGGAAAACACCCTAGCTAGTTTTTAGATCAAAGAAACTAACCCAAATCTTAGAGAAAAACAAATCAATCTAAAATCGATCACTAGGCATACTCAAAGATGAACGAGAAAGAGGGAATAATTACCGCACTAATCTTCTATAAACTTTACCTTTTGTTACCAAGATTATGCTTACAAGATGTTTCTCCAAAACATCCAAAAAATTTGTCCATGAAATCACTAAAACTCTAGATTAGAACTCTAATCTAAAAATAAATTCGCTCTCTAAAAATCCCTAAAAAAATCACACCAAAAATTAACAGGGTGTCACTACTTATAACATCTTCGTGGGCCTCTAGGCTCGGCCTGCTACACCGGCCTGCTAGCTGTCGGCCTGCCTGTCGAACTAGGCCTGCGCATCTCCCGCTGCAAGCCTGCAGTGCTGCCCTTGCATGGCTGCTTGCAGTGCTGTATGCGTGCATGTCATATGCTACAGTACCACATGGTCCTGTAGCACACGTCATGTACTCCTGTTTTTTTTATTTTTTCCATACCGTTTTTATCCACCGTGTATCACCATGTGTCCCACCTTGTCATCCGGCATCCTTGACCGTTTTGGACCTAAACTCCTCCCTGAGTTTAGTCCCGTTCCCCGTCGTTGACCAAGGTTGACCCTAAGTACTTACACATAAATAGACCAAACATACTGTTTTTGGGCACAGATATTCGCAACCTGACCCACGTCAGTCGTACACACGCTTATCACACTTTCCAATGCCAAGTTCATAAATCACAAGATAAGCCAATTTTTTAGCACATGATTTTACAAAAAATAATTCATCTAAGATTCTAGTATGCAGCATAGTTCCAAGAGTAAAACAAGATTCTAATTCTTTATTTTTAGTAAGAGCATTTTCAAATTTTAAGCATGTAGCAGTATTTACATCTTTTAAAGCAGAAATTTCAGAGAATAAAACTTCACAAGACTTACAATCATCATCATCTGAAATCAAAGATCTTTGTTTAGAAATTTTAGATTTTAGAGATTCAACAATAAAATCGTTTTTCTTAATTTTTTCTCGTAACTCTGAATTTTAAGATTAAGAGCAACTACCATCTCTTGACAAGTTTCAATGGAAGGAGTAAAGGTATATACCTCATCATTGTAGCACTCAGAATTGCATTTGTCTGAACTTAATCCTTCATGAGCCATAAGGCAAATCCTTGAAATGTTCTTGCCTTTGTGATCGCCTCTATCTTCACTCTCATAATCAACATCGCTTGCCCCTATTTGTTCAAAAGCAGCATAGACTTGATTAAAAAATTTCTTGAAATCTTTCTTACTTTGCTTTCCTTTGAACGCTTGCTTCTTCTTTACATTTTTGGGCTTCTCCCCTTCATCTTCCTTTGTAGATCTCCTAAGCTTCAGACATTTATATCGAATGTGGTTCAACTTGCCACACTTGAAACACCGAATTGGCCCACCTCTTTTCCTAGTTTTGACATTATTCAAAGCTCGAGAAAACCTATTAGTTAATAGTGCCAAGTCCTCCTCAGAGAATTGTTCGAGTTGGTCATCGGAGATGGCATTTAAAGCATTGAAAGAATTCGATGAAGAGCCATCAAAAGAAGAACCAGATAAAGAAACTAAGGCAATAGTTTTTGAATCTGATTTACGAGAAAGAACATTTAACTCATGGGTTTTTAGTTTTGTATAAAGAGATTCCAATGTTAGAGTTGTCATATTAGCAGATTCTTGAATCGATGTAATTTTTATCTCCCAAACTTTCATATCTAATCCAGTCAAAAGATGTCTTGTAATTTCAGATTGAGGATAGTTAACATCAAAAGAATCATCAACAAATCTAAGATTGCTTAAAACTTTGTTAAAGCGACCAAAATAATCATCAAGAGCTTCTCTAGGTTTCATCTCAAATTTCATATCGTCCTTTTTAAAAACATCCCTGTGAATTTCTTTGATGTTAGAAGATCCTTCGTGAAAATCACGTAGAGCCTTCCACATCTCATACGCAGTTTTAAGATGAGAAATTCGATCAAAATCCGAGCGAGAAACTTCACACAAAATCATGTTGCGCGCTTTACAATTATTTTCAAACTCAACTTTATTTTCTACAGAAATAATATCAGGGATTCTATAAGGATAAGAAACTTTTTGCTAAATATCGTATCCCCGAGACATAATATAAGATTGCATCTTTTTGCACCAAAATTGAAAATCAAGTCCATAAAAAAACATACGGCTTGGTTGAAAATCAGTCGGCTATGGCTAAATCTCAAGATCGGTCAAGATCCAAAAAGAGAAAACAAGACTGTGATACCACTTGTAGGATCGAAACATAAGAACCAAAACTACCAAAGGGGATGAATGTTAGGAACATCAAAAATCAAAATCTTTTGTGAAATAGAAGAAATCCTCAAACCTGGATAAAGTACACCGACCAGACCATCTCTGTTGCGCTGGTCTGACCGCCGTATATCCGCCGGTAGAACTGCCGCCTCGTCGCCGCGCTCTTGTCGGATGAACCGTCAGAATCCAGATATATACACATCGAAGATGCTCTTCAAAGTAGATCAATTTTATTGCATTAAGATATATTTACAAAGCGCATACAAAGCACTCCTTTCTCTTAAAACTAAATTCAACATTTTCTCTCTTTCAAGAGTTATTACTCTAGAGCCTCAACCCTTCATCTATTTATACCTAAAACCTCCTACACAAAGTAGGAGTAGAACTCCGAGTCCCACTAGGACTCAAACCTTCAATTACCAAATCTAATTACAATATACCAAATTAAATTCTCCTTTCCACAGTCCCTTAGCGCATGTAGCCTAATTCAATCTGAGTACTGTAGCAGCCGTCCGAACACTGTAGCAAAATAGTTCTTCTAATTTCCTTCTTCAATTTTACTCGAAATTTATTCATGATTTTTTTACCGCTTGCACATGCGACCCCAGTGTAGCCCATTGCGAAACCCCCCCATACGGTGTCCATCCACCGTGTGCCACCTTGTCACCTGGCACTTTTGACCATTCTGGATCTCAACTCCTCCCTAAGTTTTGTCCCGATCCCGCCGTTGACCAATGTTGACCACAAGTCACCTACGCACCCATAGACAAAACAAACTATTTTTAGGCACAGATATTGCAACCTGACCCACATTAGTCACACACACTCATACCGTCATCGACTTATATTTTTTAACAAATGCTTATTAAATAAATCATTCGTAAAGTCAATTATTTATCACAAAATATTAATCATGACAATAATTTTACAATGATTACCGAGTGATGGCACACAGGAATTGAAAAAGATTCTCGAGTGGTACTTCACCAAGTGTTTTGGGCACCATGGAGCATTGGAGCTTCTCCCAGCGCAGTACTGATATATACGAGCTAGGAAGGTATATTACACGCGAGTACGTGACGGAGCCATGGAAGGAAAACTAATGTTATCATCAGCAATTAGGATGGAGATTAAAATTTTGCCTTGCTACGTTAGTTGGCTATAAAACAGAAGAGATAACTAAGAGAGAAAGGAGTTATTTATGTTCTCCGCGAGTTCGCTCGTTTCTTTGCAGGCATGATCCGGGATGGGGTTCACCTACAGCTGGGTTGGTCAGTCTTATGCAAGTTTAATTACTTGGTTTACTTTGCTAGGTAGTTACGACTTAGCAAATTTACCGTCGGATTTATATGGACTTAAGAAACTACTAGTGGAATTGTGTTTATTGCCAAACATATTCAGTTGTCACAAGTTAGGTTGATGTTGCAAGGCACGAATCGAGTGCAAGAAAGTTTGGCCCCGTATGTGCTACTGACCATGCAAGCACGCCAAACACTCCTTCTGTGAGTTATCTATTGGATTAGGAGTCATTGGGATTGCCTGTGATGCATTTGCTTCAATACCAGCTCCATGTTGCATTGATGCTGTCATTCCTCCGACATACTTTGGAACATTCTTGAAGTCACCATGAATTTCCACAAAGACATTCATAGGAGTTAAGATATCCATCAGTTTGCCATTGTCTTTGCCTTTTTTCCGCTACTTAGAGCTTGACAATGTTAAATCAATGCTTCATCGAGGTGTTCCTCTAGACGGTCTCTCTTCTTCATCCTCGTAATCTTGAGTATCTTGAACAACAACTTCTTTCTTCACATTTGTAACAGCTTCACCAGTTCCTTTTACACCTTCTTCAGTTATAATGTCTTTTCCATAAATTACAGTTAATGTCTTATAGTAAGAGAGTGCTACACTATGCATATAGGCCACTCGCCTCACTATTTTTCTATAAAATACAAATAACATGAGATTGCAACACTTCTTAAAAAGGAAAGAGGAAATTCACACCGACTACTAAAAGAATGCCATATGTGAGCACACAGTACAAAAGAATTAAGACAAAGACATTATTCTTTTTAGCTTATTAATCGGATTATTGAAACGGATTATTTGCTTTACGGTTTCTCAAAATATTTAATTTATCTCTATAATCAAATCAATAATCCGCGGCAATAAGCCGCTCAATAATCTAAATCAAATAGGGACTAAACTGCACTCACGATGCATAAACTTATGAAATGGGTGCAAAACAATGCAACTTATTGAAAAATGCTCGTTCTGGTGCATAAACTTGCTTTGTGGGTGCAAAATAAGACAAAATTGTTCCAAGTAGGAAAAAATTAAACTCGGTTGTGCTGACTTGGATGCTAACGCAGCACACTGTGTGTGCCGCCGCGGACACATCACTCTCTTGCCAAATCCACGAAGCAGTTTTGACAAGAGATGATCCTTATACACGATGTCACCAAAGAATGAAACAGCGCACAATTAGTGAGACAAAATGCAGCCTATTAGGAATTAATGCCCGCCCCGAGGAAGCTAGTCTACAAGACAAATTTCAACATGAATCCATGACAAATTTCAACATGTACCGCATCCATGGCAATTCAAGCCTTCAGATGTTCCCTTCACTGCCACCTAGCTTATTACAGTTGGTTCAAGAAGACAACTAGAGACTGCCGATCTTGAAATTGAATCGATGTCCTCCCTCCATCCAGGTTTGATCGACATATAATCAAACTAAACAAATCCAAAATTGGTCGACGTATTAGTGATGGACATCATTTTTTCCTCAGTGCGGATGCCCATGTCCCTTCGTACACATGCTACAGTAGAAGCATGCACGAGAATCGGATCAAAACGTTCTCACATTCCAAATCGGATCAAAACGTTCTCACATTCCAAATCTTGACTCCTAATACGATGCGTTTTACAAGGGAGTAAATGAATTATGAAGAAATTATGGGACAGTTTTCGCTCTTTTTTTGTCTCGGTGCCTATCCTAAATACGCTGATCAAAATTGGATGGAGGGAGTACTGAATATTGAACCATATTTAGTAACATTTGTATTTTTTTATTAACTAAAATAACTGTTTTCTGGGGCAGGGGCCATGCACATGCCTAGTACTCTATCAACCAAACAAATAAAAACCTTTCAGATCAATCTTCAAAAACTAAAAATAAAAATAGCTTCAGCTGGTGGCTGGTGCACAGTTAATGTGCACCCATTTATATTTGGCTCGGTTGATAAATACTCCATCTGTTTCAAATTATAAATCGTTTTAACTTTGATTAAACTCAAACTCTTTTAAGTTTGACTAAGTTTATAGAAAAATATAGTAACATTTTCTCAAAAAAAATATGCTATAAAAATATATTCAGTTTGGATTTAATGAAACTAATTTGCTGTTATAAATGTTGGTATATTTTTCTATAAATTTAGTTAAATTTAGAGTAGTTTAACTTTGATTAAAGTTAAAATGACTTATAATGTGAAACGGAGGTAGCAGGAGGATTCTCCACAGTGGAGCAAGGGGCTCATATTAAATTGTCACAAATTATATATGTTGTTGTTGCAAGAGGGCATGAGTGTGAGTCGAGTGCAAGAAAGAGTTTGCCTGGCATGTGCTAGCTAGTGAGTTCATATATGAGAGTAGGAGTCATTGGGATTGCTGTTTGAGGACACCATGCCACCAAACCCAATGTGGATGGACTTTTAACCCTGGCCTTCCTAATCAATGTGCGTGGCCATAGTGTACTTCTGGACTAACCTACGCCGCGAGGGAAATTAGGAACGAGGTACCTGGCTAATAATTGGATTCCTGCGCAAGGGATTCCGGGCAGTTGGTGGAATGGGTGCTTTAAGATTTGTGTCGCCACTTGTCATGTTTTAGAAGAGGGTCTAGCCTGTGGGGCTAATAGACCCTGTCTTACAGGATTAATTTCTTTGATGACTCTTGGGTAGTGTTGAGTTGCTGTTTTTCCGGAGAGAGGCGCGGCCACTCTTGGGTAGTGTTGAGTTGCTGACTGTGTATGCAATGGAATGTGGAACAGGATAATCTCTGCTGTTGCATGAGATAAACTACCAAAAAAGAAAACAAATATACAGTTTGTACCTTTAAATTTTAATTGTTTAGTTTGTGCTGGAAACTTATATTTGGTACCACAAAACTTTAAATTTCACAGCAATAACATTGTTCGTGTCAGATAAATAAAAGGAAATCCCAGCCAAACGTTTGTGTGCCATGTTAGTCGCACAGCTAGTTGCCAGCTCCCAGATTTTTGGTCACATCCTTAGACAAATTGATGCGTGGAAACCGACCAGAAGCAGTATGGCATCTTGTTGGTTTTAGCATTTATATATAGTTATTTTATATATCTAAATTATAATTATTTGACAAGCTTGTTGAACAGAATTCCTGTGTCATATAGAACAACATTGGATGACTGGAAGTTAGGAAATTCACACTTTGGAAATTCAAGAAGGAAGGTTGGAAACAGCAGCACTCAAACAACATAAAGCCATTGTTAAAGAAGCAGGGAAAGATAATGGAGATTGAAGTGGTGTAACTCAATGCTCGATCCAATTAGCATCCAACCGGATCAAATGGTACACCATTATTTTTACAGACTAGAAATAAATGTCTCCCAAAGAAGAATTATAAGGTTTTATATATATTCTTCCGGACAAGCTGTTCGGATGTGCAAAAAAGTTGTTTTGTCCCATACATCATGTTTTCCCTGTCTTCGCTCAGCAAAAGATGAACAAAGAAGGAAATTGCATTCTCGATGGAAAAAATCGGTGTTTTCTTCTAGTTACTTATGAACATACCAGAAGGGCGACCAAAAACTGGGTTGCATCGAGCATCTAGAGATAAACCCATCACGTCTATTACACTGAAAGTATTCCTGCTGTTCCAAGAAAGTGGCCACCTTAGGGATGTCGGGAAACCAATTTATCCATCAAATAAGCTAAAGCACGCACTCACATGGACCCCAAGAACCTAGCAATTTGGATTTATTAGTAATCGTGTATGTGCAATACACGTAATGAAAAATATAAACTAAAATTATTATAGGGGCAAAATGTCACACCCAGAAATTCACAACTAGAATTCTAAATATAATGTGTATCAAACCCCTGTCCAAAAATAGATAGAGTATATAAAGACAAAGTTGCCATACAGAGTACGTCTTACAAACATAATAAATTGTTTTACATATGCAACGAAAAAGATAAAAGATAAAAGGAACTAAGCCGCACAGAGGTTCCAATCCATAGACAGCTTGACGGCGGTACAAGCCTACTCCTCCTGACGGTCTTTATCTGAGTAGAACTCTAGCTCTGAAGGGGGGAAACGAGAGTAAGATTGAGTACCACCTACCGTACTCAGCAAGTCACACTAGCAAAAATGCAATAATGCATGGGTGACAAAGAAAGATTTTTAGCTCATTTGCATAAAGCAAGTTGTGGAATAATTGTGGTTGTAAAACAGAATAAAACAGTTGTTTATATTAATAGTATTTCACTATCACTGAAAACGCTACACCACGTTGACAGGCAAACCATCCATCCTAGTCTAAACACGTATATTTAGGTCAAAATTATTAAAAGGTCAGACTAATCACGGTAAATCTCAATCAATCATCCATAACCGTGGGCACGACTATTCGAATAGATTTATTTTGGCCGGAGGTGTACAATTATACCCATAAGACATAGCCCCACGTATGTTGCTGTGTGCCGGCGTGCCACCACGGCACCTCACGAAGAGGTTTGTGAAAAGACCTTTCGTGCAACCCCTCCCTAACCATCCATACCACGCAGAGGTTGCACTTGCCATAGGGCACACCATGTCGAGCAGGCTACCCCCCTTGCGCCACGATGGAACCAGAAGCCGATCAACACCGTAACCCGGACCGACCCAACTCCATCACGTCCATCCTCACCATCAGTGCCTAGGAGAGAGAAGAGCTACAGTAGAGGCACAACCGTTGCCCACGCTAACTTGTGGTAACCACGGAATTCCTTTCAAGGTTTTCCACCGAACGCGGTTCTTAATTGCCAGGATGGACCAGCAAAACCCATGTACCCACAACCCACCATTGAGGTCATATTTTTAGTTGTGTAATTAAGCATTACCAAAATATCCATCATCTTGACACAAGTCGAATATAAATTTCATCATGAGTAATTGTCCCCAAAGTGAGCTATTTTTGTCTATAGTATGGCTAAGCAATTCGCTAAAACCATAATCTAGTCAAGTTATTACATAGGTTATCAAGGAACAAGATAAACAAAATAAGGCTAATAATATAAAGCATAGGTCATTCCTGATCCACATGAAATAAGACATGCAATTTTATTTAAGGCAAAAAATAATTTGCGTAAATGGGTACAACATGTTCAAGATAGGAGAGCAACTTGCTTGCTTAGCACCTTGTGACTTCCGTGAACCTCGGTCAGTACAGGACCGGAGGGTTCAGAAACGTTGGCTCGTATTCGGACAATCAATGCAGTAAAATACATAAGAAAGCACTGAAACATAATGCCTACTATTTAATGGATTCTTAGCATTTCTGGATTGAAATGCAATTTGAATGGATTAATAGAATTCGGTATGAATTAGTTATGAATTTTCATCATGTTTTTACTATAAATAGAAAAACCATTAATCATTTATTGCGCATTAAACTAGGCATATGGCATCAGCTGAGAAGAGGGGAGGCGGCACCGACAGGGTGGAGTCTTGGGTCAGCGCTCAATAGATGGACGATGCATAGTGGACCAGGTGACATGCGCGTGGGCGCGGGTGTGCCAACATGGTTTGCCTGACTGGCAGCCACAAGCGGACGAGGATGCCAACGCGACACCGATGTGGCAGGAAAGCAGGCACCCGAAGCGGGCGCCACACAGACGGCTCCGATCTGCCGTAGTAGATCAAAAAGACGAGGGCAGCAGCGAGTACGCCCGCCATCCGATGGCCGAGCGGCGGCGCGCGCGGTCTGATGGTCGCGCCAGCGACCATCGCGTGGGGCGACCGGCAGAAAAGACGGGGAAAACAACAGGGACAGATCCAACTAGAGGACCTCGCGACGAGAAATACGATGTAGCGACACCTGAAATGGAGGAGGAAATGGCGGTGGCGGAAGCTCGGGTCCGACGGCGGCGGCGAGCTGCCGGTGGCGATCAACGGGAAGAAGGCGGTGGCCAAATGGAGGGAGCGTGAGGAGCTCTAGCGAACATAGGAAATAGGGATTAGAGTGAAGAATGGCCGATTGGAGACGGTGGAAAAGGTATCGACGAGAATTTTGGCGGCGGGCAGAGCTCACCTAGCTCGATGGATGGGGAGCTCCGGCGGCGACGGGG